>LPNX010612440.1:212447-289860 GCA_001517045.1 Pseudotsuga menziesii
GTTCAGCCATTCTTCATTATTAGCCTCATAAGGAGAAATAACAATCATATACCATTCCATAGGGTCTTCATAAATCATTCCCTCGTCATCCCTTCTTAAGGTGACTGAAATCTCTTCATCCCAAATAGTGTCAAATTCTAGCTCAACCTAAGTAACTTCATCAAGATGTTCTTCCTTGCTGCAACATAAGGAGACAATACTACTTCGTATTGATGAATCATAGAAAGGTTGGCCCATAAATGTCCAATAACTATCGTCCTTATAATTCCCCTCGTTATGTTCCCAGATATCTGGTATGTCATAACGAGTTTTTGTATGTTGGAAGGGAGAACTAATCCTATCTTTATGTTATTCAGCTTCTTTGGCTAATACTTTTGGAACTTCATATATAGGACCATCGTCATATTCCACTAGATGAGGAGCTTCATCTACTATAATATCCCAAATTTTTTACCTGACACTTATGGGCATAAGCCCCATTGCATATGATGTTGCTTTGATGTTTTATTTTGGATAAGACCCCACTGCACATGAGAATGATGATTTGTTTGGTATATTGGGAGTAATAAAATTTCATGTGTTTTATGTATATGATTTCATGTGTTGGTCGTGGACCCTGAAGCACATTATTGATGAGATGTTTGTGTTGAGCACAATCTTTGAATCACATGAGTATTTGATGTTTGTGTTGAGCGAGAAGCTCTGGAGCACATGAGTATTTGATGTTTGCGATGAGCAAGAAGCTCTGGAGCACATGAGTATTTGATGTTTGTGTTGACCGAAAGGCTCTGGAGCACATGAGTATTTTAATTTTTGTGTTAATAGAGAGGCTTTGGATCACATGAGTTATGAAACCTTTGTGCTAATCAGGAAGCTCTGAAGCACATGAAAAGATAAGAATTGAAAGTGTTGGGCACAAGCCCTGGAGCATTCCAAGTTGATGTTGAGCATAAGGTCTGGAACATTGGATCCTTGTCCATTGTATCCCTAGGTGTATCTTACAAATACATCCTAGCATTAGTGTTGAGCAAGGAGATCTGGAATTGCACTAATTTTGTAACTCCTTGTTTCTTAGCGTTGAGTATGGGCTCTGGATAAACACTAGGAGTTATTGAAAAATTAATATGTTGAGTGAAAATGGCTCTGATAAAAAATTGATCGCATCTTACTTATTTTTAAGTGCTTAAATGAAATTTTGAATTTTTGTATCTCATCAAGTATTGAAGAAATACCATGTTAAACGAGGTAATCCAACATGCAAGGAGGTTTAGAGTTGCCTAACCTAGTTGACCTAACCCCTACCTGAAGGCATTAATAAAGAAGTGGCTATAAGCTAAAAAGAAAAGTGTCATGTGATTAGGGATCATGCTATATGATACCTAAAGTAAAATGTTAACAATGGTATATATAAATATATACTTTATACATAATGTGTATAAAAGAGTAAGCATAAGTAATAATATTAGTAACTATGAATAATAATGAAAGGATCTACATATTATTATTACTACTAGTATTCATTAAATATTAAATACCTAAAAGAGTCAAAGCAGGAAGTAGTTAAAAGTTCCTAAGTTAAACTTAAATAAATATGAAATTTACCTAATTTAAGTAAAAAAGGGTTATTTCAAGAAAACAAATGATTCTTGATTTAACTGCCCCTTTTTCCTAAAACACCTGTCTATAAAGGCCCAAGCCAAAGAGAGGCTTGGGGATATTTTGATTATTCCATGATTCCACTTGATTATTCTCAAGAGAGTTCTTGGAGAGCATTTTTCCCAAGAGGAAAAAAAACTGACACGGAACCTGTTATCCCAGATAGGGAAGCGTTACCTTAGGAAATCTAAGCTACTGGCATGTTGGAACCAGCTCGAGAGATCCATATTGAAGCCAGGAATGGTTCCAAGTTATGGTTGGGTAGAACGTGGTAGTTTCAAAGTTATTCGGTTAACTGAACAGAGGTTAGAATTGTCTATGTCCTTGGTAATGTTGTGTGCTTGAGTGTGCAGGGTTTCAAGCCATTAAAATAGGTTTAACTTACAGGTATGAGGTTTCTTGATCTTCCTTGTATTTTATATAAGTTTTATTAATAAATGAAGCAATTAAATTATGGAAGGATAAAGGGTATATGTCTACTGTAGTTAGGTTATTTTGTTTACATAAACTTAAAATCAGCTAGGCTTATTTTAGTTTACATGTTCATACAAACCCTAGATATGAAGATTTTGTTATAGGAGTATTTTGTTTACTTAAACATGATGGCCTAGTTAGGAGAATACAGATTAGATTTCTTACTATTTATACTGTCATATGATTTTATCAGTTTTCAAAACTATAGGAAATTATATTCTCTTTATTATTTATGCATTACTCTTCCATCATTCCTATTTTAAAACTCGGTCTTCTCTCATGTTGTAATTTTCTAGACTCTATGTAGAACATCAACTAGGGTTACAACATATTAAAATTAACTGATAAAATACCAACCAAAAGAACTAATTAAATCCACATAAACGAAATTATCTCCATTAAAATCCAACTCTACATCTTCTACTGCTGGCATATTTCATATTGCCAACACGCTTATTATTTCACCCATCAAATCATTATATACAATTGTAGCATAAACAATGTGCATAAAACATAAATTGAATACCATTTCCATGCTGAATATTAAACAATTATAACATAAATACAATGAACATAATTAACATAGTTAAACAATAAACCTATAATAAACATAATGAAGATAAATCTTAAACAAACCCCATACATTATTTTCACTATAAAAACCTCTACAAAGATTGCCAACCATCAAGACCTGTTAAGGTCCATCCGAAGGCATAACTATCATTACAGTTATCTCCACTATATTCTAACCAAAACTAAGAATAAACTTTATACATAATGCAAACCAAATTATTAAACAACATATCCATTTAAAGTAGGCAGGATCGAATCTTTTTGGCATAGGGAAGACTTACCAGATAGGGAAGACTTACCTTATGATATATGAGCTACTTGCATGTTGGAATCAACTCAGGGGGATATGGATTGAAACCAAAAATGGTTGTGGGTCATGATTGGGTGGAACGTGGTAGTTCCCAAGTTATTTGGTTAACTGAACAGAGTTTAGAACTGTTAACCAAAAAATAACCCACATAGCTCTCAATGTCCTACACCACCCAAGGACACCATCTTACAACACGCATATCACTCCATTAGACCTTCCATTAGACCCCCACACCTCCAAAATAGCCTAAGGATGAAGAAAAAGGGCTAAAAACCCCAAAAAGGAGCCCAAAATAGCCCCCTAGGAGCTAAAGCCCTCAAAAAGGGGCTAAAGTTAGGGCGGAAGGGGCTAAAAGCCCAAAAAAGGGGCTAAAGTCCTGACCAAGGGCTTAAAACCCTAAAACCCCTTGGAAAAGCTATAAAAGGAGGTTGGGGGGTCACTCTCAAAACACTTCTCCCATTGCCTATTGTTATGCTGTCCGTGGATGCTTTGAGACCTTTGCCTCTCAAACCACCCACACTCCCTCTCCTCCATCTCCATTTCCATTTGAGCCATTGCTCCCCAACCAAGAGAGAGAGGCTTCCACAAGTTAGGGCATGGTGGCCCATTCCCACTAGAGAAGGTATACTTGTGCTTTCATGTTTTGCTTCTTAGTTATTTAATTTGCTTTGATTTCTAACCATTGTTTTTATTTGTAGGTTTTGCTTAACATTGTTTTCAGGTTTTTCCATTGTAGCTTAGGTTTATTTTGCAGGTTTTGGAGGTAGAACCCTAACCCATTGTGTGCAGAGGGGTTCAATAGTGCTCCATTTGCTTCTTATTCTTGCTTATATTAGCTTAGCTTTAGTTTCATTTCTATTATTTACATTTCCATTTCGTTTTTCTGCATTTACCAACTAGTAGGAGCCTACCCTTCTGCCCTATAGGCAGAAGGGAGCCATTCCTGCCCCTGTAGTAGGGAAAACTCCTTGCTACAAGAACGGTCTATGTCCTTGTTAATGTTGTGTGCTTGAGTTTGCAAGGTTTCCAGCCAAATAGCTTCAACTTGCAGGTATGAGGTTTTTTGATATTCCTTATATTTTATATATGTTTTCTTAATAAATGAAGGGATTAAATTCTAGAAAGATAAATAGTATCTGTCTACTGTAGCTAGGTTATTTTGTTTACATAAAATTAAAAGCAACTAGGCTTATTTTAGTTTACATGTTCATACAAACCCTAGATATAAATATTTTGTTACAGGAGTATTTTGTTTACTTAAACATGATGGCCTAGTTAGGAGAATATATTTTTGATTTATTACTATTTAGACTGTCATATGTGCTTTTATCAGTTTTTAAAACTATAGGAAATTATATGGTCTTTATTATTTCTGCATTACTCTTCCATCATTCCTATTTTAAAACCCATTCTTCTCTCATGTTGTAATTTTCTAGATTTTGTGTAGAACATAAACTAGGGTTAGATCATATGAAAATTAATTGATAAACTACCAAGCAAAAGAACTAATTAAATCCACAGAAACAAAATTATCTAAAATCCAACCCTACATCTTCTACTGCTGGAATATTTCATATTGCCATCACGCTTATTATTTCAACCATCAAATCCATTATATACAACTATAGCATAAACATTGTGCATAAAACATAAATTAAATACCATTTCCATGCTGAATCTTAAACAATTATAGCATAAATACGATGAACATAATTAACATAGTTAAACACTAAACCTATAATAAACATAATGAAGATAAATATTAAACAAACCCCATACATTATTTTCATTATAAAAAACTCTACATAAAATGCCAGCCATCAAGACCTGTTAAGGTTCGGCCGTAGGCATAACTATTATTCCCATTATCTCCACTATTTTCTAACCAAAACTAAGAATAAATTTTATACATAATACAAACCAACATATTAAACAACATATCCATTTAAATGAGCTAGGATTGAATCATGTTGGCATCATTGCCAAAAAAAAAATATACACACTGTATTGAAACACCAGTCCACGCGTTAGACAGCTCAAGATCGAATCCTGTAGGATTACATTATTTACAAAACAAAAACCAAATCAAACACATGCATAGGAATCGAATCCTGTAGGTATCGATTTTAAAACACCAAATTTGTAAAACCATAAAGGGTTCGCATTACAGACTTCCCATAAAAGATTCCACATAAACCAAAATCTTACAACAATTATAAGTTACGCTAGAAGAACCAAACACACAAAGTAACATCAACAACTATTCACCGAACACGTATTCACGTGAGATCTTAGTTGTAGCTACCAAGCTCATGACTATAAACCCCGACCTTAAAACCATAATTTAAATCGCTACAATGTCATAGCTCTAAATTGCATAAAATAATAAAATGTGCATGGCGTGTTTCTATACCAAGGCCGAGCGAGGCTCATGGTCATGAAGTGAAAACCCCGCTATAATAAACATTAAAGTCAAACCCAAGCAATTTTAAATATTGAGAAGAAATTATTAAACCCTACTTTCAACGCTGTTACAACCAAGACATGTAACAAAATATGCAGCAGTATGCCAATCTATTTTTTGTTGTAATAATAAACCCCAACCATGATAAATAAACCATACATTCCACAATTTACAAGTAAAATGCACACAGTCACGATTCGATATAGTGCCATTGCAAGCAATGGCACTGTCACGCCAAAGTTATCACATCATTTAAAACCAAAACACAGAGTTCTCCATTAATATATCAAACCATACGATTAAGACAAAAAACCAAAATCTATTACAGAGTTGAGTCTTCGTCTAGACAGACACCACTCTAAGTCTCCACACTTAAAACTGTCACCAAAATAGTAATTACAAATGCATCTCTTGGATGCCCAATATCTCAAGGGACCCAAACAGTTGATCCCATAACCAAAACAAATACAACGTTAACCCTTTTAACACAGAGCTCAACACTCTATTACTCATGTACGCAAAGGTAAAAAGGCCTATGCTTTCACTAGGCTTACCCATTGAAGGGTAGCGCAGATAGTCCAGAGAGCCAACAACGATCCATGAACCAAAGCCACCCCTGTCACCTACAAAACAAAACACATATCCATTAGAAGCATGCTAAACCTTAAACTGAAGCAAACAAACAAAACCACGCTACAAAACCAAACTAAGAGCATACCTATCGGCATAGGAAGATTCTGTTACTCCATGTAGTATAAACCCCAGAGAGCCAAAACCATGTAGACAACCAAAATCAGAGCCAAATGAATCCCAACAATGACTAGACCAACGCTTAGGGATCTTTTTACCCACTTCCCAAAGAGCCATAGATGCGCCACCCTGGTTACCACTATTAACATGATTTTTACCCACCTCTCCATAGTCAAAATCACAATGTTTGTGTAATTTCACTAAACCCCCATCAAAACCCTCTTTGATATTGTTAATCCATAGTTTCATGGCATATGAAATATGCCATGAAATATTTTCACATAACCCATAGTATTTCCAAAGATTTATCATAATGTTTGCCATGATTTATAATTTAAGCCTTAAACCCTAGGCTTTACACATTTCAATTTACATGTTATAAAATAAATATCAAATGGATAAAATTATCATAACCTGAAACCATAATAATAATGTCAACCATGAAGATTCAGGTCATACAACCCCAACTCTGCGTAAAAAAAAGGAAGTAGGAACCATTAGGAAAGGAATTTAGCCCTTTTATCTTCGATATGCATAGGATAGTGTAGCATAGTTATCATGTCGTAGGATGTTACGTTTAGCTATCGTAGATAGATTTCGTCAACAAAGTAACCTGCACAAAAAGGGGAAGTTTGCATTAGTTTGCAATGAACTAAGTAAACCTCGTAAAAGTAGGAGGAACCATTTACCTCTCTGAGTGGTCCCTTAAGGGATACAAATCCTGCCACTCCACCCCTTGACAATTAAAGGAAAGTAAAAAAAATTCATAAATAAAACCATAAACAATGAACAAAACAGATAACCATGAAGTAATACATAACTGAACCAACATACCCAAATGTATTTTAAATAGTAGATACTAGCAGAGTAATTGTTTAACCAGTTCGAGAAATATATATAGAGTGCATAATTACATCAGCATTACATAGGAAAATACATATAAAGGTAAAGGTCTATTACGACACTTTGACCTAGTAAACAATGGCAGACATATTCTACAAAAGATGAATTAATGTCCATGATAGGTAGTATTTCACTAGCCTACAAATTTTTTTTCAAATCTTGGGGACATTACTTCTATTGTGATTGAGATATCATTGGTTAGACCTTAAACAATGGTTTCTTCTACCTAATCCTTGTTTTGGGATTCCTTGGTGAACAATTCCCTTGCATGCTTGACATGAGGTATCCATTTTTCACGTTGCTCTGAATCTCAGTGGTTACAAAACATTTCCATAAATTTTGCAAAGACAATATCGTTCCTTTATATAGGCCCACAAACCAAGAAATGACATTAGGCTCCTAGGTGAAGGACAAATGATCGCATGTAAACATATTATCTTTATTTAATACCATATTTTGAAGCCAAAGTCATAAACCGTTCCAGATGATGCACGGAATTATCTTGGTCATCCTTTAAGGCATGCCAAAATACCTCTGGTAATTCATCTGAATATCCTGGGAATCTTGATAAATCACAAGGAGTGAAAACTATTTCCATTTCAATAGTAGTCGGATTATCAGGATCTTTGAATTCAAATGGAATATCATCTTTGATTCTGTTGCTTCAATCAAATTTTGTTTGGCTGCTTCCCAATTTTTCTTCCCATATTCTGTCGATCATGGTCTTTACTTCCTGTTCTTCGATACTGTAATCACAATCCATGCTGAATGCATAGATGAAATTCCTGAGTGAAGAAAAACTTTTTCGAGGGAAACCCTCATACCAATTTCTCACATATAAGTTGTCTTATAGGTGAAGAGATAGTAGAAATAGCCTCATTTTGATGTCATCATCCACAATGTTTCTTTCCCATATTAATTACATGAATATTTGCACAGGTGTTGCTACATTGTACTTATACTGTTGGAATAATGGGAAAAACGTCTTCCCAAAATCTTGAATGGCATACTTGTGCAAAAAAACTAGAATGCATGAGAAGTCCAATATGTCCATCCACAATTCATAAATGGATTCCATCTCGTCAGGCTTCCTTGTATGTATATATTAGTTCTTTTGTTTTTCTTTGATTGGAGTCCCCAAGAGAAACCTTCCAGGTTAGTTAAGAAAATCTCACCAAAGTACTAAATAAAACAAGGGTGTACCTGATATATGGGATGGGTTGAATTCTTTGTGTAGCCGCCAGATAAGCCTACAGGTTAGTCCTAAATATATATGCAATCATGTACATTGAGGACTCAAGGCTTACCAACTATGTCATTCTTTCCCAGATGAGTCATGTCAATGAATTTGAGCTCTCTGGCTATGGTGCCAAAATGTTACTTGTTGAAATGGAAGGCCTTGCCATCGGTAAGCTATTAGTTTTTCAACATTAAGCTAGCATTATTAGGATATTTAACTGAGAGAATAACAAGTACAGCAATCAAACACAAGAGACAATGAACACAGTGTTTTTCCTCGAGGAAACCATAAATGGAGAAAACCCCGCAACTTCCTCTGAGATAGAATCAGCACCAAAACAGTAAAAGCCCAAAATAGTAAGTGATCTCTCGACAGCAGTAACCTTTTTCTTATCTAGCCCCAGTGTCTTCTCCTTCCTCAACTATGCACTACACTTGAGTCTGTATGATTTGTATGTTAAATAGAGAGTCCAACTCACTATTTATACTAATCCTGACATGACTAAAACCCTACTAGGGCCGACCTCTACGAGGAGAGTCTAATAACCCTAGTGCCCCGCAACTGCGGGGACTTTAACCCTCAAAAAATCGGAGGGTTACCCACAATGACTTGACATGACTTATTTACATTATTGATCCTCCCGATCAAACATCGGGCATGACGACATGACTCAATTTCATTATAGATACATCCCCGAATAAACATCGAGTTACAATACATAAGATACATGGATGAATACATTCTGAAGTTACAAATACATCAACACTCCCTCTTAACTAGGAAGGTATTCTTTCGACACAATTTTCAGCACTAGTCTTCTTCTCTGTATCAACTGGATCATCTCGTCATCTGCATCTTCAAGTCTTCTTAGTATTCAAGTCATCTTTGTCTTTAAGTCATCTTCATCTTTAGATCTGGATCATCATGGGACATCGTCACTGGATATGGATCATCACTCGATCTGGATCATCACTAGATCTGTATCATCACTCGATCTCATCACTAGATTTGGATCATCAGTGGGCATCATCACTAGATCTGGATCATCTCTCGATCTAGATCATTATTGATGGATCATCATCACTGGATCTGGATCATCACGAGTGCTATCTCATGATTATTCTCGTCACAGGAATTTCTATAGAGCTAGCCCTTTTTCATGTTGGTTGTAGGCCTAGCCTCCATGTAGGTCTTCTTCAGCACTTATATTTGACCTACTCATTAGAAAGGCACAGTACTCACATCCATCCAGAATGGAACCACATCCTACCACAATGATGGAAGATCATTGGTCTTCCATCCAGGTCGGAACCACATCCTGCTCACAATGATGGAAGAGTTATGTACTTCTATCTAGGGTAGAACCACATCCTACCACAATGATGGAATATTTCTGTACTTTCATCCAGGATGGAACCACATCCTACCACAATGATGGAAGATCTATGTTCTTCCATCCAGGCCGGAACCACGTCCTGCTCACAATGATGAAAGACTCTCATCCAGCCTGGAACACATCCTGCTCACAATGATGAAATATTTCTACACTTACATTCATCCAGGCGGGAACATATCCTGCTCACAATGATGAAAAGGATCTGCACTTACATCCATCCAGGCGGGAACACATCCTGCTCACAATGATGAAAAGGATCTGTACTTACATCCATCCAGGAGGGAACACATCCTGCTCACACTGATGGAAGGGCTCTGCACTCATATCTGATCTTGTAGGAACCAATCCTACAGTCACATCAGAATGGCCCCCAGTCCTCGACAGAGCTACCTGGTAACTAACCAGGTGCCTCCATTCTCCTAGAGAATGGCAGTTGCCCTTACATCCAGCCTGCTCGTCGGAATGGCCAACACTCACATCTGACATGGAAGGAACCTAATCCTTTAGCCATGATAGAATGGTTCATCCCTTACATCTGATCAAGTGGGAACACATCCCTCTATCACATCAGAATGGATTCTCAGTCCTAGACTGAGTTTTCTTGGTAACTGACCAGGTACCTCCATTCCTAGAATGGAAATTTCCCTTACATATGTCCTACTTGACAGAATGTCTAGCACTCATATCTGACATGGAAGGAACCAATCCTCTCACCATGACAGAATGGCTCAGCCCTTACATCTGACCATGGAAGGAACCAATCCTCTCACCATGACAGAATGGCTCAGCCCTTACATCTGACCATGGAAGGAACCAATCCTCTCACCATGTCAGAATGGCTATGGGACTCATCACTTTCCCTTGGAGAAAACTTCGATCTAGAGAACACCAAGCTTCTCCCTGAAGTACTCGAACTTCACCCTGGCTAATGGCTTCGTCAACACATCAGCTATCTATTCCTCTGTCGCAACATACTAGAGCTTCACTGCTCCCCTCTACACCATATCCCTGATATAGTGATACTTGATCTCGATATGCTTCGACTTGCCATGGAACACTAGATTCCCTGACAACTTCATGCAACTCTGGTTGTCACAATGTATACAAGTAGCATCCAACTAGAGATCAAACAAATTAGACAGTAGCTTCCTCAGCCATACTGCCTCACAACTAGCTGAACAAGCTGTGACATACTCTACTTCAGCTGTACTCAGTGCCACACAGGATTGCTTCTTGCTAAACCAAGAGATCACACCCGATCCCATACTGAAGCAACACCTTGAAGTGCTCTTCCTATTGATGGCACTACCTACCCAATCTGAATCAACATAACCCTCTAGGTTAATATTTCGATTCGCATCATACTTGAGCCCGTAATCAGCTATACCCTTCAGGTACCTCAGAATATGCTTTGCAGCAATTAAGTGAACATGTCTCGTATCTGTCAAGAACTGGCTCAAGGTGTTCACAGCAAAGCAAATATCTGGTCTCATGTTCATCTGGTACATCAAAGACCCAATCATCTGATGAAACATCATAGAATCATTCAAGAGTTTCAGATTCAGTACCATAGGTGTGGCCATAGCCTTGCAGTCCATCATCCCAAACCTCTTCAAGATCTCTACTGCATACTTCCCTTATCCAAGGAAGATTCCATCTGTACTCTGCCACACCTCCATACCTAGAAAGTAATGCATCATCCCCAAGTCCTTCATTTCAAAATCAGCAGCAAGCTTTCTCTTTGTATCAGTAATCAACCCATCCGTACCTATCACAAATAGATCATCTACATATAGTAGAATCATCACTGGGTTGCCATCTTCAATCTTTTAGTAAAGGTTGGAATCTACTTTACTCTTGGTAAAGCCCAAACTGGATAGAAATCTATCAATTCTGTCGTACCAGGTCCTGGGTTCCTATTTCAAACCATACAGGGCTTTCTTCAATCTGCACACATGAGACTCTCTATCATGTGTTTCAAAACCGAGTGGTTGTTCTACATACACTTCCTCTTCTACTACACCATTCAAGAAAGCAGTATTGACATCCATCTGGTGTATCTTCCATTTCATCACTACAACCAGAGCAAGTACTGATCTAATGGAAGTGTATCTAGCTACAAGATAAAAGGTTTCTTCATAATCTATTCCTTCTTTTTGAGAGAAACCTCAAGCCACAAATATTGCTTTATATTTTTCAATGCTACCGTATGTAGCATGTTTGATCTTGTAGATCCATTTGGAAGTAACAACTGACTTCCCGTCTGGTCTTGGGACAACATCCCAAACATCATTCTTCATGATCGATTGGTATTCTTTGATCATAGCATCCTTCCATTCTTTTCGTTCTACCGCTTCTTCATAACTAGAAGGCTCTTTATCAATGAAATAACACAGTAATGCTACATACCCGGAGCAGGATCTGGTCCTCTTTCTTTCTCTGTGATTCTCTTATGGAGCCCCATATCTTTCTGCACCTTGGATAAGTTCTCATACCCAAGCAGGTTTCCTCTTATGAGTATTCTTCTCCAGAGGTGGATCTACAGGTCTTTGTGGTTCTTCAAATTCTCTATCTTCTTCTTGAGTTTCTTCATTCATGGTTGTATCATGAATTATAGGTGCTTCTACTTCTTCAGGTTCTTCAGCACATCTCTTTCTGGACTTGTTGTAAGCTGCGTCTTCATCAAATGTCACATCCCTGTTGATGTCAATATTCTTGTATCCTAGGAAATATATTCTGTAAGCCTTCGAGCTTTCAGAGTATCCCAGAAATATACCCTTCTTTCTTGAAGGATCTAATTTTGTTCTCTTCTCTTTTGGAATGTGTATGTACACAGGACAGTCGAATATTCTGAGATGGCTGACTTCTAGTTTCTTGCCAGAGAAGACTTCTTCAAGAGTCTTGTTCTTGAGTACTCTATGTGGAGTATGGTTATGTACATACACTGCTATTCTGGCAGCTTCAACCCAAAGATGCATAGGAAGATCTTGATCATGAAGCATAGCTCTTGCTACTTCCATGATATTTATATTCTTTCATTCTGCAATCCCATTCTGTTGTGGATTATAAGGAGTGGACAACTCCCTCTTAATCCCTGAATCTTTGCATAGCTCTTTGAATTCATTCAAAGTGAATTCTCCGCCATTGTCTGATCGAAAACTTTTGATCTTCTTTTCAGTGTGGTTCTTGATCAAGGATTTGAATTCCTTGAATTTGATGAATACTTCGTCTTTGTTCTTCATGAAGTAAACCCAAGTCTTCCTAGAAAAATCATCAATAAAAGAAACATAATATGCATACCCTCTTAGTGAGCTTGATGACATAGGACCGCATACATTGGAGTGGATGATTTCTAGGATTCCCTTGGATTTTCTTTCGCTGCTAGGAAATGTCTTCTTTGTATTCTTTCCTTTCGCACATCCTTTGCAGACCCCATAATGTTTTGCTTGGAATTCTGGAAGACCTTCAACCACTTTGCTTACAATTGGAAATGCTCTGTAATGCACATGTGCAAGCCTTCTATGCAAAATTTCACTTGGATCTACTGTGTCATGGACCAATGCTTGTTCTGGATGGCCCTTTAATTTGTACAATCCTCCTTCTTGTTCTCCAATAACCATTGCATCATCGATAGTCTTTCCTCTTGGCCACGTGATGACTTGTCCATCTATGAATGCAACCCTCATTCCTTTTGCATCTAGTGCAGATATGGAGAGGATTTTCTTCTTGAGTCCTAGCACAAACAATAATTCCTTCATTGTTAGAGACTTTCCAGAGTCTAGTTTATAGCTATATTCCCCACCACCTTTTATTGGATATTGGTAGTCATCTCCTAGTTTCACCTTCTGAGGTGATTCATGTTCTGATAGTCTCACAAAGTATTCCTTGAATCCAGACATATGTTTGGAAGCCCCACTTTCTATAAGACAATCATCATTTCCATGAGTAATGTTACCTGTGAGATCGAAGATCAAAACATATTCATCCTCGCTTGAAGAATATTCACTTTCATATCTGGTTCTTTTCTTGGGAGGTTCATCATCCTATGCAGCATGAGCTTGATGTCTTATTTTGTTCCCCTTAGTTTTATGAGAGTGGACCTTGTTCTTAGGACAGTATTTTTCAAAGTGTCCTATTTCATCACATATATAATATCTTAATCTAGATAAGTCCTTTCTGCTGTTATCTCTATGATGAGGATTCTTACCTTTGGAGTGATGAGGTTTTCTTCTGCCTTTCTTGGAGTGAACTGTGAGAGATTGATATTCACTTCCCAACTTCTCTTCTGGAGATGCTATCGATGCTTCTTCTTGAGAACATTCTTCCCATAGTCTGCTGAATTTGACTAATTTCTTTCTGGCACAGATTCCTTGGATGAATGAATCCCATGACCTAGGAAGGCCATTCAGAGTTGTCATCACAATCTCTGCATTCTCCACTTCTTCATCTACAGCTTCTAATTGTTCCTTGATCTGAGAAACCCTTGTGAAGTAATACTGGATGGTATTTGCATTCTGAATCTTCATATTATCTAGTTGATTCCTCAGAGTCATCTTCTGGTTTATGTTCTTCCCTTCAAACAATTTGGTTAGGGAATCAAACATAGATTTAGGTGTCTTGAGAGAGGACACCTATGGGATAAGGTGATCCTTGATAGAATCAGCAATGATCCTATTTTCCACAACCATATTCTTCTTATCTAAGGCCTTTGCCTCATCTCCCTCTAGAACTGGAACTTCCTCATGGATGTAGGAGACTAACTCATTTTCTTCCAGGACCAGGGAGATCCTATACTTCCAGGCTCGAAAGTTATCAGCTCCCTCAAGCTTTTCATCAAGCTTGGTATGATGAGACATCTTAAAACTAAGAACCTCAAATGGAAATACAAAATATTTATTTATTATATCTTACCATGTCAAGGTGTCAGATTTGGATTTGGAGTTGAAATCCCGCAGTACTGGATCAGGAGCAAATTAGGGTTTTTCTTTTCCGGAGTTCTATCCACCCAAATGCATTGAAATTTATCCTTAACTTTGATTTTGGGGAGGAGATCAATCCAGGCCTGGGCTCATTGAAAAATTCCTCTTCTGTAAAAATCCCTAATTTTTGGTAGTAGTGACAGGTCCAAAACTGAAAAACCTCATAATTGGATTCTGCTTCGACAGAAAGATGCGCCATAAGGAGGAGAGTTATTCCACCTTACTTTTGCTGAAAATATATGGGGGAAGATCCACAAACTAGGAATCCCTAGTTCCTGTAGCTGCACAGTTTCTTCTTCTCAGGTTAGCCCTGATACCATGTTAGTTTTTCAACATTAAGCTAGCATTATTAGGATCTTTAACTGAGAGAATAACAAGTACAGTAATCAAACACAAGAGACAATGAACACAATGTTTTTCCTCGGGGAAACCATAAATGGAGAAAACCCCACAACTTCCTTAGAGATAGAATCAGCACCAAAACAATTAAATCCCAAAACAATAAGTGATCTCCCGACAACAGTAACCTTCTTCTTATCTAGCCCCAGTGTCTTCTCCTTCCTCAACTATGTGCTACACTTGAGTGTGTATGAGTTGTATGTTAAATAGAGAGTCCAGCTCTCTATTTATACTAATCCCGACATGACTAAAACCCTACTAGGGCCGACCTCTACTAGGAGAGTCTAATAACCCTAGTGCCCCGGAACTGCAGGGACTTTAACCCTTAGACAATCAGAGGGTTACCCACAATGACTTGACATGACTTGTTTACATTATTTATCCTCCCGATCAGAACATCAGGGCATGACAACATGACTCAATTACCTTATAGATACATCCCGGAATAAACATCGGGTTACAATACATAAGATACATGGATGAATACATTCTGAAGTTACAAATACATCAACATAAGCATATGTGGGAAAATTGACCACTGTCACCTTATTCACTTATCCCCAACTACTTTGGAATTCAAAACCTCCTAGGGGATATCCCTTTATAATCCTGCAAAAGACACTTAGACGCACAAATGTATCATACAAACAAATGAAGTTAGCGACTAGTTCCTAATGAATTCCAAAAGGTGAGTAAATGGGTTGTATGTTTTGTATAGTTTATATAGAAAAAATATATCCTCCCAAATGTTATACTTATCCCACATTGTAACCAACAAAACATAAGTGGAATTATTGATCAAGCCTAAGCATATATCATAGACCAAAAACATAAGTACAAGGGTGCATGCAACAAACTTTAATTATTAAATTATCCAATTCGTACAACATGTATGCATCAGCCATTTACTCAAGTACTTACAGCAACATTGTGCACTCGAAACAAAACAATGAAAAACACAATATCCAATGTATCAATTATGCAATTCGCATTTATGAAGGCATGTGAACTTAGTTTGTAACACACCTCAAAAATCCATAATAATAAAAAAATCCTATAACATAATTTTAAAGACACATTATTAAAGTCCCTAACTGTAATAAGGAATTATTGATCATTGAGATTTTATTGCACATTCTTTGCATTACAAGTTTGATCAACCTTTCCTCAAACTCATAATCCAATTCTGAACTATTAGTTTTCCAATCACTTCATTGTTTAATCCTATTTTTCTAAGTTTATTGTCCTTTTCGCATTTATCCTTCTGCATTAATCATTTCGCAATGACCATTCCACAATGATCACTCCGCATTTCACCTTCCGCAAATAGTCTTCCGCAACGATCCTTCAACAGTGCATATTGCGGATTGTGGGTCTAATTTTTAAGATTTATAAATTTTCTTCCGCATTTTACCTTCCGTAATTAGTCTTCCGCAATACGGATTGCGGATTACGGTTTGTAATTTCAACCTTTTAGAATTATTCTTCCGTAATTATCCTTCTGCACTGTGGATTGCATATTGCGGGTTACATTTTAACCTTTTAGAAAAATATCCCTCTGTAATGCGGATTGCAATTTGCAGGTTGTATTTTTTACGTTTTAGAATTATTCTTCTACAATTATCCTTCTGCAATGTGGATTGTGGATTGCAGGTTACAATTTTTAACTCTCATGATTAATCTCCTACAATTCACCTTCCACAACTACGGATTATGGATTATGGGTTGTACTCCAATTTTTTAGAAATAACCCTCCACAATTAACCTTCTGCAACAACAGATTGCAAATAACGGGTTTCATTTTTAACTTTTAGGATTATTCTCCCACAATTCACCTTCCGCAACTATGGGTTGTGGATTGCGGATTGCGGGTTTCTTCATAATGTTTTGTGGAAATATGTTTATGCAAACAGTCTTTCTGCACTTTAATAAATTGGAATTTTTATTACAGTCTAATGCATAATTTGCATTTTTTATAGAAATATGGCCATGAGTTAAATCGTAGTTATACTTGTACACTTCATTGTTTCAATCAAAGGTTTCCATCCTTTGATGGGCTTACTACCCTGAGTAAGTTGGTGAAATTATTTTAGATCTTATTACTATACTTGATTCACTCTTGGCGACCATATATGATGGGATTATTACCAGGCATGAGAAGAAGGATTCGCCGCTGCGAATAGTTGGGGAATCTTGATTTATACTATAATGTGGATTACAACAGTTCACATAAAATATGGTGGTTTAATTGAATAAGTTAAAATCATTTAATTGATGATTTCCAAAGATCCCGATATGAACATTCTTGATTGTACAAAGGTTTGTGAGACAAGGTTTTTAATTTAATAAATTATAGACCTATAAATATATGTGACTTACAAACTGATAACAAAACTGTCTAGCTTATTTCAGACTAAGTTTACACAGAGGAATGACTGTAATAATTGATCCTGAATGTTCCTATACTTTGACTGGAAATTTTATATAATCCATTTATTCCTATTTACATTGGTCGTAACCATTAACTAGGTCTATTTCATAATACATTACGAGGTTTATTTAACAGTAATAATTCACAGAAATGTAAATAATTTAAGAACGAGTATTGAATTCGAAACCATAAAAAATCAACAACAACCAGATCTAAATAATTATGCTCGGAACAAATTACTAATTACCACAGTAATAACATTACTATCAATCCTTTATGCAAGTATGGATTCCCGATCTTAGATGCATTAAGAAATAATCTAACATTGTACAGATCTAATATACCATAGAAAAAAATGGATATTGGTTCTACATAAATATGTAAACACTACTTCCTAGAAGTATAGTTGTGATTCAACATTAAAATACACATTCTATTGTAACTAAAATCAATCATAAGCAACATAGTAAGAACCTGGCACCAATGCTGGGGAAAAAAAAGGAAGAAGTTATTCCTCCCAATCGACTCCCATAGAATCCAAGCTACTTGCTCTACAACCCCCAATACTGTTTGTTGAACCAAAAGAGAAAAATACAATAATGCTCCATATATTGCATTATCAAATTCAATCCTCTTCCAATTCTATCCTCCTACAACTTATGGACATACTATTATATATTATTTTTTCGAGGACTTGGTCATTTATGAGCCTCCTGCTCTTTAGCACTCAACTAGGAGTGTTAACCTTATTTTTGTGGATGATACCTCCTGCATTTTGAGTTCTCACTTAGTGGCTTCTGTCACTTTTATTTTTCTCTTGTGGGTCAGCAAACACTCTTCAACAGCTATATCCACTTTTGTTCCCCCTTCGCCTTTTTTGTATATAAAAATATTTTATTCTTGACTTTTCTGTCAAAATAATAAAATAATAAAAATAATAATTAAAGTATTTTCCAACAGAATTAATAATTATTATTAATTCAGGGGGTATTACATACACCTCCCCTTAAAATATAACATCGTCCTTGGTGTTATAACTTTTGTTTGTATTCTTCCATTTAAGCCTCTTGGAATAAGTATGGATATGCCTCCTACATATTACTTTCCAGCTCCCAAGTAGCTTCTTCCGGACTAAGGTGCATCCATTGCACCTTGACCTGTCTGATGGTACAGTTCTGGAGTAAAAGTTCTCTCTTGCTGAGAATGCGCTCCAACCCCACTTGGAACTCTCCTTCAGGTTCCACCTAGATTACATTTCAATCAATCACATGAGAAACATCTGAACATATCTTTTCAATATAGAAACATGAAAACATTATGCACTTTAATATCAGGTGCTAGGGCTAACTGGTATGCAATCAACCCTACTTTAGCTAGAATTTCAAACGACCCACAATACCTAGGTTCCAATTTCAGATACTAGCCTAGTATCAAGGAATTTTTCTTGGTATCTACCTTTATATACACATGATCACCCACCTAAAAATATTTAGGAGTTCTTTTTAAATCATCATAACTTTTCTTCCTGTCTTGGGAAGCCTTCAAATTTTGTTGTACTTATTTCACGGTTAGTTCCATATCTTTTAATAAGTTAGGTCCTAACATTAATTTATCAACTAGGTTGCTCCATGAAATTGGAGTATTAGATTTACTCCCACATAATATTTCAAATGGACTCATACCTACAAAAACTTGGAAATTATTATTATATGCACATTCTACTAAGTGTAGGTAATATTCCCATTTACCTGGTTCGCCCATGACAGACATCGTTAGCATGTCTTCCAAGACTTGATTTACTTTTTCAATCTTCCCATCCATTTGTGGATGATATGCAATACTGAAATTTAATTGTGTGCCCAAACCTTTGAACAAGGATTTCCAGAAGTTACCTGTAAACTTTGCATCTCCGTCTGAGACTATCACTTTCGGTACACCATGTATCCTGAATATTTGTTTCATGAAAATAGCTGCAATGTTAACAGATGTATAGGTAGATTTAATAGGAATAAAATGATCATCCTTACTTAATTTATCAACTACAACCATGATGGAATCATTTTGTCTGAAATTATTCGGTAGGTCGGTGATGAAGTCCATGCTAATTGTTTCCAATTTCCATTCTAGAATAGGTAGTGCCAATTAGAGGAAATTCCAACTCAAAATGGGCCTCCTAAAAAGAAATTAATAAAATGATAGTTAAAATAATATTTATTAATTTTGGAGGAAGAAAAGAAAAAAACTACTTTTTGTTTGTATTTTCGACATATATCCCCGTGTTTTTACTCAAATTTCGATCGGGAGAGCTCGTTGGATGTGAAATTAAATTCTACATCCAACAAGTACCACTTGGCATACTTTAGACAAACTCCACTACCTTAGAAACAAGAAATACCTGAAAAAAATGTGATGATGATGTTATCATCACATTTTTTCATGTATTTCTTGTTTTTGGGGTATAGAGGTCTGTGAAAATTATGCCGAGTGGGTACACATTGGATGCGTAATTTAATTATGCATCCAACGAGCTCTCCTGATTGAAATTTGAGTAAGAACACGGAAAGATATGTCGAAAATACAACAAAAAAAGTAGTTTTTTTATGATACATATCCCCATATTTATATTAAAAAAAAATTTAAGACCTATACAGTATTTCAAATTTAAAGCAATTTCATTGGCTAATACATGATGACATGGAATTTGAATTAGAGTTAAAAGGCCCATTTTGAGTTGATATTTCCTCTAATAGGCTACAACAGTCCTACTGGATGTTGATGCTCTGTTTTAACTTATTGATATTCTATGCAGTGAGCTAACTATTCAACCACTTCTTTCTACACGTTTGGCCAAAAGAAATACTTTATGATCATAATGATCACTTTTTGGTATCTAGGATTCTCTGAATACAGTATTTTATGAAGCTCATTCATAACTATAAGTTTAATTTCCGTTATGTTTGGTATGTACATCCTGTTTTTATGCAGCAACAGTCCTTGTTGGTTTAGGCTGAAATCTGTTTTCACTTGATTTTTTCATTTTTAGCAGTCTTTTGCTTTAAAATCTGATATTCTCTATTGGAATTTTCAATGCTTAGAATCTAATTTTCTAGATCAGTTTCATAGTTGTTGCTTGCAAATAGTAATTTGTATGATGACTTAGAGAGTCTTCCACTTTATTTTATTTTCCTTTTGTATGTTTGATTTCGAAATCATATTCGCTAAAAAAGGAAATCCACATGGATTTTCTTGCATTTAAATTATGTTTATCAAATAAGTATTTAAGACTTATGTTATCTGAAATAAGTAGAAATTTTTTTCCAATTAGGTAATGTCGCCACATTTTTAAGGCGTGAATTATAGCAATAAGTTCTAAATTGTGTGTTGCATAGTTTTTTTCATGTCCTTTTATTTCTTGGATTCATATGCCACAACATATTTTTCTTGGAATAAAACTATGCCTAGCCCTTCATTGCAAGCGTCAATACATACAATCAAATTCTTGAATGGATCAACAATGTTTAAGATCAGGACAGTAGTTAATAAGTGTTTTAGTTTGTTAAAGTTGTCCATGCATTTTTCAGTCATTTGAAATTTTTATCTTTCTTTTGTAAATAAGTTATGGGGTAGGCAATCTTAGACAAGCCTTCTATGAACTTCTGGTAGTATCCGGTAATCCCCATAAATGATCTAATGTCAGATACTTTCTTAGGAACCGACCATTCCATTATGGCCTTTATTTTGTCTGGATTGACTGAGATTCCATCCTTGGACACTATGTGTCTGAGGTACTGAATCTTATCCTTAAAGAAATCACATTTACTGAATTTTGCATAAAGTTGTTGTTCTCTTAGTACTTGCAAAAATATTCTTAAATGTTCTTTATGTTCTTGTTTGGTTTTAGAGTAGATTAGTATGTCATCGATGAAAACAACCACAATTTTATCGAGGTAGTTTATTAAGATGTTGTTCATTAAACAGATGAATGCAACAGATGCATTTGTTAACCCAAAAGGCATTATGACAAACTCATAGTGACCATAGTGGGTCCTAAATGTTGTTTTAAAGATGTCCTCATCTTTTATTCATACTTGATGATAACCAGCCCTTAAGTCTATATTTGAAAAGATAGTTTCTCCATGGAATTAATCGAATAGATCATCTATCCTTGGAAGTGGGTATAGGTTCTTAATAGTCATCTTATTTAACTCTCGATAATCTATGCATAATATTGAAGTTTCGTCCTTCGTTTTTACAAACAAGACTGGTGCTCCCCAAGGAGAGACGCTTGGTCGAATGTAATTTTTATCGATTAGTTCTTGTAGTTGTGATTTCAACTCTGTAAGTTCTATTATATTCATTTGGTACAAATCCTTCAATGCTGGTACCACTCCAGGTATAAGATTGATCGTGAAGTCAATGTCTCCTTTCGAAGGAATTCTAGGGACTTCTTCCGGAAATATTTCTTCAAACTCCTTCAAGACTAGTATGTCTTCTAGTTTAAGTTTGTTATAATTTTCATTATTATTCATTATATAGACTGAGAACACTTTATATCCTTTTCTTACTGATCTTTTGATTTGCAATGCAGATATTTCTCTGATGGTCACCTTCCCAGGGATTCCTTTTAATTTTATATTCTCTCCATTATTGCTAATGCATGTAAAGGTCTTATCAAAATAGTTTAATACAACTTTATGTTCCTCTAGCCAATCCATTCCTATTAACAAATCATAGAATCCTAAAGGAAAAATATTTACATTAACATGCATAAGCAAATCATTCATTATGTTCCTTTATGTTCCTCTGTCTAACTGTACTAGCCATGACTTATCAAACTTTTCAGGTACCAATTTGCATAAATCAACTATTCTAGGTGATATATAGATCAGGCTTGTTCCTATATCAATTAAAATAGAGATAGGTTGATTTTTTATCATACCTTCCATTTCGACCATAGAAGTCTGGTGGTTTGCTTACCGGTTTTCCAATGCAGCACGGATTCTAGGAATGCTCCTTGCGATGTCCCTAACTATGACTACTTATTGGATAGAATGAACATTAGAATTATTTTTTCTTACCAGAAAATCTTTAAAGTAGTGTGGCCCTCCACATTACCAACATTTCAAGGGCTCTTTTTGTGTTGGATTCTTTGTAAGGACAACTGAAGGTTCTTTTAATGCATAATTTTGAGGTTTAAATGCTTGGTAGTTATAACCTTGATATCCCCTATAGTTATTTCCTATGTTTTTATGGAACTTATTCTTCGTCTTCCTGGGATCAAAATTATTTGGCCTTTTATTTTTCCAAGCTGGTATACTTTCCATTTTATTCTTATTTTGGTCATAACAAACGTTTTCCATCCTCATCACTTCCTCTAGCATCTTCGGATTGTCATTTTCAATCTATTCTTTGAACATGATGGGAAAACAACTGAGGAAGCATTGTAGTTTAGGTTTCTCATCAGTTATATAAGGAACATAACGAACCAGACTTAAAGACTTACTGCATAGTTATTTGATCGTCATTGCTCGTAGCCTTAGTTCATAAAATTCTTTTTCTTTTCTTCATAATATTGTTATGATAAGTACTTTCTTTTAAAGAGTTTCTTAAATGTTTTCCAAGTTACATATGTCTCTTTTATCCCTTTAATCTTCTTTATGTCTTGCCACCATATATCTGCTTTTTCATTCATATTATAGATGGCCATTTTAGCCTTTAACTCATCGAAGTAGTTGTAAATCTGAAAATACTTTTTCATTCCGAACAACCATGCCTCTGCCTCTTCTCCCTTCTCAATTTTCCCATTAAGCATGTGTGGTTTAATTTTATTAAACTCCCTAGATATTTCCTCATAGGGTATGTATTTCTTTTTCTTTTTATTATCGCCATTGCTTTCGCTTGACTCTTGTTGTTTCCTATGGTGTTTAACTGACTCTTCACCTAAAGTGTCAGATTTATGGCTAGAAAATTCCAGCTTTCTACGTCTATGTTTGTAAGGTGAATTTTTAGGCGTTTCTTGTTCAGATTCCTTATTTTTTTTATTTTTCATCATTACGGATTTTTGCTAATAGAATAGAATTTAGTTCTTCTTGAGCCTTTATAATTCACTCATTATCTTATTTAACTTTTCTTAGTTCAGATCTTAACTCCTTAACAATTCATTTGAATTTAGATTTATTATCCTGACTGTCATTTAAGTCTACCCACATTTCTCCATCCCTTAAGTTACCTTCTTCGTTATTTACAGGATTTTCTGGGTGACGTTCCTCTTCTGCAGACATCTCTGCATCTGTCATGTTTCCTACAAAATATAGTTGTGCTTCTCTTTGTTGTTTGTAAGAGAATTTAAAAAAATAAAAGTATAAGTTAGTTTTTTTTTTCTTTAGCAGTTCCAGTATTGAGCCGATTCAGGTCTAGTCCTGTAACTGTGCTCTAATACCATTATGTAACACACCTCAAAAATCATTAATAATAATAAAAAATCTATAACATATCTCTAAAGACACATTATTAAAGTCCCTAACTGTAACAGGGAGTTATTGATCATTGAGAGTTTATTGCACACTCTTCACATTACAAGTTTGATCAAACTTTCCTCCAACTCAAAATCCAATTTTGAACAATTAGTTTTCCAATCACTTCATTGTTTAATCTTATTTTTCCAAGTTTACTATCCTTTCTGCAGTTATCCTTGTGCATTAATCATTCCACAATTATCATTCTTCAAGTTTGTCTTCCGCAATGTTCCTTACGAAAATATCATTCCACAAGTTTTTATTCCGCAAGGACCTTTCCGCAATTGTGGATTGTGGGTTGTAGAACTCAATTAAACTACAATCAAAATTAACCTTCCGCAAATATCCTTTCGCAACAATCCTTCCACAGTGGGGATTGTGGATTGCGGGTGTAATTTTTAACATTTTATAAATGTTCTTCCGCATTTCACCTTCCAAAAAATAGTCTTCCACAATGCGGATTGCAGGTGTAATTTTTAAGATTTTATAAATTTCTTTCGTATTTCACCTTCCACAAATACTCTTCTGGAATGATCCTTATACAATGCGGATTGTGGATTGTGGGTGTAATTTTTAAGATTTATAAATTTTCTTTCACGAGGATCCTTCTATAATTAGTCTTTCACAACTATCCTTCCGCAATGTGGACTGCAGACTACGGGTTGTATTTTAAACCTTTTAGAATTATTATATCGCAATTATCCTTTTGCGCTGTGGATTACGGATTGCAGGTTACATTTTAAAATTTTATAAAAATATCCCTCTACAATTATCCTTCCACAAGGTAGATTGCGGGTTGTATTTTTTACTTTTTAGAATTATTCTTCAACAACTATCCTTCTGCAATGTGGATTACAGATTGTGGGTTAGAATTTTTAATTCTCTGGATTATCCTCCCACAATTGCAGATTGCGTATTTTGGGCTGTACTTTAAATTTTTAGAAATAACCCTCCGCAATTAACCTTTTACAACAATGGATTGGGGATTGCGTGTTTCATTTTTAACTTTTAGGATTATTCTCGCGGAATTCATCTTCCGCAACTATGGATTGCTGATTGCGGATTGTGGTTTTCTTTATAACTTTTTGTGAAAATATGCTTCCACGAACTATCTTTCTGTGCTTTAACAAATTGGAAGTTTTGTTACAGTCTAAGGGATAATTTGCATTTTTGTTAGGAATCTGATCATGAAATAAACTTTAGTTATACTTGTACACTTCATTGTTTCAATCAAAGGTTTACATCCTTTGATGGGATTACTTCCCTAAGTAAGTTGGTAAAATTATTTTAGATCTAATTACTATACTTGATTCACTCTTGGAGGCCATCTATGATGGGATTATTACTAGTTGTTGTGAATAGTTAGGGAGTCTTGATTTAAAATGTAATGTGGATTACAACAGTTCCCATAAAATACGGTGGTTTAACTGAATAAGTTAAAATCATTTAATTGATGATTTCCAAATATCTCAATCTGAACAATCTTGATTGTACAAAGGTTTGTGAGACAAGGTTTTTAATTTAATAAATTATAGATATGCAAATATATGCAACTTACAAACTGATAACAAAACCGTCCATCTTATTTTAGACTAATTTTACACAGAGGAATGGCTGTAATATTTGATCCTGAATGTTCCTATACTCTAACTGTAAATTTAATATAATCTAGTTATTCATATTTACCTTGGTCGTAACCATTAACTAGTTCTATTTCATAATACATTATGAGATTTATTTAACAATAATAATTCACATACATGTAAATAATTTAAGAACGAGGATTGAATTTGAAACCATAAGAGATCAACAACAACCAGATCTAAATAATTATGCTCAGAACGAATTACTAATTACCACAGTAATAACATTACTAGCAATCCTTGTTGCAGGTATGGATTCCTGATCTTAAATGCGTTAAGAAATAATCTAACATTGTACATTATTGAACCTTTCCAAGAACAAACTACTTGCAAGATTATTTTCACTGGCCTAATTAGTTTCCAAGCTTTACCCACCTACTTGAAAGATACGAGTTCTATTTATATTCATGTTATGAGGTCCAGACATAAGGGAACCCTCTCAATCGATGTTGTAACAATTGTATAGACTATGGAAATTTTCGATTGGAATTAGCTTTACAGGTGGTTGTAGAACAGAAAAAGAGGATGAGTGCCACTTGCAAAGGGTATTAATCACTGTCAATACAACTCATCCATAATATGATACTTTTACCCCTTACTTTTTCATTTCGACATGACATTATGTCCGTGTAGATGATCCCAGTTTGAAGGGGGTCATTGGTGCTACGCAAATGTATGTTTCTCTTCCAATAGTATCTGACGCAGGTGATACATTTACACCCATATAATATTTCAGACAAACTCATATGTATAGAAACTTGGAAATTATTATTATATGGAAATTCTACTAAGTGTAGGTAATCTTCCCATTTACCATGTTTTTCCATGACATACATCCTTAGCCTGTCCTCTAAGACTTTATTTAATTTTTCAGTCTTCCCATCCGTTTGTGGATGATATGAAGTACTGAAATTTAACTGTGTGCCCAAACCTTTGAACATGGATTTCCAGAAGTTACATGTAAACTTTGCGTCTCTATCTGAGACTATCACTTTCGGTACACCATGTATCCTAAATATTTCTTTCATGAAAATATATGCAATGTTAACATCTTTATAGATAGATTTAACAAATAAAATGAGAAACCTTACTTAATTTATCAACTACAACCATGATGGAATCATGTTGCATGAAATTATTTGGTAGGTCGGTGATGAAGTCAACGCAAATTGTTTACCATTTCCATTTTGTAATAGGTAGTGGCTACAACAATCCTGCTAGATGTTGATTCTCTACTTTAACTTACTGACATTCTATGCAACAAGCTAAGTATTGAGCCACTTCTTTCTTCATAATTGGACAAAACAAATCCTTTCTGGTCATAGTGATCATTTTATGGTATCCAGGATGCCCTGAATATGGTATTTTATGAAGCTCATTCATAACTGTAAGTTTAACTTCCGTTATGTTCAGTATGTACAACCTGTTTTTATGCAACAACCATCCTTGTTGGTTTAGGCTGAAATATGTTTTCACTTGATTTTTTTCATTTTTTGCAGTCTTTTCTTTTAAAATATGATATTCTCTATTAGAATTTTCAAAGCTTAGAATCTGATTTTCTAGATCAATTTCATAGTTGTTGCTTGCAAATAGTAAATTTAAATGACAACCTAGAGAGTCTGCCACTTTATTTTCTTTTCCTTTTATATGTTTGATTTTGAAATCATATTCGCTTAAAAATGATAGCCATCTAGCATGTCTTGCATTTAAATTATGTTGGTCAAATATATATTTAAGACTTATGTTATCTTCCTGGGGTACACCCGAAGGTCCGCTGGGTACAAATGTAGTGTAACACCTCCACTTTTGGGTTATGGGAAATTTTTAAACTTGACTTGTATGATGTCTATGTAGAGCAGTGCATGATAATATATATGTATCATTATATTAAGATACATATTAATATATATGTATCTTAATATAATGATATATGCATGATAAATTTTGTTTTTGTCTATAAATAGAATTATAAGTCCATTGGATGCAATCAATATATTTTTGGTATTAATGATGATGGTAGAGATATAGGTTCTTAGGACACTGTTAGAGCCTGTTTTTGTTTTCCATTTTTTAATACATTTGTTTATGTTTTGAAACTTGGTTTTGTTCATTTCTCCTAGAAAATTTTGTTTCTTAGGATGGTTTGAATATTTTTCCTTTAATTATCATGTTTATATGATTTCTTAGTTTTATTTTTCAAATTTTGGTTGAGAATTCATAGTTAGAGGGCTTATAGAATGTTTATATGAATTAAAAGGTCTTAAAAAATAGCATAAAGTCTTGATTATGGTTCTTTAACCAAGGTTAAACCATTATCATGAGTTATATTTTTGAAAATCATTAAAGCAAACTTTCTTGTAGCGCAAGCCTGAAAAAATTGCACACATGCGCTACAAGAAAGTTGCGCAGTTCAAAAATCATCATTTTTGGGTCAAATTTTTTAAAATTCTCACACATGAGAGTTCATTCATATCTAGTTGATGGATTTGATACGTGTTTCCTCCAAAATGATCATTGTGATAGGTGTGAATACGTCAAGAAAATCAAAGTCTGTGGTGGTATGTTGCAGAGTGATGGAATAATGATGGTTAAACACGATGAGACAAATGCGCCTTGAATCTCATATCCCATGAAGTGCACGTAGAGCAGATGAGTTCATGGCGAAGTGTTAGAAAGTTGTAATTAAAATATTGAAACAGGTCAGAAAATTAGGGCTTTTGAAGGGCGATCGTTTGGAGTTATCGTAGTGGTCAGAGAAGATTGAGGAATGCAAATGGACACCTGATAGTCAAGAAAGCACGATTTCAGCACCTGGATTCATCACTTTGACAGGTAGGTTGCGAATAGATATCAAAGTCTATGAATTTGGGTTTTTACTAATCAAAGGTTTAATGACGGAATTGAATGAAGATTATTAGTATATAAACCTAATTCATACTAAATGATGAATTCTCTGTCAATGGAATTAAGGCATTTATCAGTTTAAACGAGAGAGTTCAGTTTGGGGTTTTAGGTTTCCCAATATAGCATTGTCTATCAGATTGTCAAGACTTGAAGAGATTCAGAGTTTGTTTTATCAACAGAAGTAATTTGACAATTATTAAAAATGAAAAGAAGTGGTAAGACTAATAGAGCAGAACCTTCAGACATGAGTTGGGTTCAAAATTTTCTAGATTGTGCAAAATTGTTTTCAGAGGCAGGGTGGTTAGTTTTTTTTGAAAGAATTGAAGGATATCACTCAGAAGTCTCTTATAAATTCGCTCAATGTTTGGATAAGGATATGGTGTCTTTTGATACTTTGAAGTTTAAACTGACCAGGGAATTGTTAGCAAAAGCTACAGGGATTCTAGATGAGGGTGAATACTGGTTTAAAAAAGTGCTTTTCACTTTTGATGCTCAGAAATATTTACTTCCAGATGTAGTAGCATACTAGGGAAAGGGAGCACCTATTCAAAAATTTAAACCAGAATGGATAGAGCCTATCAAAATCCTACAAAGCTATATCACTTGTGAAGGGAGATTTGCTTTTGTTTTTAAGTATCATTTTAGATTCTTGCAACATCTCATCCATGAATCCAAAATGAATCTCCCATTCTTCTTCTTGAAAAGTTTACAGAATATGTCTAGCAGGGTGAAAGAACATCAGGATCACACCAAACAATCAGTATTTCATCATGGGATTATAAAACTAGTCATAAGTACTGCACTTCATAAAAGAGAGAAGACATGGGAATATTTCCTATTTTGGTCTGGTTTCCAAACAGAGAAGGAAGAGCAGTCTCAGAAGAGACAGTTAGATAAAGGTCAGAATTTGATCAAGAAACTTAAAAAGAAAGTCACATTCAAGAGTGAAGAAGGTGGTGAACCAGGAAAATCTTTGAACCAAGAAGATGAAAACATTGAAATTGAACAGCAAATTAATATTGAAGAAAACAAAGTTTCAAAGTCAGAAGTGAAGGAAATCGAGCTAGTAGAAGATGCTTTACCTGTAGAATTGAATCAAGGTGTAAAGGAAGATGTAAAAGAGCATAAACAGATTCCTATTACAATACTCTCTAAAGAAGTGGAAAATTCATTATCTAATGAAACTAGGGTTCATAATAAACAAGATATACATACACATGCTAAGGAAGAGATAATGTCATGAAGAAAGAAAATGAAAGTTGTTGAACTAGCTTCTATTTCACATCAAGGGAAATTTTTGAAACTATTAGGAGAGGTTGGAGCAGTTTGGAGGCCCAAGACAAGGCCAAAGAACAAACTCAGGTTAAATATGAAGAAGCTGTTAAACCCTAAACTAGCTGAAAATAAGATTACAGTAATTGAGAATTCTTCATCTCAGGAGAAATTAGAAGACAGTGAAGATGAAAATAAAAAGGTTATGAAGGGTAAAAAACAAATAGTTTCAGAAGATAAACCAGTTTTCACTGATACCAAGATCTCAAAATTATTCATGGAGGTTCGAAATAAGATGATTCTAGAATAGCATCAAAATGGTTAAAGAGCTCTTGTATAGAGAAAGGAGAGGTGGCTGAGAAATCAGCTAAGTGCAGTATTGAAGCTTAAGAATATTCAGAAATTCCTATGACCTTGACAGAGCATATGGAAGAAGATGAAGATATTTGTAGGAAGCTAAAAATCCCTTGGATACCTGAAGGAATGCAGCCAGTATTAGAAGGAAAATGCATTGATTCTAAAAATGAAAATTTGCAGAGGAGTATCAAGCAATATAAGCATCAAATTGAGTACCTGCATGAAAGCAATGAAGGATTAGTGCTTGCAAATAAAAGACTGAGAGAAGATTTGCAAGAAGTAAATAGTCACTATCAAGAATTGATTTCAGTTTCTAAAGAGGCTTTAAAAAGAAAGAGACAGACAGCGAGCCTGTTTACAGAATTAAAACAAACTATTCAAGAGTTGACACAGTAGAATGAGGAGCTGACAAAAAGAGTTGCAGATTTGGAAGCAGCTCACCAAAAGGCCAGAAGGAAAACCCAGGCTTTAGAGCGAATTGCTCTTTTAGTAGAGGAAGCAAAATACTTGTAAAAGTACTTTAAGAAGAGCAGTTATTATTTAGTTTGAAAAAGTTATTTCATTTTTGTTTAATCATAGTTTATATTAAACAATTCGACAGATGACCTAAAAGTAGTTTTGGTTTAGTTATGTAACTATTTTTGAAGGAACAAGATAAATGTAAGTCTGGGAAAGGACCAAGGGTTCGATTTTTGTTGCAAGGGGAGGCTATCAGGCTGTGGTTTATGAGCTAAGTGTAAAAATTCTTTTGTGTTTTTTATGACTGAATTATGAAATATATGCAACTATAATCCCTTTTTAGACTATTGACTGGTTTCATTTCTGATTTGTGTTAATCACTGAGTTGGTATACTCATTTCTTGTTTAAGTTTTTTATGCATGAAATGATTGTTAACTGTGGGTGGAACTCAATACTGTGATTATTGTGTTTGGATTATAGTTTATATGTTATACATATCAGTCCTTCAAATGCTCATGATTTAGTGTTTGCTTTGGTCTCATGAATTTTTTTCCCTCCTGTCTACAAACTGTACAACCAAAACCCTAGAAAAACCTATTTTACTTAATTGTGTTTATTGAGATTGTGTTGGCTTGTTCTTTCGTAGTCTGAGAACAATTTCTGGCACAAACATATTTGGCATCGTTCTCGAGTACGAAGTTGAAAACCTATTTTCCCTGGGATACTCATCATTTCACTGGTTTTGAGAGGTGAACTTAAACCAACAAATTTTAAAGACTACTTTTCACCAGTATTTCACAGTGGCTACTAAGGGAGTTGGAACAAGAAGTAGACCTAGTTCACATTTACAACTAGGTGTCTCAGACCCAGAACAAATATTGAAAACAGATAGGAAAATCAGAAGGTCTCAGTCATCACTAGCCCTATGTAACCCTGATCAACTAGACATATCATCACCTTTTTTCTGTTTTGAAGGGAGAAGAACAAGATTCATCTTGGTTGAAGCCTACAATCTATGTTAGTAATTTTCAAGTTTTTACTAATCCTCAATCTTTCAAGAAAGAAAAGACTATATCTCTTGGAAAAATCCCATTATTTCACCTCAAAGTTGGTAAAACTCTGTTTCAGCCAAGATCTAGTCAAGTCTTTCCATCATCTAAACCAGTCAACTTAAATATGGCGGCCCAAAATCAGCCATTGGACATGATGGACCGAATGGTGGCAGCTAGGTATGCACCTCTAGTTTTGCCTCAGCCTTTGAATGCACTTCCTGGGGATGATTACCAAAAATACTTGCCTAGGTTTAATGGACAAGGTGAAACCACAGCTGAGGAGCATTGGGGTGCATTTCTTAGCTATGCAGATAATCAGAATATTGAGGCAAGGGATGTATGGATGAGGATGTTCATACAGAGTCTTGATGGAGAGGTTAGAAAATGGTTCAAAGAGTTACCTGCAAATTATATTACTATAATAGAAGAGCTTCAAGATCTTTTCATGAGACAATGGAGTGATACCAATGATCACACATATTACATTACTGAGTTTGGAGGCCTTAGAAGAAAGAAGGATGAAACCATAGCTTATTTTTCGAAGAGGTTCAATAAAATGTATGGCAGAATCCCTGTAGAGATTAAACCTTTAGAAACTTCTGCAAAACTCACTTATGACAATGCTTTTGATCATGATTTTTCCCTACTCTTGAGAGAAAGAAGACCTATTACTTTACTTAACATGTAGGAGTCAGCATTAGAAGTGGATTCTAATATATTAGCTTCAAATAGAATGAAGGGAAATACAGCTCAACAGATATATGACAGGAAGGGTAAGAAAGAGGCAGTTCCAGGGGTTTCAACATCCCACTCTGCAGAAGGTAAAATTGATGAGATGGCCAAGCTAGTAAATATCTTGACAGCAAAACTAAACAAGTCGGAATTAGAGAAAAATTCAAATAAACCTGTTCAAGAGGGAGATAGAAACCCTAATAATCCAAACCAATTCAGAAGACAGTTTGTACCTCGTTTCATTCCCAGAGAGAGAAGAAACAATGATATACAATGAGAAAGGAGAGAAGCTGAGGATCAAAAAGTGCCACCACCACTTCAGAATAATGTAGTTGATGAAGAAAAAATTGAAGAGGAAGAGTTCTTTGAGGATCCAAATCAGGATATGAATTATTTTGGAGAACAGTTGACTGAAGGTTTTGTGACTGAAGAATATTTTTTAAACTCATAATATTATGATGCAGATGTGTTTGAAAAAAAATGATTTGAATCTTGAATTGACTACTGTAACTGCTGATACATATCAGACTGAGCCAAAGAAAACCTTAAATTTAAGATTAGGTACAAAGCAAGTAGTTCAAAATCCTAAGAAAAAGGTATTTTTCCCTCCTAAGCAGCAGTCTGATCCAATGTTAGAGAAAAAACAAAATCAGGATAAACAAAAGACGAATGTTGAAGTTGAAGAGGTGAATAAAAGTATGCAGAATTTCAACCTTGAAAATGAATTAGGAAAAATCAAGATCCCTATGCCTTTCATTGAGTTGATGAAGAATCCTTCTTACAAAAATTCAGTTCTAAAAATGATTGGTTCAGCAAACAGTCAACTTCCCTCTGACACAGTGAATTTACAAGAGGAAAGTCCTAAAATCTTTATTGGGTCAGCTTTGGCAGAAAATGTGAAAATGAGGCAAGTGCATCACCTCCTTTTACATCACACTAACTATTCATGAGTAGAGTATACATAATTGCCTTTTGGATTCAGGAGCATCTCATAAGCTAATGCCAAAAGCTGTCATGGAGGATTTAGGTTTGAGCATAACAAAACCTTATCATGACTTGTATGCTTTTGATTCACAAGCTATAAAATGTTTAGGAGTGATAAAATATATGGTGGTTAGTTTAGCTCAGCTACTAATGAAGAGTGTGATTATGGATGTGGTAGTAGTATACATTACACCTAAGTTTTGATTGCTCCTCTCTAGATATTGGACCAATAAGGTTGGTGGAACTCTACAGATGGACTTAACATATACCACCATTCCTGTATTTGGAGGAGAAAATAGAAGGTTATATAGAGAGTTACAATTTGCTTATATTGTGACTGATGACAAGAACCCTACAAATCATCCCTTGTATGTTGTTGAAAAGGATTTGGGAACTTGTATGTTGCATTTTAGTGATGATAATGATGATGTTGGTTTATTACAGGTTGAAAAAGAAAAACCAATCAAATACACTAGGGAACAAGAAGATGAAATTTGGCAAATGTATTTTGATGGATCATCATGTAATGAGGGTGCTGGAGCAGGGGTTCTTCTAATATCTCTTGGTGGTGAAGCACTAAGGTTAATGTATAAATTGGAATTTATTACCACCAATAATACTACAGAATATGAAGCTTTGTTGTTAGGTTTGAAAGCTGCAAAAGATTTAGTTATTCAGCAGATTTCTGTGTATGGAAACTCTGAGTTGGTTGTTCAGCAAGTAAGGAACAACTATCAAGTAAAACAAGATTTGTTGAAAGTGTATCGTAATGAAGTATGGGATATGATAGATAATTACTTTATGGATTTTAATATCACTTATATTCCTGTGGATCATAGCCAAACTGTTGATTCTCTTACCCTAGCAGCCACACATTTTAGGATTCCTAAAACAACACAGCAAAAGTATCCTATTGAGGTTAGGTACAAACCTTCTATGCCTGATAATGTAAAGCAATTGTTATAGTGGATTTCACCACTCTAGGTGAATCACACTGTGTATGGCCTTCCCTTGTCCCATTGCAGACTCCTTAGACCCTATGGACCACTTTTTGTCCTTTGATGTTTCCTTGATCATCCCTAAAAACACATGAAAAATGTTATACGCGACTTTTAACCTTATAAGCGCGTACATACACGGGTTTGAGCCATATAACCGCGTACATCGGGATGTGTAAATAATCCAAATCCTTTTGGAGTATTCCTTGACATGGATCTGACTCATTTCACTCCTGTCCTTCCATATGCCTTGAGATCGCTCGGATTCAACCTTTCTTTACCCCTTTGAAAAGCTATATAAGGAACCCCTTGGTACATTGAAGGCATAAGAGGGAATTGAGAGCAACGAAACTATAGTCCATTGTTGCCAGAACTTATGCTTGAGTCTGCATCCCTTTGTCCCTTGGAGCACTTTTGTGTTCTTCCCAAGATTGCCTTTTGCTTGTGAGCTTGCTATCGAGAGATGGAGGATTGAAGTGGTGGAGGCCCAAGTGGGGGATTCAGTTTCTCCGGTTTGCAGACGTGCCGTCAGAGGTTGTATCTTGTAATCTCTGATTTATATTAATAGAAATATCTTTTCCTGTCCAATGATGTGTATTTGAATGAATATTTTATCCATGGGATTATGTCAAATGATTTTACATTATTGAATATATATGCTAGAATAGACCTAACACCATGATATATAGAATGCTTGTATTGTTTACTTGTTGTTGAGGAAGTAATATAGCAATTCAAGCTGGAGATTGGAAAGCTCAATGGGGATCTACTTCAACTGTCTGGAATAAGGTACGAGGTCTGATCCTTTAGTGTTAGACATTTTATTTCTATTGCATATTGGGAAAGATTGATTTCTGGAGTCAAGCTATCTGTTGTGGTACCCCAAGCCATAGGAATTTCTTTCCATAACAGAATTGGCGACTCCGCTGGGGAGTTCCTAGTAGTTGTCCTTTGGGGGTTTTTTTCTCGGCATTCAATGTATTTGAATTGCTCTTTCTCTCTTGTTTTTGTGTCAAGTCTGGGGGCATGTATGCCGAGTAGAGTCTGATTGGTGTGAAGTTTGTCTCAGCCTATATGTTTTCCTTGAGTTTATGCACCTTTTCTTCCTGTATACAAGTTTTTGATTTACAGTCGCGTATACACACGGTTTCCTCTGAGATTTCCGCGTATACACGCGGGTTTACTGTGAACAGTCGTGTATACCTTTGGTTTTGGCTTTTTGTGGAAGATAATTGGTTGCTGGGTGAATTCTGTTAGTTGCTGAGTCTCCTTTGACACTACCTGAGTCTGTTTTGACCTCTATTTTTGACCAGAAACATTTTTTTTAGCCTAAATTTTTTTTTTTTAGGAAAGTTCTTGTCATGGCATTTTCGATTTTTTGTTTGAGATTAGTGCATTAGAGTTCTTTTACCTTAGTGCTTTGCTGGAATGTTGTTTGGGTGTGCTTACAGAGTCTAGGGGTTGTAGAATCATTCTTTTGCTTTTTGAATCTCTTTTATTTTCAAAAAATCCAAAAACATTTGCTTATCATCATGCATTGCATTTTTCACTGTGCATTGTACTTGCACTAGATAGATTTGCTTTGGAGTACTAGTTAGGACTTCATATAGGAAAATTTGCATTCATCATTTGAAGAAGAATTGTGTATTTCACGTAGTAGCATACCCTGTTTTCATGGACACAATGCATTTGCATTGATTGTTAGGTGTGCATTTTACTTCCTGTTGCGTCATAACACCACTAGTTGCACGACCATATCCTATTTTTGAGTAATAAAGCCAACTAAAATCAATGCTAAATAGAATGAATTGCACTCTTTTCTTTTCTAGGGTGCACCAACAAGCTTAGGTTTTAGGATCTTGGAATAGTTCATTGTAAGTAAATTCTCCAAGATCACTAAACAACAACATCTAAGTGTCTGTCTAGGTGAGTGTGTGAAATCCTTAGTATAACCAGTGTTCTCAGGATCCTCCTCTCAAAAGGGAGTTACAAGGAAGTGTGAGCGGTTATTGATTGGGATGACCCCTAGCCATAACTGAGTAGCACCGGAGATATTTCCAGGATTGTATTCATATCTGGGGGCTCTTTCGAGAGTTTCAGGCTTTGCTACCCTGCCCATACGGTCAATCCCGCCTGCGACTGTCCACCTGAGCATTGAGTATATTGAGGTGACCTTAGTGGCCTTACCTAGGATATTGAGGGGGTACTTGTAGAGGTTATTCTGCATGTGTCCCGGCCAGGTTGGGGTCAGACAGCACAGTCTCTTTACGCGTTGAAGCTGAGGGCCACAATAATTGGTTACGTACCTCTGCTTGTTGTGTATGGGAGTCTTAAGCCTCTCCTAGGCGATACATACCTGCTGTTGCCACCTTTTCACACACCTGGATCACATGGCAGAAATATTCAAGCCACTCGGTGTGTCCTTGGGGGCAAGTCTTGAGTCAAGGCTGTCACCTTGTTCTTGACTCCTCTGTTTAGGCTCAACTCCTAACGAAGCCAAGGGGGGTAGACCCTATTAAGTTACTAAGGATGATTTCTTAGTGTAATGATGTTGTACTTATTTAGTAGTTTGAATATTTTAACTATAAGCAATCAAGATCACAAGATACAAAGATACACACGAAAGCACAAAGCTGATACACAATATATATCATAAAAGACCAGTGCCTTAAAAATGGAGTCAAAAGAGATCAGTGTGCTTGCATGTGTTTGGAATAAATGTTTTGTGATTGCATCTTGGTATGTTTTAAGTTAAAATTGGAGTGTGAGTTGTTTAAATTAGGCTTAAGGGGGACTCCAGATATACCCGAGAGTACTTGGAGTATGTCCAAAACAAAGCCTATACGGCTACCCGCAAGGAATATGTGGGCTGAAATGGAGTCTCTGGGGCTGTGTTCGTAACGCACCCGTTAGGGTGTGATAGAGATCGGCGCCCCGAGGTCACTTTTCAGTAGGTTCCCACTTCCTTTGGGTATTTTTCCACCATAAAGGTTTGATCGAGGTGTTGGATTTTCACCTGATGGTTTGTTAATTGGGGAAGGTGAGTCCGAATTATGCTAGTCACCCAAGTGCTTTTGATACAGCTTGACTGATCGGATGAACCGCAGCCAAGTGCAAAGCATACACACTGGAGTCTTGTAAATTTTAATAAGTTTTAAAAGATGTGTTCTTGCTTAAAAGAAAAGCCTCCAAGAACCTCTTTCAATCCAAGTGGATCTCAATCGGGGAATCAAGGAGGGGTAAATTTTAAAATGCTGATAAACAAAAGATGAGAAAATAACACAACTACACAAATGCATTTTTCTGATTAATCCTACCACGAATCTCTTTCCCCTTGCGGGTCACTCGGGAAATCGTGGGGTAAGTATTATGATTACTTTTGAAAATAAGATATGGAATATGGAATTAAAAACAAGATCAAATATACTGCCCTACCAATCAGATAAATTCTAGAAAAATGAAATAAGCAGAAAAAGACGAAAAAGGCACCGACGCGAATCCCCCCAGGGGGGATGGGGAATGGGCTCGAAAGAGCCTATTCAAAGGATGATTTTACTACAGAGATTACAATATCAAAGCATTGATAAAACAGATCTGTCTTGGTCCCTATACAGGCTGAAACCAAGATATTACAGTTTATTCAAAACAATTACAAATTATGTGACAAAGGAGAGCCCCCTGGGGGGATTTGAGTGCTCCAAAATCCACTTTGGACAGCAGCTTCTTTTCTTCTCTGTCAGACCTGCTAAATGACAGTGAGTGAATTAGAATAACAAATTCCCCAAAGAACTTTAAGAGTGCCTTTGGGTCAGACTACTTTATCTCAAAAAATTAATGAAATTAAACTAGTTAAACCGACGAAAAGGGAACCAAGGAAAGCAAGCTTTCCTTGGGATCTTGGCCTACTGTTTGTGCAGCCAATTAACAACATTGATATTGCAGAATATTGAAATTATTGAACAGCAAATGAAACTACCTTAACAGCAAGCTATGAATTTTTCAATAAACTACTTGCGAAACTAAGGCAATTTTAGCTAGATCTCTTGAATTTGAACTTTATGTGCACAATGAAGCTAAGATATAGAAAATTGAAGGGATCTTGATAATTAGATCTATGTATGCTTTTATTTATGAGATAGATCAGATTTAAAAAGAGACCTTAAAGTAACCAATTTGAGGAAAGTTTAATAATTTTAAAGGAGAGAAAGGGGAAGAAAGGTGCTTGTTGTTGAAGCAGATCTGCAGAGGCACCTTGGTAGAGAAGCACCGAGGGGCACGATCTTAGAAATATCTGCTGGGAATCAATGGAATCAAACCTGAACCATAGATCTTCTAGCTACGGCAAACCTGTAAGCTACAACACAATTCCTGCATACAGAACTATCAGATCTAAAGATACATATGAGAAAGGGATGATACAGTATGCAAATAACCTTATTTAACATACAGGTATTAACTCATTCAAACATATGCATCAAATAGAAAGTAAGTAAGCTTACTTACAATGATCTATCCTTATGATTTAAGAAACCATTCAGGCAGACAATAATTAAGTGCAAAAAACTGGAAAAATAGCAGTTTCACCTCGATTGCAGCAAGACAATGACAATCCACACATGAAAGATACTCCACAATTGTGCCTCCAAAGCTTTTCTTTATTCAACAAAATAAGATCAATACACAGTTATAATGGCAATCCCTTCAGTCCAGCTCTGACTAGCTTGGAAGAGCAGGCTGTGCCTTGATTTATACAAATTGCATGCCATCTAGCCCAGGGGGGGCGCAATTCCTCATGGAATCAAGTGAAATTAGCTGATGGATAGTTCATCAATGCAGAAGTGAGGCTGAACTGAGCCTACTTGTCAACCGGGGGCCTGATCTGGCTGACACATCAACCCATACACTGACACATCAACCCACAGAGCATCCAGGAGAGCCAAAACGTGTTGAAGAGAGAGGGGGGGCGCAATTCCTCATGAAGACCACTGTAGATCAGCTCCAGATCTGATTTGATCCCCTCCTTTAGTCAAGTATTTGTCAGATCCAGTCAATCTGCTCTAGATCTGATTGATTTCAGTCAAATCGGTTGAGAATCCATTGAGTTATTGATTTTGGATTTGCTCCATTATTCATCAATTTATTAATTAAAATAATCAATAATTGATTTTTGGGGCTTTCTGGCCTGAGTGATGGAAGATCACACAAAACTTAGGAAAAAATGGGTCCATGGGTTTACATGGTGCTCTTAGCTTCAAAATGAGCACCTACATGACTGAAACTGATTATTTGGCCCACTTTTATTACAGACTCAATTTTTCCAATTAAACTATTAAAAAATAGCCTAAGTTTTGGAAAAATTAAAATTTAATAAAAAGCCCTGAAAAAACTGAAAAATTGAAAAATTGAAAAACACCTAGGGGGACTTAGACATGTTCATATGACTCAAAAAAGATGTCTAGCATGCTTACACATTGACACATAGACTCTAATAACCTCAATAGGCACAAATGCCAAGCCGACCACCCCAACTTTGGAGGTATGGAGTGAAAAACTCAGAAATTATCAGTCGTTTATTCAACAACCAATAATAACCAAGGGAAAAAACACCCTGGGCTGATCGGATTGACAAATGAAGTCTAAGAGACCGAGTCTTTTACAGACACTATCATGCTAGAACATTTATTACAATTCCCTCATGGGGTATGAACATGTGATATAGTACAACAAGCACTTCCCAGAAGTTCTTCCAAAGGTCTTTTTGAAGTCCGAACAAGTTAGCCCTGTCCGGTTCACCGGGCTCACTTGATAAAAACCACTAAGTACAACTTAGGTGGTAACACCTGCTTCATTCGGGAGCTCACTTATCCAAACCTTGTTTGCTTGCATTTGGCTTTATATTTTATTAGTGATTGCTCTGTGCACGATAGTTGGCCTAGGGTTTACGTAAATAGAGAGTCTTTGCTATTTTTTGAGTCATTGTGGATTCGAGTGCGGTTCTGTGCCGTTCTCGTCGTTTAGCAGGAATTCTGCCTTCTACTTCTCCTCCTCCTTTGGGAGAGAGACCTAGACAGTCCAGGCGGACTATCTCACACATTGATTCACACACCATGGGGGATTCTTCAGAAGGTATTCCTGAACCACCTCCTCCCATTCGTGTAGACAATGGGGAATTTACACCGACTTATGATCCTTCACCCGACTTAGCCGAGTTAGGTCCTGTGATTTCTGAGATAGGAGCCATACATGATAGACCTACTCGCTCTAGGGCCGATTCCCCGTTAACGCGTTACCGGTATGGCATGCCAGAGGACGCTAAGACTCATTTAGAACCCGCCACTACTAGCTATGGTAGTTATGCTACGTTTGGTTTCCCTATACACGATTTGACATTTCATGTCGAATCTGATTTTGAGCCTAACACTATGCCTGGGGGCACTCTCATTCCTTACCATGCGGAGAGGTTTGGGAGCACTAGTCACATTGCACCTTCCGTCCCAGTGGTGGAAGCTACATCATATCTCGCTCCTAGGTCTAGGGTTAGCGATCCGATTAGGATACTAGATCCAAGACGAGTGACAATAGGCAGTAATACATATCTTATTACTCAGATTCCTTCATCCTTGACCCCTAGTTCTTCAAATGTACATCCTCCACCTTATTCACATGGTCCTTCGAGCCGATATATGCCTACGAGTCAGGTTCGTACTGCGGTTACTAGACCAGTTATGTCTCAAGTCCACATGCCGCCCGCTACGTCGGGAGGTTATGTTCATGCTTCTAGAGGTAATATTGCTACTTCCAGGGCTTATATCCCTACTTCCGGAGTGTATCTTCCTACCTACAGAGTGTCTCATGGGGCATCGCATGCGATGACCTATGGACCTTATCATGGGATGTAGTATGGATAGGTTTCTTCACCTTATGGAGGCGGGTATCAACATCCTGCTTACTCTCCTAATTATGGCTTTGTAGCTCCTACTAGCCAAGGTCCACCATACTATGGTACTTCCACGCCACCCTATACGGGTCAGATAGGAGGAGGACACTATGGCCAAGGCCATGGTGGTCATCAACCCTATATGAATCAGGGAGCAATCCATCGACCTCATCATCCTAGGCTCCCTTTCCTCGTGACACTTAATCTTCCTGACTTATCGAGACTTATGAACGATCCTGTGGCTCATGACCCGGCTTGGCCGGCTGTCCCTACCAAGCTTCCTTCGGACATACCTAAGTTCAAAGGCAAACTGGGAGATGATCCAAGCGAACACATTACTACGTTTCACCTATGGTGCTCTTCGAATTTGTTACATCAGGACTCAGTGCGTTTGAGACTATTTCAATGCACCCTCACAGGGCCTGCTGCAAAATGGTATATAGAGTTACCTAGGGGTGCTTTTACTTTGTTCGACGACCTTGCGATGACTTTTCTTAATCACTTCCAGCTACCAGTACGTTATGACGTCGGTACTGAACTCTTGTTGACATTTCAGCAAGATAAATCCACCCATATTTCTGATCATATTCAAGAGTGGTGTAGACGAAAGAGATTAATCAAAGCTTTTATACCGCCAGAATTCCTTCTCGAGTGGTTCCTCAAGTCGTTATTGTCGTATATAGCGAAGGATGTTTCCACATCCGGAGTGCAAAATGAGGAACAAGCAATATTTAGGGCACAGGAACTAGACTTGATCTATGCTCAGTCTGGTTTGTTGTATGAGATTATTCCCAACGCTCCTCATTCCAGTTTCGATCCCAAAGTCAAACCTGGACCACATGCTGATGGCATTGTGGGTTGTGCAAGTGCGAAACCTACGGATTCGGTTGCAAAACAAGCTAGTAAATTTTCAATCAACCAATCTTCCTCGAGACAAGCTACGGCTTCGTCTCAACCCGCCCAAACGACGAATGTACTTTCTGTGCAATCGTCAAACCAGAAGGGTAACCAGCAGCCCGGACGGAATAGAAAGAAGGGTAAAAATAATAATCGAAAGGGTGGGAATAAGAATGAGAATGCTAACAATAATGACAAGAACGGTATAAATGTTGGGGGGGACAAGCAAGTGAAACGTAAGGTTAAATTCCCTTGCAAGCTTTGTAAGGAAGATCACCTCACTTACTTGTGCCCTCGGATTGATGAAGCTTCGAGATTCTTAGCACAAGGCCCAGCTGTGCTAACGAACCCTTTACCGCATAACCAGAATATGAACTTGAAGTCCCATGACCAGTCTAGTGATGATGATCCACCAGAGGGTAGTGGTCGTGGGTGCATTAACATGGTCTTTGCTGCCAAGGTTGTGACTCGTGCGAAAGACTATATTTCGTCACAACCCAGCCCAAGCAAAGAACCTGATCCACCAGGAACTCCTTTGCACATTGAGAAACCTGCGGATAAACCTGAGGCTGCACCTCACATTCCTAAGGGAGTACTTAACCGTTCGGGGCATAATCCAAATGCCCAAGCCGCCTATAATTATTCAACAGTGTCGAGGATTTGGGCCATACTTCTTGTGCGATGTCTACATTGGAAGTGCTTCAGTGTTGTCCTTCGCAAAGGAAGGCTTTGCTTATTGCCCTTGGTGTGAACGATGATGATTCTTCCTCTATGATCAAATTCGAAATCGCAGGACATCAGCCTCACTTGCCCTATATGTGTCTCTTTTGGTGCATGTAGAATGTCTTGGTATGACCATCAAACGAACTATGACTGACGAGGGTGCTGCTGCTTTCGTGATGTCTTTGGCCTGTTGGAAGGGTCTCGGTTCTCCCGAGCTGTCGAAATCAACGACTATGTTAACTAATTTTGATGGGAGATATTTTAGGCTGCACGGTATCCTTCCTTCCCTTAAAGTCCGTTTGGGGGGGAAGACCGTTGCGATAGAGGTTGAGGTGGTTGATGCACCCCTTGACTATAATCTCCTGCTGGGTAGGAACTAAATGTATAGTATGCAAGCCGTTGCTTCTTCCTTGTTCCGCATTGTATGCTTTCCACATAACGGGAAGATTGTAACGATTGATAAAATGACATTCAAGAATATGTCTGTTACTGAATCTTTGGGAGCTTCAATCCCGATCGTTGAGCACTCTCAGTCGGCAACTGGGAGTGTGGGTGTAGGCATGTATCCATCCCTCATGGGAAGATTTAGTTGTCCTGCACCGCTCCTCATGATAGGATCTTGTTCCAATGAGGCTTCGACATAAATGACCTCGGTGTCTTTTCACATGACCCATATGGAAGATCCTTGGATTCTTCCTTCACCGAGTACTTCGATTGATACTGTCAAGACGAGTGTGCCATTGCCTGCATCCATGATAGCTTATCAAGCTAATCTCAAGTGTGTTGCAGAGCCTTGTTCTTCCTCTTCACGAATGGAGGAGGAAGACCCCTATGTGCTGCCGGCATGGGCAGTACAGTATTCTCATGCCCATGACTACCTTGATACGGTTTTCCCTTCAGATGAAGCAATTATCGAGGCTATGTCAAGAGTTGAGGCACCATGGGAGGAACTTCATCATAGATCGTACTTTCTTCCAGAGCTTAACCGTTTGGAGCATGAGGATTATAGGGAGATTCTTAGTTAGAAATTTGGTAGCCCTATGGTTCCATTAAGCTCTCCTGGTCCGATGGCTGATGGAAACATGGCGAACATATCATCAACGATTCCTATCAACATTTCTCGCAATCCTGGCATAATAGAGAATGTCTACATTGGGGCGGATTGTTCCCATGCTGAGATCCTGGAATATACCGAGCTATTCAAGGAATTTCGTGATACTTTTGCTTGGTCTTACGATGAGATGCCAGGTATTGACCCTCAAATTGTTGAACATGAGATTAAGACTTACCCCAACGCTAAGCCTGTTCGACAGCATTTACGCACCGTGAATCCTAGGAAAGTACCCGCCATTAAGGCAAAGATAGAGAAGCTATTGAAAGTCGGTTTCATCTATCACATTCCCTTGATGGAGTGGGTTTCAAACCCCATTCCGGTGGATAAGAAGTAGGGAGCGATCCGCATATGCACTGATTTCTGTAATTTGAATCATGCATGTCCTAAGGATAACTTCCCCACACCATTTATAGATCAGATTTTGGATGAGTGTGTGGGTAGCGAGGTGTTCTCCTTCATGGACGGATTTTTCGAGTATAATCAGATATAGATTAAACCTGAGAACCAACACAAGACTGCATTTATTTGTCCTTGGGGAACGTTTGCATATCGAAAAATGCCTTTTTCCCTTAAAAACGTTGGAGCTACGTTTCAGCGGGCAATGACCTTGATCTTCCACGATCTCAAGTTTATTATCGAAGTATTTTTGGATGACCTCGCTGCTCATTCTTGTATGAGAATGCGTCATCCCTATCACTTGAGATTGGTATTCGAAATATGCCGACACTATTCAGTTAGATTAAATCCTCATAAGTGCATCTTTTGCATGAAGTCAGGTTGTTTGTTAGGATTCATTGTTTTGAAGCAGGGTATAAGAGTCGACCCTTTGAAGGTTGAGGCAATACTTCAGTTGTCTCCCCCGAAGAATATTCATCATCTTCAGTGTTTGCAAGGCATGGAAAACTTCTTACGAATATTTGTTGTCAACTTTTTCAATTTGACTAGAGGATTTATGCGTCTCTTGAATAAGCACACTCCCTTTGAATGGGATGACCGAGCCCAGGAGTCCTTCGATGCACTCAAGCGAGCCCTAGCATCAGCCCCGGTGATTAGTCCTCCGGATTATAGCCGTGATTTCTTATTATATGTGGCCGCGTCTTTAGAGACGATTGGTATGGTTTTGGTTCAAGAGAATGAGGAGCTCCAAGAGCATGTCATATATTATCTGAGCCGAAACCTTATTAACGCAGAGATTCGTTATTCTCATGTCGAGAAGCTTTCTTTAGCTACCGTACATGCGGTTCAGCATTTGAGACATTATATTCTCCTTCACCAGACCTTGGTTGTGGCCCATGTCAATCTGTTTCAGTTCATCCTCACACGAAGGATGATTGGGGGAAAGTATAATAAATGGATTGTCATCCTGCAAGAATTTGATCTCGAGTTTGTTTCGGCAAAATTGAAGAAGTCTTTAGTCTTTGCAGAGCTCATACTGGACTTTCCGAGTGAGACCGAAGAGTTGGTATGTGAAGATACGTTTGTTGATGAACACATCTTCTTAATCTCTACGCTAGACCCATGGTACGGGAATATCATAGTATATCTGTAAACACAGAGAACCCCTACTCACCTCTCGCGAGATGAACGACGACGATTAAGTCACGTCTCGAAGAACTACCTTGTAGTGGAAAATACTTTTTACCGCCGTGGGGTAGATTCCATTTTACGATGTTGTTTAACTCATGATGAGGCTGAGGTTGTGTTGAATTATTTCCACAGAGGGGCGTGTGGTGGTCATTTATCTGGGCTTTCTACAGCTCAAAATATTTTGAGAGCGGGTTATTTCTGGCCGTCGATATTTAAAGATTGTGTAGATGCGGTCAAGAGGTGCCACCCTTGCCAGGTGTTCACACGTAATATGCGCTCGAAACCTACCCCGTTACATCCCATTATCACCGCCGGTCCCTTCACTAAGTGGGGGATCGATTTTATGGATTGCAACCCAGCTTCAGCTGGGGGGAACCATCACATTATAGTGGCTGTTGATTACTTCACGAAATGGGCTGAGGCTATGCCTACAGTAAAATCCAACGGTGAGACAGCCGCTCACTTTGCATTCAACCAAATCATTACTCGGTTCGGGATTCCGAAAGAGCTTGTCACTGACCATGGCTCGCACTTTCAAAACCATATGATGGAAGAGTTGGCATCCAAGTTAGGGTATAAGAAAGAGCAGTACTCCTCTTCTTACTACCCCCAAGGGAATGGACAAGTAGAGGCAGTGAATAAATCACTCAAATCCATTCTCCAACTAACCATCGCACAAAGCAAGACTAATTGGCACATTATGTTATATCCTGCTTTGTGGGCATATCTAACTGCGGTTAAGACTACCACTGGTTTTTATCCATATCATCTTGTGCATGGATTGGAGTCGATATTGCCAGTTGAATGCGAAATTCCTTCATTGAAGCTAGCTGTGGAACTCTTACCAGACACTTCACCTTTGGAGGAGCGTTTGGTTCACCTTGAGCAACTTGATGAGCAGCGTCGAGATGCCTTGGTGGCTCTAGAGGTTAATAAGCATTGCGTTAAGGTCCAGTACGATAAGTCTATCCGTCCAAGAGTGTTTAGTGAAGGCAACTTGGTCCTTTTGTGGGATCAACCGAAAGAACCCTTGGGGGCAGGGAAGTTTAATCCTATGTGGCATGGTCCTTACATGGTTAAGCATGTGTTAGAGAAGGGTGCCTATGAGTTAGTTGATTACGAAGGAATAGCTTTGGCGGAGCCTAGAAATGGGCTCTATCTTAAAAAATACTATGCATGATCTTTAGCTAAGGCTACTTGTTGTATATTATTGTATAGCTTTGCATAGTTAGGTATTTTCCTTATCGTGATCGGGTTTGTGATTAGTTTCTATTTCTTTTGGCAGATTTCAAGGGAATCTTCCACCTACATAGGATTCGCGGATGGTGCAAGCTGTCACACTCAACACTCAGCCTCAGCTGCTTGGGTGATTTATACTCCTATGGGTCAGGTACTGTCTTTAGGAGGTGTATTTCTACGGCCATCTTCCAACAATGTTGCTGAATATAGCGTCGTTATTAAGCTTCTATGGGATGCCATTCTACATGGCGTTCTATCTCTTGAGGTACGTCTTGATTCGGAGTTAGTAGTGTCACAGCTCAATGGTTTGTACCATGTTAGAGATCCGACGTTATTGAGAAGGTTCTTACGCGTGAGATTGTTAGAACAGCAATTTGACAGTATTACATATATATACATTCCAAGAAATAATAATCAAGTTGTTGAATCATATGCTAACTACGTGTTATATTGGCATTTGTTTCATTCATAATTAATCACAAACACAATTTTTACACATGCAAATAAATAAACTGATCACCATAAACTTTTTATATATCAAAAAATGTGGTAATACATAGTGTCATGATACAAAAGTGGGGCTTTTTAAGCCTCCATCATATAATACACGGTAGTAGAAAATGAATACACTCCCAAGTGTCTAATCCTGTGGAGGAGGAAGAGGGTTGTGATCATGGAACGTCACTACCTCTCTAGCTAGCCGTCGAAATAAATGCACCCATGCATGTGGCACACCCACCACCTGCAACTGCATAGCCTCAGGCAAGTCCTCGACTTGTGCCATGGGAACTCTATGAGTCAGTCTCAAAAAGTTGGTATGAATTCTCTGGAGCGTTCGCTCCGCATCCACACCCGTGATGTCATCTCCTCTTCCCCTCCGTCTATGACATGGGAAGCCCTCTGGCCGTCGTGGTCCCACATCTGCACGCAAATGGTAGATTTCACTATGTGTTGTCACGCAAAAACATGTTTTTTGCTTCCACATAATCAAGAAAATACAAAAAAATTAAATAACTCAAAAAATTTTAAAAAGAGTGAGGGTCGAGATTCGTTACCTATATCGCCATATGTCGATCCTGGTGACAATGGCATGTCTGGATCCCCCCGGAAATCTATCCCTCCATAGGGGTAGTCATCAATGGAAACAATATGTCGTTGCCACCATGGAAAGAAGTCAGTTGGATATGGGTTAGCCACCCTACCACCCCCCAGTCTGTGCATCGCATCTGCCCAACACCATTGGGCCGGATCTCGAACCCCATGGAGAGGAACATCCACTCCAGGGATCAATCCTGGAACACGCTCGAAGAAAAACGTGCTCAGAATACTGCTAAACCCGAAGTTCCGTACCCTGCCGGCCTTACACTCACTGAGCTGGTGTTTCATGTTGCTCAGTAGTGTCGTACTCTAGTCATAGACTGTGAGTCTCATGCACTCCACTGCATAGAACATCAAAGGCCGCGAGGCCTAGTGGAGTGATGTTAAGCCTGTTATCCTGCCTAGCGTCAGTAATATGGCCTTTAGGCCCAGCACCTATATAGAATTGGTAGGGACTTGACTCCCCACCTTCTCAGTGTCTGGAAAACAGTACACAGCTATGTACTCATCGATAGTCAGGCCACCCCCTGGCCCACCTCAGGAATGAAGGTTCACCACCTCCCCTCATCTAGAAAGACCAGTGATAAAGTATATGTCCTCCACCTCTATAGTGAGGGACATCCCATCAATACGGAAGGACTATGAGTCTTGATTCCAGTAGTCTACCAGCATCTGTAGTAGTCTTGGTTTGGCCCTCAAACCACCAAGACACCAAAACTTGTAGAGTCTGCATGCATGAAGAGCTTGTTGAGCCATTAGTTCGTCCCTTACTGCTTCCTCTACTTCACCATACTCAGGCTCTCTCCATTCTAGCACCATCCTACAAAAGAAATTGCAAAATTATCCATTAGTTTACTTGAAAACCTTATACGCGGCCTCATACACGACTGTTTTGAAAACAGCCGCATATGTACGTGGATTTTAGGCCATTTTCTGTGTATAGCCAGCCCTATACGTGGAAAAATCCTTGATATACGCGTGGGCCGCAGCGCATACTTTGGGATGGCTTAAAAACTTCATTTAACCATGAAAATCTATAAAAATTATATCAAAATGCAAGAGGAGAGCATGAGTAAATACCTGGAAGAAACGGTTGTGAATTCCGCCGGCTGGATCTCCTGCAATTTGCAGTTGAAAATCAGAGCTCAAATGGTTAAAAGTTTCAAATGATTTATATTTTTTACTATTTATAGAAAAAATTTCAAATATTTCAAAAATTTTACCTCCTTTCCTATAGTTTCGACATTTTCTAACCATTTTGGACCGTTTTTGACATAATTTGTGATGTAGAAGACCTTTTACAGGGCCGTTTCAACCATTGGATTGACCCATTCATGCCAATCTCAGGTATCATGACTAAACTGACATATAGGTTAGGTTTCACCACCATTTGCATTTTGCATGACCTTATGACCATGTCACCATGTCCTTAGGTACGAACCCACTCTATTATGTCACAGAACCTTCTTGCTGCTCTAGAAGTGGCATGATGTGAGTGGTAGAGCTTCACCTTACATGGGTACCCTAGTTAGCACCTTATTTGCATTTGGTGCCCATGCTGATGTTTTACCCTTTAGGGTGTGGGAGTCTGTTGTATAGTACTGCCATGATATTTCGCAAGAGCCTCATACTCCTCTTGATCTTATGCTGGCCTATTTCCCTTAGGAATCCCTCATGTCAAGTTGTGAATGCATTATCATGAGCTTTTCCTGCCTCATTGAGCTTTATGTCGGATCCCCTGACATTTCGTTTCAGCCATATAGCCTGAGCTTGTCTCATGTCTAGCCAGGCAGAGCCATTTTTTTATATATCCTTTGCAGCTTGATTCCCTTTTTACCGGGAGGGGATTTTCCCCCGAGTGTCGATATCCTACACATGTATCCTTGCATTGAGCATAGGTATGTTCCACTACTTGGAACTAGTTTGTTTACCCTTATGACACTCGTCTCCTCCTAGCTTGTAACTATAAAGCTAGTTTATTCTTTTTTCAAGCTTTTCAAATAACTGAAAAAGTCCAAAAAAAATTAAAAAAACCAAAAAGTCGGACAAGGAAAGATGTTATCTTTGGCAGTTTTCGAGTCGTGTCCCTTTTGAACAGAGCACTGTATATCACATCCATTGGTTGGGTTATAGTTTGACTTTAGGAGCTATACTCGTTTATCTGAGTTTATCTCCACCGACTGGTTAAGCTTCCAGTCCCTATGGAGCCTCTATTGATGCCTCCTGTGTCACAGAGATGTCCCAGTTTGTATATCAAGTCTATGCTGTCTTCATTCAGTCACCATATGTCGTTATGCTCTTGTTCGAAGGAAGTTGAAACTTGAGTCGGCCATTCCTCAGTTATCTTGACTTTGCATGTCGGCCATTCCTGGTACAGTTACTAGTTCGTGCACCTATGATTGAGTCCTTCCACATTATACAAACTTGCTAAGTACCTCGTGTTGGATGATGGGGGACGCCTTAATGCCCTCCTTCCAGCGGATTTCATCCCATCGACTTCAGATCATTTATTCTGGGATTGGATTCTAGAGTCATTTTGAGTGCCTTGAGACTTGCAGTCATCAGTGGCAGGTTCTCTCGCCATCGACAGTTTCTTGGGAATACATCAATGTCCCCTGATTGATGGATCCTTTCAAGTGTTCGACCTCAACACATCTATTCACACTTGTTAGTTTTCACTCTAGTACCTTGATTCCCATTTTCATCATTGGTGGGTGATCTCGCGTCTGTTAACGGCATACATTAATGATCGGTAATCAGACGATGGACTACTATGTTTGACCTCGACACCTCTATTCGCATAGTAGGACATGTACTCGTAGCGGTTTGTGTAGAAGACTTTCCAGATTGGTAGCATCTCTTATATGCTACCTCCTTGATCGTGCTAGTGTTCATGAGATTTCAGCTCTCGTGACTTGATTCCAGTGTATGTTAGACATTTCCAGCCACTATGGAGATCTTGATCTATTATATATCTTCAGCCATTTTGGAGATCATGGTCCTTTGTATATCTTCATCATGGAGATTCTAATCTATGTATATTGTACGTGGCAATGACCACATATGTGATATCATGTATCATGCCTATTCATGGCCATTGTACTCTTATGTATCCGGGAATGCTATATGTATTTGCAGCTATATGCAGAGTTGTATTATGGTACTATGATGATTGGGTGGCTGGTCTTCCATTTGGGATCCTTCATCACTCCACTTCTGGGATGGACTTATAATGTATTTCGGCCATCGTATAACCCCTCTGATCTCATACATTAGGGGGCATCTATTATAGCAGATTTCACCACTCTAGGTGAATCACACTGTGTATGGCCTTCCCCTGTCCCGCTGCAGACTCCTTAGACCCTATGGACCACTTTTTGTCCTTTGATGTTTCCTTGATCATCCCTAAAAACACATGAAAAATGCTATACGTGACTTTTAACCTTATAAGCGCGTACATACGCGGGTTTGAGCCATATAACCACGTACATCGGTATGTGTAAATAATCCAAATCCTTTTGGAGTTTTCCTTGACATGGATCCGACTCATTTGACTCCTGGCCTTCCATATGCCTTGAGATCGCTCGGATTCGACCTTTCATTACCCCTTTGAAAAGCTATATAAGGAACCCCTTGGTACATTGAAGGCATAAGAGGGAATTGAGAGCAACGAAACTATAGTCCATTGTTTCCGGAACTTATGCTTGAGTCTACATCCCTTTGCCCCTTGGAGCACTTTTGTGTTCTTCCCAAGCTTGCCTTTTGCTTGTGAGCTTGCTATCGAGAGATGGAGGATTGAAGTGGTGGAGGCCCAAGTGGGGGATTCAGTTTCTCCGGTTCACAGACGTGCCGTCAAAGGTTGTATCTTGTAATCTCTGATTTATATTAATAGAAATATCTTTTCCTGTCCAATGATGTGTGTTTAAATGAATATTTTATCCATGGGATTATGTCAAATGCTTTTACATTATTGATTATATATGCTAGAATAGATCTAACACCATGATATATAGAATGCTTGTATTGTTTACTTGTTGTTGAGGAAGTAATATAGCAATTCAAGATGGATATTGGAAAGCTCAACGGGGATCTACTTCAACCATCCAGAATAAGGTACGAGGTCTGATCCTTTAGTGTTAGACATTTTATTTCTATTGCATATTGGGAAAGATTGATTTCTGGATTCAAGCTGTCTGTTGTGGTACCCCAAGCCACAGGAATTTCTCTCTGTAACAGAAATGAAAAGTTTTTGAAGATGATATTGAAATAAAAAGGTTTTTAGAGCTGACATGTGAGTTTTCCAATTCATCATCAAGAACAAGATGATGAGGTTAAAGAGTTTGAAGGTGTTGCAGAAAATGAGATTGTAGGTCACAATATTATTGAACTTAAAAGTAATTTCATTCCTAAGGGTTTGGTGCCTTTAGAGAGGATATTTTCAAAGGATGATACACCTTTAAAAACAATTGTACTGTCTTCAGAAGAAAATGCAGTGGAATGTAATATTGGCACCCCTGAACATCCCAGAATGGTGAAGATTTCAAAAGCACTCACAGCAGAGCAGAGAAACAGGTACATCAAGTTGTTAAAAGAGTATGTTGATGTTTTTGCTTGGTCATATGAAGATTTGAAGGCATATGATACTAGAATTATACAGCATAAAGTGCCTTTAAAACCAAATGTTAAACCTTTCAGACAGAAATTAAGGAGGATAAATCCAGCTTTGTTTCCTATTATAGAAAAGGAGGTGAAAAAGTTATTAGATGCTAAGATTATTGTTCCCCTCATATATTCTTCATGGGTAGCCAATTTAGTTCCTGTCAGGAAAAAGAATGGTGAAATCATACTGTGTGTTGATTTTCTAAATCTGAATAGGTCTTCATTGAAGGATAATTACCCTTTGCCAAAAATAGAACAAATATTGCAGAAGGTAGTTGGTGCACAGAGAATTTCTATGGTTGATGGTTTTTCAGGATATAATCAAATTGCCATGCACCTTGATGATAAAGAAAAAACAGGTTTTACTACTCCTTGGGGTACTTTCATTTACAATAAAATTCCTTTTGGATTAATGAATGCTAGAGCTACTTTTCAAAGAGCTATGGGCATAGCCTTTGTAGGGGAAAGAGATAAGTTTGTAGTGATTTACTTAGATGATATTACAGTCTTTTCACAATTAGATGATGAGCATCTAAAACACTTAAAACAAACTTTTCTAAAATGCAGAAAATATGGTTTATCTCTCAATCCAAATAAATCACATTTTGTTGTACAAGAAGGTAAGTTATTGGGTCATTTAGTTTCAGCTGATGGCATAAGGATTGATCTAGAAAGGGTGAAAGCAATACTGAAAATAAGTTTACCAAGGAGCAAGAAGGATGTACAATCTTTTATTGGTAAAATCAATTTTCTGTGTTGGTTCATACCAAATTTTGTTGAAACCATCAAACAGATTACAGCTATGTTGAAGAAATATCAGGAGGTCAAGTGGACTGCAGAAGCAAAAAACTCATTTGAAAAGATTAAGATGGCTCTTACAGAAGCTCCAGTATTAGTAAGTCCTCATTTTACAAAGGAATTTTTAACTTTTTCTTTTGCATCTAAAGATACATTGGTTGTTGTTTTATTACAGAAGAATAAGGATGGTCTTGAACAGCCAATTGCATTTTTCAGCAACACTCTCAGAGATTCGGAGTTAAAATACAGCACTTTAGAGAAGCAGGCTTACTCATTGGTAAAAGCATTTAAGTTTTTCAGAATGTATGTTTTGCATTCCAAGGTTATTTCTTATGTTCCTAATGCTACAATTAAGGATGTTTTGACTCAGCCTGACAGTGAGGGAAAAGGAGGGAAGTGGATTGCAAAAATAATGGAATATGATGTAGATATTAGACCTACAAAGCTAGTAAAGGGACAAGGTTTGGATAAATTGTTAGCTGATTCAAATTGCCAATATTTAGGTCTACATCTCATGAAAGAACAACCAGTACAGGAATAATTTCAAGCAGAGCAGGAGAAAGAAAATATTATGGACCACTATGTGAAATCCACATGGTATGCAGATATTGTACATTTTCTTTTGTATTTACAATGTCCAGAACATCTAGACAAGAAAGCTGCTAGGTCATTAAAGTTGAAAACTACTAAATATTGTTTGATAGAACAGCAGCTGTTTTGGAAAGATCCAGGAGGTATTTTACTTAGATGTTTGGATAAGCCTGAAATTGAAGAAGTAATATCTGAATCACATGAAGGTGCTTGTGGGGGACATAAGTATTGGAAGGCAACAGCTTATAAAATTCTAAGAGCTAGATACTATTGGCCTTCCTTATTCTCGGACGTATATCAGCAGGTAAGAGCATGTATCCCTTGTCAAAAGTTTGTTGGTAAGCAAAAATTGTTGTCATTACCATTAAAGTCAACTGCAGTAAATGCCCCATTTCAGCAGTGGGGTTTGGACTTCATAGGAGAGATAAATCCTTGCTCTTCAGGGTAGCATAAATGGATTTTGACTGCTACAGATTTATTTACCAAATGGGTAGAAGCCATTCCCACGAGAAATGCAAGAGATCAGGTGATCATAGAGTTTATTCAAGAAAATATTCTTAGCAGGTTTGGATGTCCTAGAAAATTATTGACTGATAATGCTTAAGCTTTTAAATCTAAGGCTATGGCGGAATTCTGTGAAAAGAATGGGATTATGTTGAAACACTCAACACCTTATTATCCTCAGGGAAATGGGTTAGCTGAGCCATCTAATAAGAATATTATTCAAAGTATCAGGAAGTTATTAAAGAAGAATAAACGATCATGGGATTCAATGTTAAAATATGCATTGTGGGAAGACAGAATAACAATTAAAAAGGCAATTGGAACTTCTCCTTTCCAATTAGTATATGGTACTGATGCAGTATTTCCTGTCCAACTGGGTATTCCAGTGATGAAATTTTTTCAATATTGTTAGGCAGAACCTAGTGATATGCAAAGAATAATTTATGCATTGATAGAGTTACAGCAGAAATGTGACACAGTAGAGGAAAAAGCTCAGCTTTGTAGGACAAAGGTTAAAGAAAGGTTTGATAGAAAAATCAAGGAGAATACCTTTTCAAATGGAGATATGGTCTTGAGGTGGGATGCTAGAAAGGAGCATAAAGGAAAGCATGGCAAGTTTGATAACCTTTTTTTTGGTCCTTTCATAGTATCGAATATTCTAGAAAACAATACTTTTGTGCTACAGACTTTGGATGGTGAGGAATTGTCTAATCCAGTTAATGGACGATTCCTCAAGCATTTTTATAGTTTTTGAGATGGATACTGGACTTTCATTGTATATATCAGTGTGAATAAAAGAATAAAGACTCCATGACTTAATGGAAATTTTGTAGACTAGCAGGCAGCAACACAGAAGGCACTGGTCTATAGGTTCTTGAAGCCTCACAGGGAGGACTTCATCCAGCAGCAAGAGCTAGATGTTAGAGCCTGTTTTTGTTTTCCATTTTTTAATACATTTGTTTATGTTTTGAAACTTGGTTTTGTTCATTTCTCCTAGAAAATTTTGTTTCTTAGGATAGTTTGAATCTTTTTCCTTTAATTTTCATGTTTATATGATTTCTTAGTTTTATTTTTCAAATTTTGGTTTGATTAATTAGAATTCATGGTTAGAGGGCTTATAGAATGTTTATATGAATTAAAAGGTCTTAAAAAATAGCATAAAGTCTCGATTAAGGTTCTTTAACCAAGGTTAAACCATTATCATGAGTTATATTTTTGAAAATCATTAAAGCAAACTTTCTTGTAGCGCAAGCCTGAAAAAATTGCACACATGCACTACAAGAAAGTTGCGCAGTTTAAAAATCATCATTTTTGGGTCAAATTTTTTAAAATTCTCACACATGAGAGGTCATTCATATCTAGTTGATGGATTTGATACGTGTTTCCTCAATAATGATCATTGTGACAGGTGTGAATACGTCAAGCAAATCATCATGAGGGTGAGTTGTGGTGGTCTGTTGCAAAGTGATGGAATAATGATGGTTAAACACGATGAGACAAATGTGCCTTGAATATCTTATCCCCTGAAGTGCACGTAGAGCAGATGAGTTCATGGCGAAGTGTTAGCAGGGTGTAATTAAAATATTGAAACAGGTTGAAAAATTAGGGCTTTTGAAGGGCGATCGTTTGGAGTTATCGTAGTGGTCAGAGAATATTGAGGAATGCAGTTGGACACCAAACAGTCAAGAAAGCACAATTTCAGCACCTGGATTCATCACTTTGACAGGTCGTCTGCGAATAGATATCAAAGTCTATGAATTTGGGTTTTTACTAATCAAAGGTTTAATGAAGGAATTGAATGAAGATTATTAGTATATAAACCTAATTCATACTAAATGATGAATTCTCTATCAATGGAATTAAGGCATTTATCAGTTTAAACGAGAGAGTTCAGTTTGGGGTTTTAGGGTTCCTAATATAGCATTTTCTGTCAGATTGTCAAGACTTGAAGAGATTCAGAGTTTGTTTTATTGACAGAAGCAATTTGACAATTGTTCAAAATGAAAAGAAGTGGTAAGACTAATAGAGCAGAACCTTCAGACATGAGCTGGGTTCAAACTTTTATGGATTGTGCAAAACTGTTTTCAGAGGCAAGGTGGTTAGTGCTTTTTGAAAGAATTGAAGGATATCACTGAGAAGTCTCTTATAAATTCACTCAATGTTTGGATAAGGATATGGTGTCTTTTGATACTTTGAAGTTTAAACTGACCAGGGAATTGTTAGCAAAAGCTACAGGGATTTTAGAGGAGGGTGAATACTGGTTTAGAAAAGTGCCTTTCACTTTTGATGCTCAAAAATATTTACTTCCAGATGTAGTAGCAGATTCGGGAAAGGGAGTACCTATTCAAAAATTTAAACTAGAATGGATAAATCCTATCAAAATCCTACAAAGCTATATCACTTGTTAAGGGAGATTTGCTTTTGTTTTTAAGTATCATTTTAGATTCTTGCAACATCTTAGCCATGAATCCAAAATCAATCTCCCATTCTTCTTCTTGAAAAGTTTACAGAAGATGTCTAGCAGGGTGAAAGAACATCAGGATCACACCAAACAATCAGTATTTCATCATGGGCTTATAAAACTAGTCATAAGCATTGCACTTCAGAAAAGAGAGAAGACATGGGAATATTCACTACAACAAAAACTAGATTTAGCGTCCCTTTTTGCATTCTTTTTTGCGTCTAGACCATCTTTCAGTGTATTTTTCTTCAATGTTTGGACAAAATGGCACAATTTCATGGGTTGGTGTTATTTTAGGTGATATTTGCATCCTTTGTCTAAATCTGGCACAAATTGCGGCTTAATTTGCACCGAGTTTTGCACCTAGTTATGCGCCAGGTTTTCAATCAGGTTTTGAGCCTAGTTTTGCACCTAATTTTGTGCCTAGTTTGTACATCTACTCTCGTTGTGCCCCCTTTGACACCCATGTTTGCCTCAAATTTTACGCCCTTTTTTTCATCCACTTTTGCATCATTTTTTACATCCACTTCTGCTTCTTTTTTTGCATCCCTCTGTGCGCCAAGTTTTGCATCAAAGTTTACATCCTATTTTGAGTCTAGTTTTGCATCTCGTTTTGTTTTAGCCATTTCTGCATCCACTTTTGCATCCACTTTTGTCGTGTCCAAATTCATACCCATTTTTACGCTTACTTTTACACCCACTTTTGCTTCAACTTTTGCATCCACGTTTGCATCTTTTTTTTCATCCAATTTTACATCAGTTATTGCATCCCTTTATGCATCCACTTTTGCATCCACTTTTGCATCGGGTTTTGCATTGGGTGTTACGACTACTTTTGCATCTACTTTTGTTGCATCCACTTTTGCATCCAATTTTGTATCCAATTTTACATCCATGATTGTATCCACTTTTGCACCACTTTTTTCATCATGTTTTGCTTCCATGATTGCATCATTTTTTGCATGCACTTTTGCATCACCTTTTGCATCCATTTTTGTTGCACCCCATTATGCTCCCACTTTTGCGCCTACTTTTGTTGCATCCATGTTTTTATTCACTTTTGCATCCAGTTTTACACCCAGATGTTGAAGATGAAAATGAGGATAATGATTATGATATTGAGGATGGTTATGATGATGATGCTAATGTTGTTGATAATGAGGAGAATGATGACAATGATGATGATGATGATGACGATTATGAGGAGGAGGAGGAGGAGGAGGAGGATAATGGCAATGACAAAATCACCGATGATTATGATGGCAATGAAATGAATGATGATGATGGTGATGATGACAATGACAATGATGATGAATACAATGAGAATGATGATGTTGATCATCTTAAAAAATAAGTTGTTATTTTTCATGCATAAATTGTGTGTATAGTCCATGTCCCTTTTCCACTAATCACATATTTTGGGTAAATGTTATTTCTTATTCCAAAGGTAATGATGAATAACTGATGAAAATGCCAATAATCATGATGATGATATGGATGATGATTATGTTGATAATGATGACTATTGTGATAATCATGATGACAATGACAAAGATGATGACAATGATCATCATCATCATCATTTCCATCATCGTCATCATCAAAAACATCATCACTGTCATTCTCATATAGTTCATCATCATCATCATCATTTAAAGCATATGGGGTATGTTTACCAATTAAAGCATGCATAACAAGTGAGATTATTCTAAAACACCCCACCAAAGTACAAAATTCAAACCACAAGAGAAACATAATATTGAAATTGTTCCCATTTTCTTTCTCCCAACAAAACATGCTTCATTTTAGGGAATTATGTTAAAATATATACATTCATAGTCCATCCATACTATACTTGTAAGAAATATAAATATAATACTTAATAGATTTTATAAAATAGGTAAATATTTTATAAACATGCTTGTGATATATAAACTTCTTTCACCTTAATAATGGTAAAATATGTAAATATAATAATAATATATAATTAATATAAATATGTTACTATAGTTCATATGTTAAAAGATTTAAAATAAATAAATATAAATAGTTCATATGTTATGTGATTTAAAATAATTAAATATATACACATATTATTTACTTATACATAATACAAATTAAAATATATATTAAAACCTATGAAGTTTCATAGGGAGGAGAAGCAAAACATGAAGGATTTTTCAAATATAGATCTATGTACAACTACCCATTTCCCAAAGGGGCTTCTGCTAAATCAATCTATGGATTCGAGGTTAGGAGTATCAATTTGGTCCGTCTGGTCCATCCCCAATTCAGCCATGAGAGGATTTAATTCGGTCATGAGAGGATTTTATATTATTTCACCCATGAGGACTTCTCAGGGTGCCCAGTTGGCAACGTGGGTGTCTTGATTCTTGGGCCAGGCCGTTCAAAGCCTGGTTTTTGGGGATGGATCAAAGTAAACTAGGAGCTCTACCATTTTTTATGCCTCTACTATCTCTATCTTAGATGTTTCTCTCTCAGATACAATATAATATATACCTATGTTGGTGGTGCTAGTGATGCTATATCACCAAAATTTAGATCGCTATCTCATGATTAGATTTTGTATTACTACATATTACCATTTACAGCTATGTTTTATGAGAGGGATTCACACAGATTGACTAATTAGGACTAGCCAGGATAAGGCCCATCCAGGAGACCTAATATGAGTAGCCATACCTCAAACTCTACAAGGGTACATAAATTACGGGGATAAGGGGCCAAATCCATATGATTGTTGGATGTTGAGAACGAACAGGGTGAGCTTGCTTTGTTATAAGGACTAACGAATCGGGCGTGCAACACTGCGAAGCTTTGGCTTTATAACAAGAGACTCTCAAACAGCCTATTACTCAAGTACCATTCATGATAATGCTTTCTCATGGAGCCTCTGGATGACCTCCCAGCTTCCAACTTCCACATTCCATTAAAGAAATTAGTGCATTTTCCTTCAATAGGATCATTGAAGATGGAGAGAATTTGGGATTGAATCAAAATACTGGAGATGGAAAGAATTGGGTTTTGAATCAACTCATGTGGCTTCTTTATAATTTTATGTTAGGTAGCATGATTTCTAAGAACAAATGCAAAGGATTATCCATCGTTGTTGTATTTTCCTATTTAACTATTACGCCCTGTGTAGAATCTTCTACAACCATATTTTGCTTATAAGCCAAATGCAAATGTTATGGCCTAAGGCTATGTCTTTTGACCTTGCCATTGCTTAAGTTACAAAAAATATCCATGGTTAACCAAAATTCATAAAAGAGGTACTATATCTTTCTCACATGCCAATATTCCCTTTATAGGGCTTTGTGGTGGCCTAAGTCCCCACACATAGTTCATGAGCCCTAAGGAAAAATGTTTTGGCCCCATAACTCTTTTCACATCAACTCATGGGCTAGGGACTGGAAGCCATACTTGGTGTGTCAAACCTCAAAATGATCGACATATCTTACTCATTGGATAAATATTATCTATGTAGTATATAGGGCCTTTGAGGTGGTCTAGGGCATCACACATGACCCATGAGCCCCTTAGCCTTAGATGTTATGTTTTGACTTGATAATATGGCCCAATCAATGATAATTATTCTTGGTCACATAGAGCTTGAAATGACCATTCTTGCCTGTAAGCCAAATATTTCCCACATAGAAATGACATTATAAACTAGGTCCCATAACAACATATCAGACATCCATATAGCAATCGATTTCTTTGCTAATTTTCTTAAATCTATTTTGTTAAATTTTTACCTTTTTCTTTTTTTCTCATTAGTTTTAAAAATAAAAGAAAATGCAACTTTAAGAAGAAGAGATGAAAGCCTATGTGGTCGGGAGGGAGGGGATTAAACTCCCCATTGTTTGTACATAAACACAACACAGAAGAAATTATATATCAATGGGAGGGTGGAGATGTTAAATCTTGAGATATAAATTGGTTGGGTCGATATTGAGCGGGCCGTCAAAATTGTTAAACTCCGTCGCAATATTCGCTTGCAATCGGTGTTGCATTATTTATTCTATCGATTGCATCTAGCTAATTCCATCGTGTTGCATTTTGCTTATGCTCATGGGGCTAGATGCCCGGTTATAGCGTTGCATCCTCTCCATCGCACTAGATTGACGAGAGGGGACGTGACAAAACTTTTGCATGAATCGAATAGAATCTATATCTTTGAATGAATTATAGGTTTTGGGATTACATGACCAAGTGGGAAAGACAAAATTCCTAAGACTAACACTTAGTCTGACCCTATCATACATGAACATTCCTCCGTGCTTCCTTTATTACATGAGGAAACTCTAACAACCTTTTGACTTGGTATTCAAATATTGGGTACATACATAAATAAGGTTGTTGTCTTCTCTTCCAAGACACAAGGTGTAGTGTCCCCTTCTGAGTGAGCCACTTGGATTACTCCGCTAGCCCATACATAGACAACAATTTTAAACACTCGTCAATAGAATCTCCTTCGATAGACCCACACATGAACCTTTTACGTGAATCGAATGGAATCTAGATATTTGAATGAATTATAGGTTTTGGGATTTCATGACCAAATGGGAAAGAAATATTAGTCCCATTGAAATGGCAGCAAAAGGAAAAAGGGGAGCAGTAGGTCTATAGCAAGGAAACCTCTATCCATTCTCTTAGTAAGGGGGTAGAAACTCTATCAAATGCTTTGTCCCAACACTATAAGAAGTATCAACTATTTGTATGGTCGACTTTGATGGTGTAAATACCTCAACTTGGGCATTATATTCCATTGTACCTAAACTAATGCACAATCAAACCGCTGGAAGGAAATCACACCAGTCAATCACTCATTTGTATGATTTTGGCTATGTCAAAGTGGGACATATCCTCCACAAGAAAACAAAAAACATTAAAATAAAGTTTAGCACAAGCAAAAACACCCCATCCCAAAGTTAGTGCCATAAGGAAGTGCAAACATAAGAGGTTGGATTATTTTAAAACACTCCACCAAAGTACAAAATTCAAGCCACAAGAGAAACATAATATTGAAATTGTTCCCATTTTCTTTCTCCCAAAAAACATGTTTCATTTTAGGGAAATATGTTACAATCCATACATTCATAGTCCATCCATACTATACTTCTAATAAATGTAAATACAATACTTTTAATATAATTTGTAAAATATGTAAATATTTTATAAACACCTTTATGATATATAAACTACTTTCACTTTAATGATGGTAAAATATAATAATAATATATAATTAATATAAATATATTACTGTAATTCATATGATAAAATATTTACTATAAATAAATATATATAGTTGATATGTTATATGATTTAATATAATTAAATATAAACATATTATTTAATTATACAAATTAAAATTATAAAAAACAAAAGAACAACAAATTTATTTGGTAATGAATGGCCATGGGCATGGTGGTTTCATTTTTGTCGAGATTGAGCGGACCCTCAAAATTGTTAAACTCGATCCCAATATTCGGGATGTTCCATTCTTTATTCTTTATTCTTTAGCTTTCGATTAATTATTGCTACAATAGATACAAAGGTCGAAACATACTGCCAAGGTCGAAACCTGCTGCCAACGGATTCCATCGTGAGCCCATTTTTCCATTTGCCAAGGAGCCATGAAAATATTGCCACTATAAAATATTAATCGATATTTAAAAGGTACCGAATTGTCATCAGGCATTGACACTATTTTTTATGTTTGCCTTTGTCACCAGGGTTTTATGACATGGTACCAATTAAAAGATGAGGAGGCAAAAATGGAGGCTCGGAGATCTTGTGCTCGCCAAGGTCAAGGGATTTCCAGCATGGCCTGCTAAGGTACACCATATCTTGTGCTCGCTCAGGTCAAGGGATTTTCGACATGGCCCTCTAAGGTACACCTGCCTATTTTTCATCCCCATTTATTTTCCCTTGTTTGATGTATGCCATGTATGTTGTTGCTGTTATTTTCATTTGCCACATCAAATTATATACTTCTTGCACCCCCTATTTGTGTCCTTATTTTAATACCCAATTATTGTAGTCTAAGGGTTTGTGTGAATGTTTATAGATTTTCAGAGGGTTTCATTTCCATTGCACCAATTGCAATGGCTATGGGCATCTTTTTCGATTGCCCAGTATGTGCTGATATTTTCTTCTTGATCCTAGAATTGCAAAACCTGGTTCTCTGAAACCCTGCATGAGAAATCAAACCCTGTAACAGATATTAGTGTTTAAACACTTGGATGCAAGTTTGTGTTTTTTTTTGTTTAAACCCAAGCGATGGATGCAAGTTTGTGTTTTTAGGTGGAAATTGTTTGTCTTATTTCCATCATTCCTGATCCGGATAAACCTTACCCACAGCTTATTTTGGAGGACCATTTCGCTTCTTGCATACATTTCGCTGCAGTGAATCAGACCAGTCTGAGTTCTGAAAGGACCTCTCCCTCACCAAAAACCTTGCTTAGTCTTTTGACCAGCGACTCTCATCTCAATAAATAGGGCTTTAGGTATCGCAGGGACATCTCTTCATGCTAGAACCCATCAAGCAAGAAATGGTGTAACAACGAACCTATTTACCAACCTAAAAGAAGATGAACCCGCTAGACAACAAGTTGGGCCAGCTAATAAAAGGTTTATGCAGAGATATCAACACCTTGGGAAGCACCTCTATCATGGGGTATGTGAATACGCATGCATCTGCTAGTTGGGCATAAAGTTGACCCCACACGGCTACGAATGCACCCGTGATCTGGCCAATGGCCAATCCCACCTGTATTAGTGCACCCGGATTGAAGAAGATCTATATCACTTGCCAACCTGCTCGCCATCCAAAAAGACTGAAACTTGTTGTCCGCCCAGATGAAGTGGCGGACTAAAATGGGTGGTAGACTAGAAAGAATGAATATTGATGTCCATCTGGAGAAGCAATGAATATGGGCATAAAGGTCAGATCTTTACCAATTGAACTTATTGAATCAGAACCACCAAAAGTAGAGGTGAAGGTCTAAGAGACAGTCTAAAATTTAAAGGCCCTAGTTTCAAAACCAAAAGCATGAATGAGGGTATCATCCGACTTAAAAAAACAAGGATTGATTTCTGGAAAATGGCCATACAATCAATTTCCCTAGCAAAGATATTGGAACAAGGACCAGTAGGTGTCTCCCCCACTATGCTCCAAGAGTATTACATAATTGGCCCGAATTCGTCAGGCCCACAAGCTACCTATTTTTATCAATATGATGACCCTTAAAAATCTGAATCAATAATAACAACTATTTTTCATATGGCTAAGTGCATACTCTTATGTCATAATCACCCAGGACTTGCACCTGCAATTTAATCTGACTAGTAGATTGATCTTCTGACACTGCTGAAATACAACAAAGTAGAAATGTCAAAAGCATTTGTTAAAAAAAAAAAAAAAAAAAAAAAAAAATTGCAAGTGTTAGATGAAATACACAACTAAATTTTAGATGAGATACACAACTAAATTGAGAAACCATCTAATATCAATTGATGGCTCATCTCTGACTTCAAAATTCTGGATCATTTTGAAAAGATATGAAAATATATTAGTCAATTGACATCTTGCAATCATTTCACTTCAACTTCTCTTGACAAATCGTTGCATCCTACATAACTAGCAGTAATCTTGGCAATGCTCAGAAACGCCTCGAAAATACCTCTCTCTACACTAGTTCTTCGGCTCTGCACTAGTTCTCCAGGAAGAAGAGACCATCCACAGAAGCCAATCAAAATGATCACAACTCCCTTTACAATGATGGCATATAAGGATGCGGCATTAATATTCTAAACAAGTAATCACGTATCTCTGGTAGTAACCTTTCTACAAGGAAAGGGTAGCTGCACAGAAAATTGATTATAAAAATTTAGATAGATACTGAAAAAGTTCCTAGCTCAGCATGGAATCATTTTATGTAATCTTCTCAACAAGTTTCAACTGGGAGCAGTCTCCAAGATCATTGCAAATCATGTGCAGGAAGGATTCTCTTTATCTGCCTATCAATATTTTGAGAATGTTAATAATTTTCTTGCTGCTATTAAAGAGATGAAGTTTCCCACTTTCCAAGCTTCTCAGCTAGAGCAATAAATTTCGCAGCCAAGTTCTATTACAAAGATTGTTGATTGTATCTTGGGGTTGAAGGATTATTATGAATGGAAACATTGTGAAGGAAATGGAGCCCCTTTGAGGACCCCTATGGTTATGGTGCCAAGAAAAACGCTAAATCTCCTTCAACACTCATGTTTTGAAATAACAAACCCATCAGTTAGAAACATGGATTCCTTAGGGGGCAAGGTAAGTGCTGAACCTGATTCATATGCAGAAACAATACTTAAATATGCTGAAAGATTGGCCTCTTTTGAAGTTGGTGTTGCTCCTTTGAATAAAGAAAGTAGGGAAGTTCGTGAGCTTAAAGAATAGGTAGACAGACTAAATGCATTGGAAAGGAAAGAAGCAGAAGTAAAGCAGTTACTGAATATGAAAACGAAACAATCTCCGTATAAGGAACTCCACACACTAGTTTCTCAAGAATCTATAATAAGCAAAGTTGAGTTACAAAATGGTAAGTGTAACCGTGAGATGGTTTCTCATGATGGTAAATTGGTAGATTATGGGGAGAATAATGAGATGCCCGAAGGCAAACCAAATGGAAACCCTTTGAGTAGTCTGGGAAATGAGCTTAAACATTTAACCAGTACAAATCATTTTTGGATTGGATTGTGCAGTAGTGTTGTGTTGAGTGTAATTTTTATTATGCTTAAAAAATGAGGCGTAGAAATTTAGAAATTTATCAGTTAAAAATATGACACAGGGTGAAACAAAACATTTTTGGATTGGATTTCTGTAGGGTGTATTTTTGGATTGGATTTTTATTTTGCTTAAAAAAGATGAGTTATTTTTTTTAACTCATTTTTCTAAAAAAAATATTGTAAGTTATTCCAATATATAGATAATGTTTATATGGTAAGTTGTTGTAAGACTTTTAATTATATATAAATAATTCTTATATGGTTCAATACAATTTGTGACCCGTGAGATTGTTTTTTTGCTGAACATGCCCTATTTTAGTTTGGTCTAACTGACTAAGACCATTTACAGTGAAAACCAGTCTTAGTTGTGGCATGCATATAGTTATTGATTTGAAGGTAATCAACTGCTGGGATTTTGAGACAACTATGCAAAGAAGAATATACACGAAGACTCCATTGTTCCTTGTACCACTCAGTGTTGTCCCCAAAAGTTTGTCATGAATTCTTCATGACAAGTGGTTGCTGGAGATGAAAATTTAGAAGTTAAAGTATAGTGTGAACTAGAAATTGAGGCTATATACCCATGCCCATTTTTTATTCCACCAATTCCCATAGAGCCACCAAAGCCATGCAATCTAGTTAGAAGTGAAATGGCGTGTTCGAGGTAAAGGATACATATGGTGATACTTTTTGGGGATAAAAAGCATTGATTTATCAAAGATAGGCTTGTAGTGTAGAGGTTGCGAGAAGGTACTGAGAAAACTAATATTAACATGCCTTATCATAGCAGATATTAATTTGTCTTATCACAGCAGATGCCTCTAGTGCAAAACATTTAGATATTCAATTGACTGTCAAAATTTGAAATGCTTATGAATAATTCCATCGAAAGAACGAGGCAACCTTGTAAGAATTGTATGAAGGATTCCATTGCAACTTCTAGAGAGTTAGATAAAGTATTATCAACGATAAGGAGGCAACATAATTCCATAAATTTAGGCATTTGTGAGAAAAAACTAGTTTTTTGCTAATACATAGTCAGGGTTCGTTACGAAGAACATTTTGTATATATTCTTCATGTTTGGAATTGTATGAGGGGTTCAGAGTTTGAGAAAAGGAAGCAATATTTGTAGTGAAATGTTTGTCTGAGCTTAATAAAACTATCATTGTAGAAGTACAAAGTTTTTCAAAGAAGAGATTCATGTGCCAATACTTCTCAGTCTGTGTTTTCCTTTGTAAATGTTTTCTTGCTAAGTTTTCCATTTATATATGTTGTCTATAGTATTTGAATGAAAATATATGATTCACAATTCATCCTCTGATAGGAAGCTTTGATTTCATCCATATTCAAATGTTTTCACCCTTTCCTCTAAAGTTAACACAAAATTCATTCTAGCTAATGCTTTGTGTTAGTGGACTGTAATTCTCATATCTGCCACCATTCCGTAATGATTCCACTACCAGTCATTGATAATTCTTATCAATACTCAGCCTTTGACTCCATGCCCATTGATAATGCTTGTACATTCATCACAAAGAGCATGTTGGGTTATCAAATGCATATTCCAATTCACCACAACCACACACCGAATGCAAACTATGTGGAAGGAGGAGCCCACAAAGGGATGTTAAAACAAGTACCAAATGCAACCAAGTAGCTGGAAATAAAGTAGTCAAGTGCTACATCATCACCCAGGTGGTGTAAGGAAGCCATATTTGCCCAAATCTCCATAAATTCAACCTAAAAATAAAAATTATAGAGACACTTTCTGAGGCGTCAAAGACAATAGATAAAACACCCCAAAAAATTGGATATGTGATACAAATTATGTATAGTCCATACAATCTTACAATATGTAAGTATAGTCGTACAATTGGAAAAAATAGTTGCACAACAAATCTATCGGAAACCCTGCAAATTCCTACTTTGTTTTCTTATATCTCTTATTTAACCTAGAAAAATATTTATATTCCACTTTAAATCAAAATAAATATAATTCCCTTGAAATATGAACCTAGCATTTGAATCAACCCTTGTAATATGAACTTAGCATTTGAATCAAGCAAAATAATGATGTCTTTCTTTGAAACTAGAAATACAATACCTAGTTTCGAATTGTTTGTAAACTCTCAAACTTCTTGATGTGTATCGAATAAAGTGTTTTGGTTAGCCATCCGATATCATTATTTATCTACTGAAAATTGATTATAAAAATTTAGATAGATACTGAAGCCACAGTGCACTTAACATGTTTGACAATATCAAATTCTAGGGTAGACAATGCAGTCTACAATAACATCAAATTATATCACTTGAATTTTATAGGAGTCAAAAAATGAGAGACAAGCCATATCTAAGATAACCACTTGTATCCCATCCCAAAACAAAATGGCACTCATACTTGGTATCCACCATCAAACATAGCACGAAATGCATCTGAAGATGCCAGAAGTGCAATCCTGTGGGCTTAAAATCGCCTACCTGCATCTAAGCACCATATTGTTTTCATTTGTTAGAGTAAAAAGTTAAAACAACATTCTATAATAACTCATTCAATATTTCTGGAAATATTTATCTTAACTTTTCCATAGAAACCAATTCAGCCTCCTTTGAGTAGCTATCCCCTTTCAAAGATCTAATGATATGCCATTTACAATAAACTTATTAAATGTGTTACTGCATAACATCACTTAGCTTCCACTAAAAAGGTAACATCTGATAAAGTGTGACTGTTGACATACTGCTCTCCCAAATATACCTGCAAAGTTTTTTAAATATGAACAACAAACACAGATTAAACGAAATTCATTCCAAAACTAAATTGATCATCTTGTTTATTAGAGTAGAGAGACATTAATAATTGATAACCAATACTCATAAGCAGTAGAGTGTTACTAAAATGATCTACTTTCTTACTGATAAATATCATTTGAGAAGTAGCCTACTGAGTGATGAATCTTCCCTACCTCCCTCTAAACGACGTCACCAGGCTCAGGAAGCTATGTCTACATGTGTTGAGGCTGCAACTACTTTAGTGGAGCCAGTGGAAATTGGTGTGACTGAACAGAATGATGCATATAAGATTTCTGCAGATGAAAAATCTTATACTAAATTCTTGGATAATGACAAGAAGTCAATTAAGGGAAATGAGGAATGTGTCAAAATAGACACATTGATCCAAAAAGAAGAAACAGAAACAATAGGTAGTAAGAAACCTGTGGTGTCTTCATATTCATATCAATCCTTTATAAGGTTTTTTTTGGAACCTGCTAAATGGGTAGAGGAAAACCAGATGGATCCATGGTTTGAAGATTCAATTTCCTCTAAGCATATGGATAAATGGCAGATTGGAGACAAGGATGAGAGGACTGCATATGCTAAAATGTCTACTGAATCACTGACTGATCCAAAAATGGAAGAACAAAAGCTACAGAGCGTGACTGCACCAGTGTTGCCTTCTCCAAAGAAGCAAGATGTTTCAAATTTAGCTTCAAGGAAATTCAATTCAATCAGCACACCTCCTATCAAGTTTTTGGGCTATAGCGGTCCCATTGGACCTTCACCTAATCAATAGTTCAGTTCCTAAGCTGGAGAACCTTGCGATCTAGTACGCAATAAGGTTCAACATGAATGCCCCCTCCCTAGAAGCATAATGAATTCAGAGAGTATAATATTTGTAACCACATTAACCTGAATAAATAGATATAGTATGCATACTAGGCTAAACATATCATTATTGTTAATTATGGAAACAACATATCCGTAATCACCCTTAGTTACTAGTAGTTGTGATAAGAGATGTCATCATGTTTGATATGAGTACTAGGTATGAGCTCAGACAACCAAGTAGATTAAAATAACTTAAGTTTGATATATGATTAACCACTAGTATTCAGAGTATCTAGTAGTCTAAATACCATGGAACTAATACTGATTAGATATGAGTACTAGCTATGAGCCAAGGAAACCAAGTAGATTAAAATAACTTAAGTTTCATATATGATTAACCACCAGTATTCAGAGTATCTAGTAGTCTAAATACCATGGAACTAATATTGATTAGCTATATTGGTATTTATTTAACCCACATAAGCATTCCCATAACCAATACTTTCTTATCACTTGTAGGTATATCTTCTTATACTGATTACACTCATAGCATTATCCATATTTATTGTACTCACTCATATGCTTAGTTATACTACCAAGCTTTATCACTAATCAATGTTGCAATTGATTAGCTTGTGTACATACCACTTATCATATTTGATTACAGATTTGCTTAGACTGATTGGTTCGGATAAGTAGATCAATTACACTTATATCTCTATAAGCATGTATAACTAGTATTACAGTTAAATCATTGATTTCAACATAACATGGAAAGTGATGGAAAAGGGTAATGACGCATTTTAGCTAAGCTCTTATGAATGATTATCACCTAGTACTAAACCCATTCTATTTATCAACACTATTAGTACCTACTTATATTTAAGGTTTGATGTCCTAATCTATGGTAATAACTAACATGAAGCTAAGATACATAGAGACTTATTTTACCCTCTACAATGAATACTGGATGTGTTAATATTTCTGATATTACTAGTATAACTTCCACGATGTGGTAGCTCACCTAGATGGGTGAAACTTTGTTTCTGCAGCCACCAAGGTTCAATCCTTAAAAAAGTGTCTCCCTTGATTCACTTTCCAATATCAGGGGGTTGATCCTTTTACTTTATTAATATATGACTAGTATAACTCCCTTGATTGATTTCAAACAGGTTCTATTGAATATTCAAATACATGCCGCTAAAGGAAAGGTGATTACAAGGAATATGAGCATATGTACCAACACTGTTCTATTGAATATTCAAATACATGCAACTAAAGGAAAGGTGATTACAAGGAATATGAGCATATGTGCCAACACAATAAAGTTAGGATCATAGTTATAGTTAGAACTAGGAACATGTAGTGATAGTATTTATTAGGGAGGTATCATAATTACACATTCTGATCTTTACCTAATGATCAGGTTGTCATGCTTTATCATCATAATTAAGGATAAAGAATACCATATGTTCTTTCTTTCATGATTACTTTTGTGGGCTATTCTTATTGGTTTATGTGATACTACTATATTCCCATAATATAGGTGCTTACAAGTTAATGAAAATGATCAATTTTTTTCAAGTTATCATGTTTTATCATCATAATTAAGGATAAGGAATACGATATGTTATTACTTTCATGATTACTTTTGTGGGCTATTCTTATTGGTTTATGTGATACTACTCTGTTCCCATAATATAGGTGCTTGCAAGTTAATGAACATGGTCAATTTTTTCCATAATAATTGATATTAGAAACTTATATGTTATATGTATCAATCAATGCTTGTTATGATTTTTTAAGTAACTCATATGCATGGTTGATATTAGAAACTCATATGTTATATGTATCAATCAATGCTTGTTATGATAGTGTAAGTAACTCATATGCATGGGATCAATTCTAGCACATGAAGCTTGATTAGTGAAATAAGCAGTATCATATTAGCTTAACCACTTGTTTATAATATGTGATATTACACTTAATACAATACATGATGTGCTTTATCTATACCACTATCTTATTAGTATAGGTAGCTTGGTATCAATCAAGCTAAGTAGATCCATATTAATCATCTACCGGTTATTATGGTTAAGTAATCCCAGTGGTGTAATTGGAATGAGCATGTGTAATGTGTAATCAAATATGAGGAAATTACTCATATGTATCATAGTTATTCTAAATACTTCTATAGAGATCACAATACTAGAATAAGTTCTTTCACAAGGAAAGTAATAAAATACAAGGGGCATTATGTTGGTTTTGAAAAACCAAAGGTCAATACTTTATTTGTGTCAAATAATGTTTAACTATAGTAACGTGCTCATTGTGAACAATGTTCTTTCAAAATTTCAATGATATATGACATCTTAGACCATATTGTGTTAAAGAACAACAACTATACTGTTATTTCGGATTATGGTGCATTAAAGTTTATGTGTGATAAGCTGAAAGGCTTATATTTATATTTTTCCAAGTAAATTTTCCTTCCGGAAGTGTCTTCTAGGCAAGGTTTTAGAATAGAAAGGCATCTGGATAGAATGTGGTAGATCTGGATGTCATGTTTTGTGACCTTACTGGGGTTTTGCCAAGAGAACCATTCACTATTCAGATGCAAAATCTTGGCTATACGTGTCAAATAGTATATGCCAAAGAAAGAAAGAAATTATATTAATGGCCCCTAATTATTGAGAAATTGTCAATGGTACTATTTAAGATTTTGTTTTGGTATTTGTAAGCTCTTCTAAATTTTGCACAAGGAGCTATGAACTCGACTCTCTGTTAACATGGTAAAAAGTATGACATTTTGTGGGCCTTATCTAATCTGTTGAATTATGAATGGGATATGTATTTCTACTTTCTTCATATTAATTTCAATGAGGTTGGAATCACTCGAACATCTTGAAATTATTAATGGTAATGTTAAAAATTCAAGTCAAATGATAGAAAAAGAAGGATAAAGGAGAATGCCAACATATGGTTTAGGAATTTGATACTTTTAGTAAGAGCTTCTAACAACAATTAAAGTAGGTGGGGTGGGGTGTCTGAAAAGAAAACGTGAGTAATAGAAAGAATGGACTGTTTTTTTTTGTCGTTTCCGTACTGAGAGAAACAAGGTGCAGTCTAAATCCTAGTATGGATGAGATGTGTCATGCTTGTAGTTTATAAATGAAAATGAAACAAAGGTTGAAGTCTGCACAACCATAAATTATAGGAAATGTTGAAATGGAAGGGTAGCAATGAGTTTGAGTTTCATGAGTATGCTAGTGCATCCTTCCAAAAATTTACACCATTATTAAAACGCTATATATGCAAAGTAACTAATGGTAAAGATAGAGTTGTGAGGAAAATGGGGTCACAGGCTGGTAAAAACTAAATACAATATAACACTGTGAGTAGAACTTTTATAGGCAGAGTTAATATTGGTAAATGTTGATAATCTGGCATCCTAAGTGCACTCTTCTTGTTTCATGTGGTTTCTATTATAGAATAAATTGACAATAATTAATAACTTGATGAAGTGATGGAATTCCCCTTCAGAATATCTTGATGGAACAATCGTTAGTAAGATGAGAAACCCCTCAACTTCATCTACCTCCTTGTGGCCTTATCAATTGTGCAAACCGGTATGATGCTTTTCCCAATTGACATCTAACTAATTTTGAGATTATAAATAATGCACATAATATAAATTGTCTTTGTTGGTGTTCATTGTTAAAATATTCATTATATCATATATGATGCACATAGTATGCATCTTCTTTTAGTAACCATTCATGAGTTCTTCTCTTACCATACTATTGTTGAACAAAATCACATCATCAATGAATAACAACATTTATGTAGAAACACACATCCTCAATTGGATTCTACAACTATCTCTTAAACACGTCCATTATTCTTTGTCCATATCAAGTTTAGGTTATTAGGTATGCATCAATACATTATGTTGTTGTTTAAGACCCTTTTACAGACCACTTTAATAGATTGCGTAATTGTTTAGGATATTTTGTTGTTAATATTGTTCCTCTTCCTGATTCTTAAAGGGTGTTAGCTCACCAGAAGAGCGCCTGCTTTACAAGCAGGAAGTTGGTGGTTCGAATCCTCCATGCCCTAATGATATTGCAATGTATTTCTAAAGGTAAAAATGTAGTAGTGCAATATGGATAATATTAGACGCAACACTAAATGCAAAACAGGATGTAAAATTGGACGTCACACCAAACACAAAATTGGATGCAAAATTCGACCTTATGTCAGATGCAAATGTGGACACAAAAATGGATGTCACACTAAACACAAAATTGGATGCAAAAAGAGACTCCACACTAGACACAATTAATGACTCAAAACTAGATGCAATACTAGGTCCAAAACTAGATGAAAAAGTGGACTCCTAACTAGACATTAAATTGGACATTAAATTGAGGAAAAAATATGGTGTATCGATGGACATAAAACCAGGAATAACACCAGGTGCAAAACTGGAAGCAACACTTGGCGCAAACAAAAACTTAAGACGAGACACAATATTGGATGCAAGATGGGACAAAACATTGGATGTAAAACTAGAAGTGATATTGAATGCAAGATTGGATGCAAAATTGGACACAAAACTAGATTTAATATTAGATACAAACATGCGTGCAAAACTAGGCACAACACGAGGTGCAACATTGGGCTCAAACATAGATGCAAAAAAAGACATCAACCAGGATGCAAAACTAGGTGCAAACCTAGATGCAAAATACGACCTAAAACGAGATGAAACATTAGGCACAAACATGGATAAAAAAAATATGTAAAAGAAGATACAAAATTATATGCAAATCGGGATGCAACATTATAAGTAAAATTGGATGCAAAACTAGACGCAATATTGGGCCGAAAATTGATGCAAACCTAGATGCAATGTTAGATGCATAATTGGACACATAATTTTATGCAAAACATGGTGCAAAATTGTTAAATTTTCATATGCTTAACTAAGACATCAGTATATCATTTCATTTTTCATAATAAAAGCATATAAAACAGGATCACTGAAAGAAACAGCATCACAAGAACAACACAGATTTATCCTAGGAAAACCCTAAAGCTAAAAACCCAGCAAAAGCTTCCTCAATATAGATGCCCCAAAAAGGGAAAAAGGTAAAACCAACAAGGAGATCAAAAACCTGATTCTCCTCCTTCTCCAGCAACTCCTCTCCTCCACAAGTGCGCTATTCCAAGTGAGTGTGTATATCACAAGTGAGGAGCACTACACCTCTATTTATATTCATCTGTTCACTTAAAGTTTACTCAATTAACATGTCGGCTTAAGTTAACTCATGTAGGCTCGAGTTACACATGTAGGCTCAAGTAACCATACTGGGGTGCTGATGACCCACCTTTATAATTTGAGGGGACTACCTCATTACTCTTATTAGTTCTTTCGATTAGGAGCATCGGGGTACAATGAAATACAAATGGTTCTCCCGGTTGGACCATCGGGGACCACAAAAGATACATAAAGAATATTATTCGAAGTTACAATATTTCAACACTCCCCCTTAACGAGAAGGGTATTCTACATCAACAACAACAAGAGCAGAGATGGGGGACATCATCAACATCAGCAGGATAACACATCTATAAATCATTGGAAGCTTTTCAACATCATGTAGTCTTCATCTTCAATCTTCAATCTTCATCATCAGCAACATCTTCAGTCTTTGATCAACAGCATCTTCAGCATTTTGATCTTTCAATTAGCAATGACATCTTCAGCACTTGGATCTTTCGATCAGCAACATCTTTAGCACTTTGACTGTCCGATCAACAACAACATCTTCAGCATTTTGAACTTTCGATCAGCAACATCTTCAGCACTTTGATTTTTCGATCACCAACAACATCTTCAGCATTTTGACTTTTCGATCAACAACAACATCTTCAGCACCTTGACCTTTCGATCAGCAGAAACATCTTCAGTACTTTGACCTCTCGATCAGTAGCAACATCATCATCATCATATTCTGATCTGTCGATCATAATCATCATCACATTCTGATCTTTCGATCAAAAACATCATCAACATAGAAACATCATCATCATACTCAGATCTTTCGATCAGAAACATCATCAACATACTCTAATCTTTCGATCAGAAACATCATCATCATACTCTGATCTTTCGATCAAAAACATCATCATCATACTCTAATCTTTCGATCAAAAACATCATCATCATACTCTGATCTTTTGATCAGAAACATCATAATCATAGTGCGTCATCATCATACTCTGATATTTTAGATCAGTACGTCATCATCATCATACTCTGATCTTTCGATCAGTACGTCATCATCATCATACTCTGATCTTTCGATCAGTATGTGATCATCATCATACTCTGATCTTTTGATCAGTACGGCATCATCATCATCAACAACAACCTGCAATCCACAACTCAAAGACAAAAAGTCTTTGGATCACTTTTGGACTTAAAGTCCAGGGATGATACAATCCCACCACATTCTCGACAACCGAAGTTACCGGATTGATTACGGGAGAATCAGTCCCTATCACTTTAGGAGTAAGTCCAAGGACGATGCAATCCTACCACATTCTCGACGATCGAAGTCACCGGATACAATTACGGGATAATCACTCCCTATCACTTTAGGACTTGAGTCCAAGGATGATGCAATCCTACCACATTCTCGACGATCGAAGTCACCGGATACAATTACGGGATAATCACTCCCTATCACTTTAGGACTTGAGTCCAAGGATGATGCAATCCTACCACATCCTTGACGACCGAAATCACCGGATACAATTACGGGATAATCACTCCCTATCACCTTAGGAATTGAGTCCAAGGATGATGCAATCCTACCACATTCTCGACGGCCGAAGTCACCGGATACAATTACGGGATAATCACTCCCTATCACTTTAGGACTTGAGTCCAAGGATGATGCAATCCTACCACATTCTCGCCGGCCGAAGTCACCGGATACAATTATGGGATAATCCCTCCCTATCACTTTAGGACTATGTCCAAGGATGATGCAATCCTACCCCATTCTCGACGACCCAAGTCACCAGATACAATTATGGGATAATCCCTCCCTATCACTTTAGGACTTGAGTCCAAGGATGATACAATCCCATCACGTTCTCGATGACCGAGGTCACCAGATCTATTATGGACAGATGTCCCGGGATGATACAATCCCTCTTCATTCTCAAGGACCGAGGTCTCTGGATCACTTTAGGGCAAATTCCCAGGGATGATACAATCCCACTGCAACATCACTACTCCCCCTTTCGAGGAAGGTCTTTCCGAACAACACCAAGCTTGTCTCAAAAGTGTTCGAACTCTACTCGAGGCAGAGGCTTCGTCGGTACATCATCATCCAAACCATCATCATCTACATCTTCAGTATCTGAATACTGATCTATCACCATCTGTATCTCCAGTATGTGAATACTGAAATTATCATCATCTATATATTCAGTATAGAAATACGGAATCACCATCATCTGTATCTACAGTATGTAAATACTGAAATATCATCTATATCTTCAATATGGGAATACTAAAATCATCATCATCTATATATTCAGTATAGAAATACTGAATCACCATCATCTTCATCTACAGTATCATCATCTGCATCTTATCTTGTATGTAGAAATATCGGATTTCTACGTGTTACGTCGGAACACAGGGTCCTTTGTCATCACAACTATGGTTATCATATAGAATCATTGTAGTGTCCATATTCAGGTCAAAGAGACCTGATATCAAATTCTGAAGCCATATGGCTTCACAACTTAGTAGAGCAATCTGCTATGTATTCTGCTTCAACCGTGCTAAGAGAAACACTGGACTGTTTCCTGCTAAACCA
>LPNX010612440.1:290260-313593 GCA_001517045.1 Pseudotsuga menziesii
TGGTTTTAGTACTATATCCCAAACATCATTCTAGTATCATAACATCTTCTATGAGTTTGTCTTCTCAGGTCATCAACATATCCTAGTCTTTTACATTCAACCTTGAAGGTTGGAACCTACTTTACTCTTGGTAAAGTCTAGATCCATCACAAAGCTATCCATCATGTCATACCATGTCGAACTCAGATATAATTTTCTCTAGTCACTCCCCCTGAAGTGGAGTATCATCTTCCCTCTTCATTCTGTACAGGTGGTTCTATGCTTGACATATACTGGTCAATAGAGTATGTCATGTCATAGTCTATTCTTTATGGGGAGAATCATGAACCTTGCTTTGTACACTTGTTCCATCATATCGTATACATCATTCCCCATGATCAACTGTTACTCTTTGATCATAGCTTCTTTTATAGCATTATTTTCTTCGTCTTGAGTTATCTCTTGTACCCATGGTGGTCTTCATCCTTCAAGGTGGATCTACCATTCTCTGAAGCTCTTTCTTCCGTCATGGTGTCTCTGACCCTGGGAGCTTCAAATTCATGTTTATTGGAGTGAATCTTGAATTGTCATCACTTGTTCTTCGGAACAAGTCTCATCCTTCTTTTCTTGTAGGAGGTTGTTCATGACCTTTCCTACAATTCAAATGTACCAGTTTCATGGTTAGAGATATTTCATAAAACATATGTATAACGACAAATTCTTATGCATCATGCAACTATTTAGTTAATACAACATTCATCCATATCTCACATAAACTTTCTAGATGCCTTCCATCTCTACCATGACATTATTGAGATTGTGCACTAATCCAATATGTCAGCAAAGAGGTTTGATAAGTAGCAATGGAGAGTTGTATAGGACCATGAGCTACTTACCCATCACATGCATATTAGTAGTATATAGCCATTAATGCAAACAATCTATCATGCATAACACATCACTGAATATAATCAAATGTATAACAAAAGAATATCATGAAATGAAAATTGAATACTTATCTTTATTTCTTTCATGGGTATATTCCTTCTTGAGTCTTCAACTTTATCGTCTTCTTCATTCATGATAGCATCGTTTCTTATCCAAATGCTGAGGTGGATAAGAAGTTCTTCAAGAGTTGAGATCTTCATATTCCTCATTAATTGAGGGATCTTGTTTGGAAGATGAGAGCTTGATCTTTAGAGACGAGATTCTTCTTCTTCCCAAAGTCTGCTGAAAGTAATCAATTCCTTCTGGAACACATTCCTTGAATGAATGAATTCCATGATCCTGGGAGGCCATTCAAGGTGACCATCACCACTTCTGCATTCTTCACTTCTTCTTCAGCTGGTTTCTTAAGGTCATATTTCGATCTATGTTCTTCCCTTCAAATAGCTTGGTCAAGGAATCAAACCTCATCGATGTATTTAGGGAATACACTTGTAGAACAAGTTGATTCGAGACTGAATCATCAATAATCTTCTGGGCTTTGACCAAGTTCTTCTTGTGAAGGGCTTCTAGCCTCATCTCCCTCTGAAACTGGAACCTCTATGCTCATGAAGGTGTCCAATCCATTTTCTTCAGAGAGATCATATACTTCTAGGCTTGGAATTTGTTAACTTCACCAAGCTTATCATCAAGCTGATGTGATAGATCACTTTGAAATGAGAACCTCAAATGAACATAGAAAAGGATTAGATCTTACCGATTTGAGGTGTCCGTCCTGGTTCTGGAGTTGGCTGATCTAAGGTTTGTCATAGAAACCCCAATTTTAAAACTTGGAATATTTTATATATTATTGGATAGACAGATAGATCTCTTCAAATGGAGCTGTCCAATGTACTCCATTTCTGAAAACAGTGGAGGGAAGCTCCCGGAACAGGAAGCCCTAATTTTCCAATTTCTTCTGCAGAAATTCTTGTTACTGTTTCTATGATATCTCTAACATTCATACTCCTATATATCTGGAAGTTTGTACTGAGGTAACCTCGCATGTCCCTGATCCACCACCACAGGTTTCATCAGAATTGGTTTCACCATTTGGGATTTATGATCCTTTTCCCAAGGTGACCTGTTACAGGACTGTTCAGAACAGCGAAGTTGTACGGCATGCCACATGTCACTGGTTCATCTTCTGAGTCTGATATTCATACCACGTAAATAAAAGTCTGTGCACTTTCTGGAACATCTTCCAGAATTCCATTTGGACCTCTGTAGCCCAAGATATTGCAATTCTCCCCAGGTGTCCTGTTTAGGGATGAATTATGGAAGAGGCTGGAACCCTAACTTGGAGAGAACATATCTCCTGAAATACAGCGAATCTGAGGATGAATTTTGGACACAGTGTTCATCAGGATTTTATCTTCGGCCCTTGAAATTTTCATCTCCTGATACTTCGCCAATCTCAGAATATATCGAATGTGCCAAAACGTAGTAGTTTTAGTATTTAGGGTTTTTTTAGCTCGGGGTCAAACTAGGGTTTGACTTTCCCGGAGATTCACCCAACCAAAAATCTTGATCCAGGTCTCTAAAATTCGGTTTTGATGAGGAGAAAAATCCTATGCTGGTCTCACTCAAAAATTCCTCTTCTGTAGAAAGCCCTAATTTCCACATCGAAAATTGAAAATGCTCGGAATCGAATTCCGCTTCAACAGGACGATGCACCCTTCAAAGGAGAGTCAGCCTAGCCTTATTTTGCTGATTGATTGTGGAGAGAGAACCAAAAAATAAGAAGCCCTAGCTTCTGTAACTTGTGAAAGCTGCCCTATTCAGGTTAGCTCTGATACCATGTTAAATTTTCATATGCTTAACTAAGACATCAGTATATCATTTCATTTTTCATAATAAAAGCATATAAAATAGGATCACTGAAAGAAACAGCATCACAAGTACAACACAGATCTATCCTGGGAAAACCCTAAAGGGAAAAACCCAGCAAAAGCTTCCTCAATATAGATGCCCCAAAAAGGGAAAAAGGTAAAACCAACAAGGAGATCAAAAACCTGATTCTCCTCCTTCTCCAGCAACTCCTCTCCTCCACAAGTGCACTATTCCAAGTGAGTGTGTAGTTCACAAGTGAGGAGCACTACACCTCTATTTATATTCATCTGTTCACTTAAAGTTTACTCAATTAACATGTCGGCTTAAGTTAACTCATGTAGGCTCGAGTTACACATGTAGGCTCAAGTAACCATACCGGGGTGCTGATGACCCACCTTTACAATTTGAGGGGACTACCTCATTACTCTTATTATTTCTTTCGATTAGGAGCATCGGGGTACAATGAAATAAAAATGGTTCTCCCGGTTGGACCATCGGGGACCACAAAAGATACATAAAGAATATTCTTCGAAGTTACAATATTTCAACAAAAATTGGGTGCAAGACTTGATGAAAAATTAGGAGAAAAATAAGACGCAACGTTCGATACAAAACTGAGCGTGAAATTGGGTGCAAACAAGGATGTAACAAAGGACGCAAAAAAAGATGCAATAGAAGTTGCAAAATTGGGCGCAAATAAAACCGTCACAAAAGATGTAAAAAATTGGGCACAAAAATGGACGCAAAAATGGATGTTAAAAAGGATGCAAACAAAGATGCAATAGACGGCATTTTATGAAAATGTACAATGGCACCAGGTTTAGCACCGAATTGTTCACCATAATTGGGAAAAAATTACACTAAAATCCGACACTAAATTCGACGCTAAATCTGGTTTTTGTTGTAGTGATTTCCTATTTTGGTCTGGTTTCCAAACAGAGAAGGAAGAGCAGTCTCAGAAGAGACAGTTAGATAAAAGTCAGAATTTGATCAAGAAACTTAAAAAGAAAGTCACAGTCAAGAGTGAAGAAGGTGGTGAACCAAGAAAATCTTTGAACCAAGAAGATGAAAACATTGAAAATGAACAGCAAATTAATATTGAAGAAAACAAAGTTTCAAAGTCAGAAGTGAAGGAAATCGAGCCAGTAGAAGATGCTTTACCTGTAGAATTGAATCAAGGTGTAAAGGAAGATGTAAAAAAGCAGAAACGGATTCCTATTACAGTACTCTCTGAAGAAGAGGAAAAGCCATTATCTAATGAAACTAGGGTTCATATCAAACAAGATATACATACACATGCTGAGGAAGAGATAATGTCACAAAGAAAGAAAATGAAAGTTGTTGAACTAGCTTCTATTTCACATCAAGGGAAAGTTTTTAAAATGTTAGGAGAGGTTGGAGCAGTTTGGAGGCCCAAGACAAGGCCAAAGAACAAACTCAGGTTAAATATGAAGAAGTTGTTAAACCCTAAACTGGCTGAAAAGAAGTTATAGTAATTGAGGATTATTCATCTCAGGAGAAATTAGAAGACAGTGAAGATGAAAATAAAAAGGTTATGAAGGGTAAAAAACAAATAGTTTTAGAAGATAAACCAGTTTTCACTGATACCAAGATCTCATAAATATTCATGGAGTTTTGAAAGAAGATGATTCTAGAATAGCATCAAAATGATTTAAAGAGCTCTTGTATAGAGAAAGGAGAGGTGGATGAGAAATCAGCTAAGTACAGTATTGAAGCTTAAGAGTATTCAGAAATTCCTATGACCTTGACAGAGCATCTGGAAGAAGATGAAGAAATTTTTAGGAAGCTAAAAATCCTTTGGATACCTGAAGGAATGCAGCCAGTATTAGAAGTAAAATGCATTGATTCTGAAAATGAAAATTTGCAGAGGAGTGTCAAGCAATACAAGCATCAAATTGAGTACCTGCATGAAATCAATGAAGGATTAGTGACTACAAATAAAAGACTGGGAGAAGATTTGGAAGAAGTAAATAGTCACTATCAGGAATTGATTTCAGTTTCCAAAGAGGATTTAAAAAGAAAGAGACAGATAGAGAGCCTGTTTACAGAATTAAAACAAACTATTCAAGAGTTGACACAACCGAATGAGGAGATGACAAAAAGAGTTGCAGATTTGGAAGCAGATCACCAGAAGGCCAAAAGGAAAACCCAGGCTTTAGAGGGAATTGCTCTTTTAGCAAAGGCAGCAAAAGACTTGTGAAAGTACTTTAAGAAGAGCAATTATTAGTTAGTTTGAAAAAGTTATTTCATTTTTGTATAATGATAGTTTATATTAAACAATTCGATAGATGACCTAAAAGTAGTTTTTGTTCAGTTATGTAACTATTTTTGAAGGAACAAGATAAATGGAAGTCTGGGAAAGGACCAAGGGTTCGATTTTTGTTGCAAGGGGAGGATATCAGGCTGTGGTTTATGAGCTAAGTGTAAAAACTCTTATGTGTTTTTGATGACGGAATTATGAAATATATGCAACTATAAGCCCTTTTAGACTATTGACTGGTTTCATTTCTAATTTGTGTTAATCACTCAGTTGGTATACTCATTTCCTGTTTAAGGTTTTTATGCATGAAATGCTTGTTAACTGTGGGTGGAACTCAGTACTATAATTATCGTGTTTGGATTATAGTTTATATGTTATGCATCTCAGTCCTTCAAATGCTCATGATTTAGTGTTTACTTTGGTCTCATGAATTTTCTACCCTCTTGTCTACAAACTGTACAACCAAAACCCTAGAAAAACCTATTTTAGTTAATTGTGTTTATTGAGATTGTGTTGGCTTGTGCTTTCGTAGTCTGAGAACAATTTCTGGCACAAACAGACACCATGAAAGAAAACTTGAAAGAAAATACCAAACAACTATTCAAAAACCTGCAGAAAACTATTAAACCCTAGGGATCCTGAGGGATAGACCCAGTGGAGTTGCCAAACTATAGCCAAGAAAAATCCCTAGCTACGTGCTAATGCACCTTCCTTCCGTCAAAGGGGCAGAAGGATAGAGTCTGTGGATAAGAAAGAGTTGTAGCAAACTATTAGAAGAAAAAATAACTAAACATCTACAAACTGAAAAAACAAGAATGAGACAATATACCTTCCAATCTGGTTTAAAAGGGGGCCACCATTCTCGAACTCATAACAATGCCTCTCCATAGGCTGAGATAGTGTGGAGGTTTCTTCAACACACAAGGACATGAGAAAATGGAGGAAATAGAGTTGTGGGGATGAATAGCTTGAGAGTGATGGTCTCTCAAGGTACTCATGCGGGCATAATAATGACAGGAAGGAAGAGTCATGTGTGATGGGGACCTCCACCCCTCTATTTATAGTTTTTTTCAATTTTTAGGGTTTTTATCCCCTGGTTAGGGTTTTGGTCCCTACCAAGGGTTTTAAGCCCTTTTCGCTTGTTTGGTAGCTCCTTTTGGGGTTTTTAAGCCCTTTTAGGGTTTTTAGCCCCTTTGTGAGCCTTTTATCTCCCTTATGAGCCTTTTAGCTCCTTTGTGAGTTGTTTTGGCTCCTTTGTGGGTTTTCAAGCCCTTTTTAATTATTTTTGAGTTTTTGAGAGAAAAACATAGGCTAAACATGGGTGTGGAGATAAAATGGTTTAGAAAATGGATGTCTAAATATGGTGTAGGCTAGACAGAGCAAGTTGAGAAAATTTTTATGAACGGAGCAAAGAAAAATCAAAATTTTTAGAATGGTCACCCATTGTTATGAACGGAGCAGTGGAAAATCAAAATCTCACTCGGCATGGAAAGGAAAGACAAATAAAAATTTCGATCAAAATATGTGTGGATTCAAGACCTTATTTAAAAATCATCCAAGGAACTTCTACCAATGATAGAAAGCTCAGAGTGGAATATGTCCATCATTAGCAGTAGAGAAAGGGCCACTTAAATGTTGGGGATTTGGAGGAAACCACATCTTAAGGGACTTCCCACATCAAAGAGATAACCCTTGAAGGTTGCATAACTTGGAAGAATTAATTACAATGGGAGATATGGCTAAAGTAGTTCCTTGAATTTATGCAATGTTGGACAATCATCAGGCAGACCATTAATCCACGACGGTGGAGGTTGGAGGTAAGATTTCTTAGTAGTTTATTTCTATTTTTATTAATCCTGAATCTACTCATAGTTACATCACCCCAAAAGTGGTGTAAATTTATTCCCTTAATAGGATAAAGCACAATAAATATTGGCTATTTCATTTGGCTACAGGAACAAAGAGAAAGGTAAGTGAAAGACTGAAAGAGTGTCCCTTAGAGTTGAATGGGATCCTCACAAAAGTAGACTTAATTGTCCTACCATTAGGGTATTATGATGCTCTCAGTGGTATGGATTGGTTGGAGAGGTATAGAGTAAAGGTTGACTATTTTGCAAAGGTCCTTGAATGCATTGATTAAGAAGGAATATCCAAGGTAATAAAAGGGATTCCTAAGCAGGTTTTGGTTAGGAAAATATCAGCATTACAACTCTAAAAGTTTTATAAAAAGGGTTTCCAATTGTATTTATCTCATTCCTCATATTCCTTAGAAGACAAGGGTCTGATAGAAGAAGATTTCCCATTATTACAAGAATGTAAAGATTTTTTTAGGATGAGTTTCCAGGACTACCACCAAAGAGGGATAATGATTTCACAATAAATCTTGTTCCGGGGGTAGCACTAGTTTCTAAGGTTCCTTATAGAATGAGAACTCCAAATGTGGTAAAATTGAAGATGAAACTGCAGGAACTAATGGATAAAAAGCACATTAGGCCAAGTGTGTCTCCTTGGGGAGCACCAATGCTATTTGCTAAAAATAAATATGGTACCTTGATGTTGTGTATTGATTACAGGAAGTTAAATAAGGTAACAGTAAAGAATAAATACCCATTGCCAAAAATTGACGTTTTGTTTAACCAGATAATGAGAGGATATAAAGTGTTTTCCAAGATAGATTTGAGGTATGGATACCACCAAGTAAGGGTTTAGGAAAAAGATATGCACAAGACAATGTTTAGAACAATATATGGCCATTACGAGTTCACGATGGTGCCATTTGGACTCACCAATGCACCCTCCATGTTCATGTGCCTCATGAAAAATGTATTCAACAAATACTTGGACAAATTCATGTTGTTATTCTTAGATGATATTATTATGTACTCTAGGAATAAAGAAGATCATGAATATCACTTGGGAATGGTTCTACGTGTCCTTAGAGAGCATAAATTGCATGTCAAGTTGAGCAAGTGTAATTTTTATCAGCATCAAGTACATTATTGGGGCCACGTTATTACAGAGGAAGGAATTGGAGTGGATATTGAAAAGATCGAATCCATAATGAATTGGCCTACTCCAAATAATTCTTTAGATGTTCGATATTTTATGGGTTTTGCAGGTTATTACAAGAGTTTTATTGAAGGATTTTCTAGAATCTCCTATCCAATCAAATCACTACAAAGGAGCAAGGTTAAATTTGTATGGTCTAATAAATGTGAGCAGAGCTTCTAGCAGCTAAAGCATTTGCTTACGTGTGCCCCTATTCTAAAAATGTTAACCCAGGAAGGAAATTCCGGGTGTGTACAGATGCATGTATTGAATGGTTAGGTTGTCATGTTCTTTTGGAGGACGGGTTTACAATCTATTATGAGTCCCATAAATTGAAGGACCACAAGAGAAATTACGTGACCCATTATTTAGATTTAGCTACCACAATTCATGCTCTTAAGATGTGGCGATATTATCTGTTGGGGAGAAATTTTAAGCTTAGGATAGACCATATGAGTCTGAAATGCTTATTTGAACAGCCCCAATTAAATGCTAGGAATTCCATATGGTTATAATTTTTGTCTGAATTTGATTTTGAAATAAATCATGTGAAATTCTAGGAGAATAAGATTGTCTATGCCCTCGGTAGGAAATTCTGCATATGTGACTCGGACTTGAACGCAAGGGTTCTTGAAGAAAAAATAAAGGATGAAACCTACCCTCGAGTGAAGCATAAGTTGCACCAAGGAGAACCCAACAAGGAATGTGAAGGTTATCAGCTCAGAGAAGATGGTCTTCTTATGTATTGAGATCGATTGTACATTCAAAATTGTATCGAATTGAAGAAGATGATAATGGATGAGATTCATCAAAATTCGTACTCTGGGCATCCATGATATCAAAATACAATAACAACAGAAAGGAAGCACTACTTATGGAATGATATGAATAAATATATAGCAGAGTATAATTCTAGATGCCATCAGTGCTAACAAGTCAAAGTACCACACCAACATCTAACAAGGTTATTGCAATCATTACCCATCCCAGAGTGGAAGTGGGAAGTAATCTCTATGGATTTTATAATAGGACTACCAAGAATTGTGAGATAGCATGATTCATTTATTTTATTAGTGTACAAGTTTTCCAAATATGCACATTTTATTCCAGTTAATTCTACTTACAAGGAAAGTGATATAGTAGGAATATTCATGAAAGAGGTATGTAGATTGCATGTACTACAAAAGGCCATAATTTCAGACATAGATGCCAAATTCACATCCAATTTTTGGAAATTTTTGTTTTATAGGGACTACCATATCTTGTTTGAATTTTTTTTATGTTATTTGAAATGGGTTTTTTGCGGAATTCAATTTGAGTCTTTGGTTTGAAAGATATGTTCAATTGAATATCAGAGGTTAGCAACAGCTCGTGTCCATCCGTACCCTCTATTTTAGATTTATATTTCTCACTCCACAGGATGAGATATGTCAAGTTCCTTATATTATTTTAAATTTCTCTTCTATATCTAAAATGGGTCTTCGACAGAATTTGATTCCGTTGAATGTAGAAGAAGTTGTGATTGAATTGGCAACATGAAATCACTCACGTTTTTTTATTTTTTATTTAAACTTACATACATGATTTGATTTACATGTAAAGATTCTTGGATTAAAAGTTGTTCCCATATTTGAAGAATAAAATAGCAGAAACCTCTATTGTACAACTTCAAAATGGATCTGAGATCAGTTCCCCTTCTATCACCATACAATTATGCTAAGTGGAAATTGAAGATGGTTGCATATCTTGAGAGGCATGATATCTTTGATGTGTCTTTTGGAGCTAGTAAAGAATCTTATGAAGATGAAAATAATTGGCTAGATGACAGTGGAATAGCATATGCAATCATGTTTATGGTAATGACTCCTAATATGTGCTATATCATGGACTCTATTGAATATCCATTCGAGCTCTAGAGAAATATAGATAGAGCCTTTGGTATGCAGAAAGAAGTAGATAATACCTTGAGAGAATCCAACACCTCCTCAAGTGTTCTTCCTTAAAATGTAGCAGCCTCAATTCTTTCTGATGAAGTTGTTCAAGATGAACAACAAGCAAAAACTTCAACTCAATCAATTCAAAATGTTGAAAGTCTTCTTGAAGTGACTCCTCCTCCTGTTGCTCCAAAAGTTTATGAGATCTATGATATCTCATCTTCTCATACATATTATGTATAAGCATACATTTGAACCTCCATTGTTGAAGAAAAAGTATCCTTCCATCCTACTCGGTCATTCTCCACTGATTCTTCTATTCTAAATTTTGTGCAAATTTTGTCAATGAAATCTCAAGGAGCTAAAGAGAAATTCGATTCATCTGTCTCCAATATTGTTGTTGGTGTGTAGAAAAGTGATACTTTGGATGTTTTGGAAAAAATATCATATTTCAGGATTGATCCATTCACCTTCATTGATCTAGTGCTTCCAACAACTTACTACATGATTGCTTGCACCAATACTCGGAGTTTTGTTGAAGAAGGAGAACATAGTGCATATGCCATCTCAGTGGTGCACTTAGAACATTTGTCCCTTATTATTGGATATGATATCACCTTAATTGGTTCAAATTTCAAGTTTCAAGAGCCTCCAATCTTTATTGTAGTTGTCCTCATCAATTTTGGTGTGAAAAATCAAGCACCTCAAGTCTCCTTCAAAAATTATCTTGTTGGGGATTCTATATTAGTTTCTTCTCATGAGTTTACGGATGTGTTGGATAGTGATTCATTGGATATTTTGGAATTTATATCATATTATAGAGCTCAATAATTCACTCTCCATGTTCCCAAGACCCCTCCTCCTTCCTACATGATCAGTGTACCTCAATTGAGAAGATTCATGTTCCTCCAAAGTGGAAAATTCCTCCAAACATAATCCATCTTGTAGTTGTCTATGCTCCTAATCAAGTTGAGCATATATTCTTCTTCCAAAAAGGAAAATTCCTCCATACATAATCATTTAGTTTGTATAGGTTCACATACGTATTCCACATACTAGTGCACATAAGGACCACCACTCTACAAACTGCATCTCTATGGAGCAGTATTGTAGAAACATTTTTAACAAGTTTTTGATATGAAAGCTTAACCCTGATTTTACTCCTTATTTTGAGGTGGGGGTTCCCATGAGGTTTTTCCCATTTCCTAGGTTTTATTAAAATAAATTATTACTTTTTCATTTAGATTGTATGGGTGACATTTCGTCTTAGTTTCCAGTGACCATGTTGTCCAAATTCATGATTAAGGGGGGGTGCCAGGATTATTATTAATCCTCCCTTTGACTACATAGTCTAATTTTATATTTTCCTAGCTTATGAGGTCTTAATCACTCCACTAGTGCATGGGGAACACACCTAGGGGACATCTTCCAATTATTGCACCTGATTTCATGAGTTTAGGTGCCCCAAGGACCAATCCCTATAATTTAGGAACCCACCCTGAGTGCCACCAGTAGCCTCCTTCAGTTGACCTTAATAGGTAAGAAATCATGTCCAGTTATGCTCCAATTACTATCATTTAGATCACACAAATTTACCCTAGCGCCAATTTGTATGATTGCAGGGAGTGTGGGAACCCTTTCTCACCCACCCTCATTAGTTAACTGATTGTATACTAAGTTATCCGTAGTTGCATTAGTGAGCTCTAGTGGTGATTTTACCACATTGAGTTAGCTATGGATTCAATATGAGTTAGTAGATTCGAATCCTATCTTTAGTATTTGAATTCTCCTATATGTACAACCAGTGTATTTCATATTATTTACTGATTCATGAATATAATTGTATTATTCCAATTTTGTCTCCATGTGTGTGCAATTTTGTTTGATTAATTGAACAGTATATTGATAAATTCCTCTCTCTCTCTTCTCCAGCCTCCTCTTCTCATTTGAATTCATGCACAATAATGATCCTATGTTTCATTGAATTTAACAAATAGGACTCAACTTTCCTTTTTAGTCGACATGCTTTTTACATACTTTTAACCCGACACAATTTTACCTCGATAGACACCCATTTTCCTTCAACGATATTTTACCACAATAGGATTTATCTGCAACCAACTTTTGGTTGCGACCAACTCCCACTTCAATGGGACCACTTTAAACGGAACTTTATAAAAGGATATTTTATTTTCTATTGACTTATAATATGAGAAACACTTTTCACCAACCCTTAACTTGGGATAAACCTTGACACAACTATATTGCGACAAGATCACAATATCATATAATGAAAATATTTAAGTAAGACTCGTGTCGAGCACTCTGTAATTAAAACTCAAACTTTTACACGGTTAAATATTTGTGGATTATTTGTGTCTTTCAAAAACGGTAAATGTAAAAAAAAATTACACAAGTAATTATGGAGATGATGTGCGGCATAAATAAGACATGCATTCAACCATAAACTATGGAATTATATATTATCGTGACACAACAAAAGTACTACAGCTGCAATTACAAAATTGGAAATTTACAAGGACGTTTCACCTTTTACAGAGCTTAGGCTCTTAACACATCCCAAACACACAAGCTTGAGCTCTCAAATTTCACTCGGTTTTTTTCTTCTTCTTCTCCACTACTCTACGCTTGTTATCTTCTCTTCTTTGTGTTACACACACATTCTCTCTTTTCTCTTCTTCTCTCCCTCTCTATCTCTCTCTCTCTCTCTCTCTCTCTCTCTCTCTCTCTCTCTCTCATTATTTTATCTCTTCATATACATAGACTAAAATTTGCTTCACTTGGAAGCAACCAACCAACATTAAAGACTATAATTAATTTCTACCTAAGAACTTAACTTCAGAAATACAATTCTTCTTAAATATGGTGAATCGTGAACTCCTCAACCTGAATGACTGACTGAAAAACAGTGTACCTATAAGGAATCTAATCAAGTCAATTGAGATGAGATGTAGATCTATCGGTAATTAATATTTCCAATGATCCCCCTTAATTATGATCAGATGGGGATCTTCAAACAAAATTTTACAAAAATGTTTTAGAGCTGAAACTTGCTCTATTCATGAAAGAATTCCGTGAGAAGAACTTCTCATTCCTAAATAAATTCATAGATACTAGAATGTATCCCTTGCCAATGATTTTGTAAAGAATTCTACTAGCTGATATTCAGACCTACAAAATTCTAAACAAATTTTTTTGGTGTTCACCAATTATTTTATGAAATGATACCTTGTGTCGATTTGTCTAGTTCTCTTGTGGAACACATGATTCTTTGATAATGTAATGGATTAATTGTTGTAGTAGAAAATGGTTGTTGGTTCTATGACAGATCTCTTAAAATTATCTGCATCCAAGTGGCTTGGAATATAGTGCTTGTAGCAAAGACATACTATGCTTTTGTTAAAGACAGAGTTACAATTGGTTATTTCTAGAAACCCCATGACATAACACATGTACCAAAATGAAATGTGTACCCAGATGTGTTTTCCTATCATCTTTGTTTCCTCCATTCGCATTTTCAATGTACCCAATGAGTTTGGAATTTTCTGAGGTTGAATACATAATGCTAGGATCCTTTGTGCCACTTACATACCTTAGAATTCTCTTGCTTGCTTGCCAATGTGATTCTTTTGGTGACTCCATGAATCTTGAGATCATACTTACTCCATACATGATGTTTGGTCTTGTCCCAATTAAATACATAAGGCTACCAACAAGCCTTTTAAACAGGGTAGTACCTACAATTGATCCATCATCATCCTTGTTCAATTTTAAACCTGTTATCATTTGTGTTAGGGATAACTTGCAATTAGACATATTGAATCTTATTAAAATTGCACTTGCATACTTCGACTGTGATATGAATATAACTCTTTTAAATTTTTGGAATTCAATTCCCAAATAAAAATTCATAAGCCCCAAATCAATCATTTCAAGTTCACTTTCCATGACTGTTCTAAAATCCTTTATGCCAAAGTCACCAACAAAAATTAAATCATATACATACAGGAATACAGTTAACATGTTACCTTTCTCATTAACTTTGGTGTACAGCGTCGGTTCACTTTCACTTATGTGAAATCCATTATGGGTGAGATAGGAATCAATGCAAGTGTACCAAGCTCTAGGATCTTGTTTCAAACCATAGAGTGCCTTTTTCATCCCTATACTTTGTTCTCTTGCCATGAAATTCATATCCGTGTGGTTGTTCCATGCATGCTTCCTCCTTCAGATAGCCATTCAAAAATGTTGATTTAACATCCATTTGATAAACATGCCATTTTGTTTGTACAACAATGACCGGAACAGTTCTGACTATATCCATGTGCGCGACAGGTGCAAAAGTTTCATTGAAGTCTGTACTTGACAAAAAAATTAATTTCCTTCTAATTACTTAGAAACAAACTAAGAAGTGTGCATTAATTGTCAAACCATATTTCATTGAGAACTTGTGAGTTACTGTGCATTGTATGTGCAAACTACAATCTCCTCTTACATCGGTTTATCTACTTGAACTTGTAGTTCAATAACCTTAATTACAAATAGTGGTATGAACAGTTACATAGTCTTGGAAAGGAACTACCCAACTAACAACTATTGAAACTAAATTGCAATCAAATTAAATCACACAACAATAAAGTAAATGCTAAAACTAATTCATAGGTTGTTGAAAAGTAAATAATAAAGTTAATTCACACCTTGCAAGAAAAGTAAATCCTAAAACTACATTCACACTATGCGGGAAAGTAAATTCTAAACTAAGTTCACACTGTTCAAAAAAATAAATTATAAAACTAAGTTCACACTATGCGGGAAGTAAATTCTAAATTAAATCACACTGTGCGTAAAAGTAAATTCTAAAACTAAATCACACTTGACATAAAGGGAAATTGCAAAAATAAAATCTAAAAGTTATCCTTTCCAAATACAAGTTATTATCATAATGATCATAATATTATCATTATGATCAGGAGATTGGAGATATCCACATTTTGAAGAGCATGTACACAATCATCACTTGATGTGATTTTACTGGGACAAACAATTTATAGCGTTGCCACATTGATCATTTAATTGTTTTATGTTACCTGATCTATTAGCTCGAATTGCACTTTTTTGGATAAAAATATTTTTGAAAGTAAGGCCCACCATGATACCCTCAAATATCAGTGTGTGTTGTTGTTTATTAATTTTCTATGGGTAAGCATTTCCATAACAAGCAACAACAAATTTCCCATAGAAAGAGTTCATTTTAGAAACTAAAATTTACTCACACAATGGTTTACTGCTAGGAAATTCAATATAATGAGACTTTACACTATCTTCTCCTTCTCTATTATATTTTCTTTGATATAAATGTTGGACATATAAGACTAATCAAAAACTGTGACATGTAGAGGGATCTACAATTAGGAACACATACCATTTTTTAATGAGATTTCTGAAACTATTGAAACTCATCTTCAACACCTCCTTTCCGATGTGAAGCATTTTATGTGCTTAAAGGAGTCCACTACCTTTTGGGTGATGCTTTTTCATATGATGCAGCATCAAAATCACGAGAGAGTGTGACATCAATGATAAAATTTACCTCAAAAATATGATTTGTATCACTTATGATGTAAAAATAGCTTGTAGAACAAGCAGTGGAGCAAGGCTATTCTAGATATTCAAGAAAGTACAACCAACAATTGTAATATATCCTTCACGTGACAGAGTTAGCTTGAAGAAAATTTCAAACCATGACATACCTATAACTGTAGATTTAAAACCTTGATACCTCTGTAAAGAAATGAAGGTAGCAAATCTTTCCATCAACACAACAACTTCCCCCTCCAAACTCCATGTGGGAGAGACATACATCAATCCAACTTTTACAACACTCAACTTAATTTGAAAGATAAAATAGGGTTGACCTTACAATACTCTTCCCAAGGGTTGCACTTTATTATGTTTAGATTAATCTTCAACTTGCTCACTTCAAACTGTTTCTTATCTATCTGTACAATCTCCCCCAAACTGGAGACTGAGCATGAATGTGTTGTCAAGACACCTCATTGACCTGAACTTATATGTTGATTTCCTGATATCAAGAATGAATGGAAAAAAAAAATTGATAGCATATTCATATGTAGGGATGGCTTCTACAATAGTTTATTTTGTTGTAGATTCTTGTGGCCATCCTATTCCTTCTTCCATTAGTGGTTTGGCTTGTATATCAGTTGCTTCCATTTTCTTACTATTGGTTCTTGTGGAGCAGCAATAAATATCCTTCTCTATTGATATTGATTCTCATGTGGAAGTAGCAAGACTTCTTGTGCTTTTGTTGCTGGTTCTTGTGTAGCAACAGCAAGGTGGCATTGATTCTTCTCATCCTTGATAATTCGGGGAAGATGTTTGGGATGGAATCAAATTTGGAATTATAGATGATGGTGCAGGTTTGGATTGAAGAAATATGGTGAGGGATTAGCAAGAATGATGATGACTAATGTAAGGATCGTGATGTGTAATTTTGTGGCCACAGTAGATAATGGTGTGCCCCTTCCCCCAAACTGAAATATTTGACTACCCTTAGAAATATAGGAGGAAGTAGAGAAAAAGGATCAAGTGATTTTCCAAATACAAATCCATAGCATTCAATTAAATTGACTAACAATAAGGAAAAGAAGCATACATGTACCTACCTAAAAATATCATGAGATGTGCAACATCCTCCTCAGAAGCATGCGATATTATGTGGTCCACAATGGTATAAAAGCTTGCAAGAAAAAACAATGTGGATTTTGGAGTTAATAACATGATGAATTGCAACTGAAATTTGGAGCTGAAAAATGATCGTCTAATGTCGTACCAAATATTGGAAACTTATATTTAAAGAACAAGATGGAATAATTTATTTATCACTTATTTGCAAATCTTGTCTGCCAGAAAGCTGGTTTTCAAACAAGAATTATCTAACTGTGCCCATAGGTTTTTCACAATCAATTTTTTTTTACACCCGAGGGATGCCCTCCAGCAAGTTGTTTTCTAGAATTCCAAGATTTGATGGTGCCTGAGACAATTTTTCACCATAAAATTTTATTTGGAAATGGGGTAGGGAGGTGAGGGAGCTCGGCATTGTAAGTGAGTCAAGCTAACTTTATTGTGTGGATTAGAGATGGATGGAGTAGAAAGTAATGGAAGTAATGGAAAGATGGAGGTTGATTTTTTTATGACAATGGTGACATTAATAATGTGCATGAGAAATAGTTATCAACCACATAAAAAAATGAAATATTTATTAACTTCAACACGCATGCATATCAAAATGGGAAGAAGGAAATACATAAGCATACCATGGCGCTAGTGAATGATCATGTTGAATCTTACGTCTAATGAAATTACTCTTTTGTAGAAATGGAGAATGTGGCAATGGGAATGTGGGAATGGAACTTGACATCTGGAACAATGGTCTTCATTCTTCAAATCAATCATGATTGTGTTTCATTCTAGTTCCATCTGCAACCTTTGATAAAAAGTCTTCGTATTGTTGTCTTCAAGTAAGACATTGTTGGATTAGGCTTAAAGGAACTTGATCTTCAAGCACAACATATCATGATATTTCATATTCACTATTATATTTCTGGAAGGCATTCCCATTTAACATGAAATTTTGTCTTCACAAATCACTCATGCATAAATTGACATTCGTTTATCTTCCCGGGGTGTACAAAAAGAAATGGCACTTAACTACAATAAAATGTGAGCTCATGGAAGAAGAGAGATGATAAATCTATCTTAATCCCAAACATATGTAAGATAAATACAACAAATTATTATAAAATAAATCCAAGGAATATCAAACAAACAAAATTCATTTTTTACCTGTTGTAGAGTGGTGGCCATCCTAGACTACCCAATAGTATTATGTTAATAAATTCTTCGTTTCACGATTGATATGAGTGATTCCAAAGCCAAATGAAGTTGAATTTATAGCTATACCTTCAGTAGAAACATGTTTTGAAAATTCAATGATATTGTATTCCTAATCTCTACAGATCATCCTGTAAGACAAATTGGTTTGCAATTTCCATCTTAGACCAACAGTCATTAATTTGAGCATAAATTTTTCATTTGATGACGGATTGACTCGATTCTAATTGGAGATTAAATTGGGTTCACATATGTACCTCCAATAGAAACAGGTTTTAAATATAGGAATAATTGATGATTCAATTAATCCAATGAATAACCTAGGAGACAGAGCTCTGGGAGTGCTTATTTAGGATAGGTAGTTAGTATCTTAGACATAAATTTCTCGTATGTTATCGTAATTAAGTGGTTCAAATTATGTTGTAAAATAGATTCATGGGATAATATTCCTTATAAGCATTTTTTTTTAAATCATCAATTTAGGCACCCAAAAATTGGTTGTCCCAACTTTGTTCTTGAGTTGTCTACCCTACACCCAGTCAGTATTTTGACCAAATCTTTTCCGTTTGATACCCAAATTGAAAAATTCAAATTGGGTTAGAAACTAGATTACAAGGGATAAATTTTATCGAAACAATTTTTTTAAATGTTTCCATATTTTCTCTCAAAACATGATTGTACTGACTGCATTTTCAGTCATCCCAACAAGCCAAAATGCCCCAATAACCAATTTCTTACTAAAATGTTGGTCTAGATGAGAGTGAATGTTTGTATGGGTATAATTTAAATGTAATACATCCAAATAACAAAAAAAAAACAACAATCCAAATCTTGAGTTGACTTACACATACTATAGTAGGGCTTCCACCCTAGCTACGAGCAGGAACAGCTACCTTCCGTATATAGGATGGAAGGGTAGGGTTCCTGTGGGTGAAAGAAAATCCTGCAAGGAAAGGTTAGCTCTGAGCCATGAAACCCTGCAAGAAACTATTAGAAAAAATGATAAATGGCTACAGGAAATCACACAAGAACCTACAGCAAACTATGAGAACATAAACCTGCAACCAAAATAATCCATAGAACTAAACTATCAACAGAAATAAATGGTTATACCTTCAGCCCTTTGTGGAAATGAGCCACCATGCCCTAGCTTTGGAAGCACCTCTCTATGGGATGGAGTCTTGGCTTGTGGAGATATGGAGGAGAGGGGGTGAATGGCTTGAGAGGAAAAGGGTCTCAAGGCACTCACACGGGTAGCATAATGATAGGGAGAGAAGGAGTGTCTTGAGAGTGACCCCCACACCTCTATTTATAGGTTTTTTTCTAGAGTTTAGGGTTTTAATCCCTTGGTGAAGGCTTTAGCCCCTTTTGGGCGCTTTAGGCCCCTTACGCCCTGTTAGAATATAATCCGTTGGGATTATATATTGTAAATAAATAAATAAATAGGAATATGAATAGTTGCATAGGAAGGTGAAAAGGATGGTTCTCAACTGCCACATGAAATGTATAAATGTATGATATGTCAATGGAATAGAATTGAATCAGGAGTTATACCTATCAGTGGTATTAGAGCTTGGCTATTTGCCATAACTCCTGCATGCTGCATTTCAGTCCTGGCATTCTGCTTGCCAGTCCATTGCCAGACTGCCTGCTCCATCAGTCTGCCAGTTTGTGTGCGTTACTCCTCTCCCAGCCTACGCGCATTCATTATGTGCGTTTATTCTCTGCTAGGACGTTGTGATACCTAACCCTATTTTTTTGTGACCATAAAAACTATCAGTACACCATCACCGTGATGACTGCGTTGTATTTGATGAGTTGGAAAGTATATGCTGCGATTTTGAATCTCGCCGAAACTGCCTGCGCTTCTGAATATTGCTTTATGACTGCATTGATATATTTATGCTTAACCATTGTATCCAGTCACTTTTTCTCAGCCATGAAAGTGTTCCAATGGTTTTTGTGTGACCATTGGCAGTATTGAATACAAGTTGCTGCTTTGGTTGAATGTGTAGTTGCTACGTTGATGGTGTAGTCATTCCCATAACTCCTGCAAGTTACGTGTCAACCCTAATCTGGGAGCTGTATTGGAGCTTGGTATTGGAAACCCTAATCGCAACTTGAGGGTACTATTCTCTAACATTCTTTGAGCTGATACACGAAGTGAGTGGCAGGCTACGCTCTGGTGATGGAGCCATAGCCATGCCGACATGTTGAAGCCCATGAGCGTTTTCACTCTCGTCTCTCCTAGGGAGCAGCTTGAACCTGTGGGTGGTGCTGCTTTTCTTTTTCTGAATAGTTGATCGCATGCGCTTTGCCCCTCATTGAAGAAAGAGTCTCACGAAATAATGTAAGCAGCTTAAAATGCCTGCAACTTCAATTTCATCTATGGTAGGTTGAGAATACTCAAAAATCCCAATTCTACATCGCTTCGTGTTGGGATTGGTATGTGAGACTTCTTTGTTTGAGACTGCGTTGTTTGAGACTGCATTTGGCTTCTACGTGTTTGTGGAAGAAAGACACTGAGAATTTGTTGCGTGCTGCGTCCAACCAAGAAGAGAATTTGGTGCGTGTTGCGTGCTGTGTGCTACGACTTCAACATCACAACTAGCTACTTGACAGAGTATTCAATATTTTGCATGAGAACAATCCAGAACTTGCTGGAGAAAAATGCAGAACTATCATAAGGCCACCTCAAGTCCTTCCTGAGGTGTTATTGTTGAAGACTGGTGTTTGAAGACTGTTGAAGACTGCGTTACTGCGTTGAAGACCCATGACTGCGTTGAAGACTGCTGAAGACTGCGTTGTATAAAAACCTATCTTTTATGCTGAAGAATAATGTATGTTGTGACTGATATATATCATGCTGACTGATATATTGTGATTGGCATATGTATGCTGACTGATATATCATACATTGAATATTCCTGTGGAAGATATATGTTGTTGCTGTAATCTTGAAATGTGTAAACCTAGACTGTTGAAAACATCCGCTTGAAGATTGAAGTTGTGACCACATTCTAAGTGAAAGGAGATTGATGAGACTTCCCATCTTATTGACAACATATTTTCTGTGTCATTGTATCATTTTTAAAACTTGAAGTTGAAATATTAAGATTGTAAATCACCTTGGCAGATACTGTAGACCTGCAAGGTTATTGTTTTTTTCTATTTCTCTTATTGTAAATTACACTAACAGTTGCAAAAGATGCATTCTATAGCATCTGTAGTTGGTGTCACTCTCTCTGGCAAAGAGAGAGGCAGAGGAAGAAGAAAATTCAGAGGCAGAGGAGCCAGAAACAACTTCAGCAAAAGATCAGATTTACAGTGCAAGCGTTGTGGAAAGACTGGGCACACATCAGATCAGTGTTGGGCTTCATGGGACTCCATCAAAGACAAGCATAACTAGAAGAAAGATGACAGTAAAAATCAAGATGCTAGTAAATCTTCTGATTTTGCTCATTGTATTGTTGCACATTGTAATCTTGGAATTAATGAAATGACTTCACTTTCATCTTACAAAGATTGTTGGCTGCTTGATACTGGTGCAACATCACACATGACATTTAGAAAAGACTGTTTTGAAGAACTTAATGAAACAATATATGGGATAGTTTACTTTGCAGATAAGTCAAGTCTTAAGCCAAAAGGAATGGGCACCATTCGACTAAAGATGCATGGATTCCCTGATTCTTGTTGAAGAATGTTTTCTATCTTCCAGAGTTGCAGAGAAGCCTGCTGTACTTGGTGGAGATTCGACAGCGAGGCCATTCCATCCACATGTTTGATGGAATCGTAGAAATAATAAAGTCCTCTGACAACCAAGTCATTATGACTGGATATGAAGATGGGAAGCTACTGAAGCTAAAGGGTTCATCTGCAAGAGTTCAGAACTATGCCTACCTCTCTCAGCATGGAGAAGGTAATTTGTCATCTAGTTCATTGTGGCATGCAAGATTTGGTCATCTAAATTATAAGAGTCTTCATTTGTTGAGAAAGAATGGTATATTTGGTTTTCCCACCATTCCCAAAGAGAAGAACAAATGTGATGCATGTATATTAGGGAAACATAGTAAGTTGCCATTCCATGAATCTAATTTCAGAGCAAGTAGGAAATTAGAATTAGTACATTCTGATTTATGTGGCCCAATGCCAACTCCTTCAACAAATGGGAATAACTATTTTATGACATTTGTTGATGACTACTCAAGAATGTGCTGGATTTACTATTTAAAGACAAAATCAGAAGCATTTCAAACATTCAAAGACTTTCATGCATTGATAGAAAAACAAGCACAATCAAAAATTGGTACACTTCGTACTGATAATGGGAAAGAATATACTTCAAATTCTTTTGAAAATTATCTTCGCCAACATGGAATTGCACATCAGACTATCGTTCCCTACAATCCTCAACAAAACAGTGTAGCAGAAAGAATGAATAGAACCATAATGAATATGGTTCACTCAATGATGTTTTTCAAGAATGTAAAACTAATGTTTTGGGGTGATGCAGTAAAATGTGCAGCCTATTTGAGAAATAGAAGTCCCTCAAATGCTCTTGATAACAAGACTCCACATGAAATGTGGTTTGTCCATCTCCCTTCAGTCAGGCATCTCAGAGTTTTTGGTTCCACCTGTTATGCCTTGATTCCAAAGGAGCAAAGAAACAAGCTTGGTGCTCGAAGCAGAAAATGTAGTTTCCTGGGGTACGAAGAATACTCCAAGGCATACCGTCTATATGATGAGGTAAACAAGAAATTTGTTATTTCCAGAGATTTCATTTTTCTTGAGACTAATAAAAATGGCCAGTCCATTGAGAGACAGCTTGATCATTTGGAAAAATATCCTCATCTAAAGACATATTCATAAAATGAATATGAAATTCCAAACCTTGAAGGGGGGATTCCTATTCAGGATCAACCTTTGGAATTTCCATATGAAGCACCAACTCCCCCGCATGAAGAAGTTCCTACTACTTCACTTGAACAAGAGGTTCAACTGGATGATGTGATTGAGAGAATTGAAAGACTCTCAATCAATGATGAAGCACCACCAGCTAATCAACCAGGACCATCACGGAAGATTCCTAAATGGGCCACAAAGACACTTGAAAGTGTCCATCCATATGAAGTTGGAAAGACGGGAACGAGAAGTTTGAAAAGACATGAAGATGGAGGAGGAGCAGATAATTCATGTGATGACATGGATGTATCATTTGATTGTGAATTCAATTTATCTACTAACTTTGAACCAAATTCCTTTGAAGAAGCTTCTACTCAAGTTGAGTGGAAAGAAGCTATGCAGAATGAGTATGATGCACTCATAAAGAATGGAACTTG
>LPNX010612440.1:314125-349158 GCA_001517045.1 Pseudotsuga menziesii
GGTAGATTCAACAACAGAAGCAGAATATGTGGCTACAGTTGAAGCAACGAAAGAAATAGTATGGCTCAGGAAGATACTTGAAAATTTGCAAGAAAAACAAGAGAACTCCACTCCATTGTTGGTCGACAATACTTCTGCAATCAAGCTGGTTAAGAATCCTAGATTCCATGATCGAACCAAACACATCAACACAAAGTATCATTTGATTCGACATCATGTAGAGGCCAAGACAGTCCATCTTCGACATTGTTCCACAAATGATCAAGTTGCAGACATCTTCACCAAAGCGCTTGGATGAGAAAAGTTTGAAAGATTCAGAAACATGCTCGGACTTACGAACACCCCTTCGGATTAAGAGGGGGATTGTTAGAATATAATCCGCCGGGATTATATATTGTAAATAAACAAATAAATAGGAATATGAATATTTGCATAGGAAGGTGAAAAGGCTGGTTCTCAACCGCCACATGAAATGTATAAATTTATGATATGTCAATGGAATAGAATTGAATCAGGAGTTATACCTATCATGCCCAATTCTTAACTCCTTTGGGGGTTTTAAGCTCCTTTGAGGGGTTTTAGCCCCTTCTTGGAGTTTTTAGCCCCTATGAGAGCTATTTTGGCTACTTTTAGAGGTTTTTAAGCCCTTTTTATGTTTTTGAGCCTTTGAAAGGGTGTGGGGGTCAAATGAGGGTAATGAAATAGATGTATTTGGGTGGTGTAGGTCATGTACATCTCATTGAGGTATTTTTTGGGTTAACAGATTGCCCCCTAATGTGTGAGGGCAGGAGCTCATCGTATGGTCGACGAACATCATAGGATTTTATGGGGAGAGGTGGTGATTCCTAGGCTGGGGCATGTTGGCTTTTGGTTTTTGTATTAATATGGTTCCCATCAGTGGGTGAGATACAAATAATGTGTGTCATGTATATGGATGAGGCAGGCATCCCCATGCTCGTAACGATGTCAAAAGAATAATGTGATCTAAGATCTATGATGCAAGAGTCGATCATGTAAAACTGTTGTTACAATAGTGGTTGCCTCAATAAGAGGCTGAATACAATACTAATATGAAGAACTGCTACATTGGACCCATGGAATTCTCATGAAATGCTATATCTTCATGACTGATGGTCTGCTAGATCTGGAAGGGTACATAATTTTAGGAACTCACTGACGGGAAGTCAGAGTCTTTGTGGTACAAATATGTTGTATCAATCATAAATCTATATAGAAGCACTGCTATGGGGATTTTGAACATTATCTCCAATGCAACCCAGAAATCACAAGGGACATGAACCTAGTTGGGTCCCTCAAATAGACTCATCAATGTTCTAGAGTTAGGCGACATCTGGGGTATTTGACCCAATACTGCATAGACCAATACCCTCTACGAATCTCAACAGTGCGATGATGTAGCTGTAGTCGAGCACATGATACACAACCATCTCGAGAGGCACTGAGGAATCCTCTAAAGTGGTCCATGGAACTCATCAATGAGGTTAATGAAACCAGGATACAAGGACCTCTGGGTCTATCCTCTGGAATATGTGTGTTGTCGTCGACAGAGGGAGACCTGCAACTGGCCAAGACAATGGTGTTTCCTTAACCAGAAGCACGAGGGAGATAACCAAAAGATGTGAGACAATGTGAGGACTGACCCACAGAATGGGGGGGGAGGTGGAACAGGGGCAAGGAATCACGGGGGACTCAAACTTCCTTTGTTCAGAGTATGATGGCAGGGCAGACCAAGCATTAAATGAAACCGACTCATGGGAAAGGGATCATAGCTGTAATACCGGGAATGTAACTGAAAATGGGAAATACTTGGGGGAGGTAGACACTTTTGGTATTGATGGGATCTAATGAAGACACATCGCAGAGTACTCTGAACAAAGTTGACCCAAAGTGGGAATGCTTCCAAACTGTTATATGTGGGTTCGTGTCTAAAGACATCGTTGTGGTACGATCTCATAGATTTTTAGTGAGCCCAAGAAAGTAAATGCTCGATGGTGCTTTCAATTTTAGAGAGTTTGAAAGCATGAAGAAGACTCTAGTGGGGTCTCTTTTTCGTTGATAGTATCCTATGCCCGAAAAAGGTTAAAAGTGTACATAGGAGAGCTCGCCCATCCTTTGGAGGATGGGAGACTTCTTTACCATTGGTAGTCCAATCTGGGCGGAAAAGGTTAAACCTGTACTGATTGGACGGTCATTCAAATACTATTACAAGCATGAATGAAACCAAGTTTGCTCGGTGATATTTTCTTCATGAGAAGGATGGAAAATAGCTTAACGATAACCCATGGTGAGCTTTTTCGTAAAGTTTGGCCCCTCTGCCCGAGAAAGCATAAAAGGATGCAGAGGGGAACGGTCTTGGCTTGAATGTGCCAAGGTGGTCCTTTTCAGATGGTATTCTACATAGTTCACAAAAGTAGATAAACGAGATGATGTAGACGCACTTTCTTATATTTTAATGAGCGAGAAAGGAAGCAGTTGTGCTCAGAAATCTTTTCATTCTTTTAGGAGTCAGAAAAGAGCTTAATGGAAACTCTGGTATGCTCAACCGATCGAAGAGGAAATGATGGTTCCCCCATGTCAGGATAATGGATAGTGGTCCAAAGGTCATCTATGAAGTATGGATGGAGTAGGTGGCTCTTGAACATACCAATACATGCACGTGATAGATCGCGGTAGAGGCACGTGAGTCGGTACGGCAAAGGCACGCAAACTGAGGTGGCTCTCGGACAAAGGCCAAGAGAGTCTTGTGTAAGTCATGATGGATAGACTGGACCACATATGATGTGGGTGCAAGTCTGGAGATAGTTATATGCCAAATGTATGTGAAAGAAATGAACCATCCTCCGGGAAATGGTCTAGGAACACACGTAAGCTGTGGTGGATGGATTTGACAGTTATATGTTGAAATGATAAAATGATGTGCCTTCTGGGGATATGGTCCAGAGTCCCGCATAAGTTGCAGTAGGCTAATTTGATTCAAGCACAAGTCTAGAGACACTTATATCACAATGTGGTACATAATCCGAGGTAACTTTCAAGAAGTCACGCCCTGAAAATTACTTATTAAATATGAGATGATAGTCTCATTGAAAGATAGAGGACGAAATTCTAAGTCTGGACGTGTGAAGGGTGTTTCAAATAGACTCCGGATGACTTAGACTGGTAGCTAGTGGTGCTGCCCCTAGTGTCGTGATGCATAGGGGAAAACTTACCCAAATGGCGGTGTATGGGTACGGAGCTAGCTCAACGTACAATGTTCGATTCACACAATGGTATGCAAATTGATTGGTCTTCCAGGACAGGTCTAGGGACCTGATGGTATGCTAGCATGGTGGTAGCTAGATCATACATGTGACATACTGTGTGCATGTGCATATGTGGTATCTCACCTTCCTGTTACGGAGAGAAATTCCTATGGCTTGGGGTACCACAACAAACAGCTTGACTCCAGAAATCAATCCTTTCCAATATGCAATAGAAATTAAATGTCTAACAATAAAGGATCAGAGCTTGTACCTTATTCCGGATGGTTGAAGTAGATCCCCATTGAGCTTTCTAACTTCAGTTTGAATTGATAGATTACTTCCTCAACAATAAGTAAACAATACAAGTATTCTATATATCATGGTGTTAGATCTATTCTAGTATATATAATCAATAATGTATAAGCATTTGACATTATCCCATGGATAAAATATTCATTCAAACACACATTATTGGACAGGAAAAGATATTTCTATTAATACAAAATCAGAGATTACAAGATACAACCTCTGTTGGCGCGTCTGCGAATCAGAGAAACTGAATCCCCCACTTGGGCCTCCACCACCTCAATCCTCCATCTCTCGATAGCAAGCTCACAAGCAAAAGGAAAGCTTGGGAAGAACACAAAAGTGCTCCAAGGGACAAAGGGATGCAGACTCAAGCATAAGTTCCGGCAACAATGGACTATAGTTTCTTTGCTCTCAATTCTCTCATATGCCTTCAATGTACCATGGAGTTCCTTATATATCTTTTCAAAGGGGTAATGAAAGGTCAAATCCGAGCGATCTTAAGGCATAGGGAAGGCCAGGAGTCAAGTGAGTCGGATCCATGTCAAGGAAAACTCCAAAAGGATTTGGATTTTGTACACATCCCGATGTACGTGGTTTTAGTGGTCAAACCCGCGTATATACACGATTAGAGGTTTAAAAGTCGCGTGTATCATTTTTCACATGTTTTTCGGGATGATCAAGGAAACATCAAAGGACAAAAAATGGTCCAAGGGGTCTAAGGAGTCTGCAGCGGGATAGGGGAAGGCCATACAAAGTGTGATTCACCTGGAGTGGTAAAATCAGCTATAATAGATGCCCCCTAATGTGTGAGGTCATAGGGGTCATACGATGGCCAAAATACATTATAAGTCCATCCCAGAAGTGGAGTGATGAAGAATCCCAAATGGAAGACCATCCACCCAATTAGCATAGTACAATAATATAACTTTGCACATAATTACAAATACATATAGCATTCCCAGATACATAAGAGTACAATGGCCATGAATAGGCATGATACAAGATATCACATAAGTGATCATTGCCACATAGAATATACATAGATCAGAATCTCCATGATGAAGACATACAAAGGACCATGATCTCCATAATGGCTGAAGATGTCTGACATATACTGGAATCCAGTCACGAGAACTGAAATCTCATGAACACTGGCACGATCAAGGAGGTAGCATATAAGAGATGCCACCAATCTAGAAAGTCTTCTACACAAACCGTTATGAGTACATGTACTACTATGTGAATAGAGGTGTAGAGGTCGAACATAGTAGTCCATCGTCTGATTACCAGTCATTAATGTATACCGTTGACAAACGCGATATCACCCACCGATAATGAAAATGGGAATCAAGGTACTAGAGTGAAAACTAACAATTGTGAATAAATGTGTTGAGGTCGAACACTTGAGAGGATCCATTGATTAGGGGACACTGATGTATTCCCAAAGACTGTCGATGGCGAGAGAAACTGCCACTGATGACTGCAAGTCTCAAGGCACTCAACATGACTCTAGATTCCAATCCCAGAATAAATGATCTAAAGTCGATGGGATGAAATACGCTGGAAGGAGGGCATTAAGGCATCCCCCATCATCCAACACGAGGTACTCAGCAAAGCTATATAATGTGGAAGGACTCGATCATAAGGTGCACGAACCAATAACTAAACCAGGAATGGCCGACATGCAAAGTCAAGATAACTGAGGAATGGCCAAATCAGGCTTCAACTTCCTTCAAACAAGAGCATAACGGCGTATGGTGACTGAATAAAGGCAGCATAGACTTGATATACAAACTAGAACATCTCTGCAACATAGGAGGCATCGACAGAGGCTCCATGGGGACTGGAAGCTTAACCAGTCGATGGAGATAAACTTAGATAAATGAGTACAGCTCCTAAAGTCAAACTATAAACCCAACCAATGGATGTGATATACAGTGCTTTGTTCGAAGGCGACACGACTCGACAGTTGCCAAAGATAACATCTTTCCTTGTCTGGCTTTTTGGTTTTTTGGTTTTTTTTTGGACTTTTTCAATTATTTAAAAAGCTTGAAAAAGAATAAAATTGCTTTATAGTTACAAACTAGGAGGATACGAGTGTCATAAGGGAAAACAAACTAGTTCCAAGCAATGGAACATACCTATGCTCAATGCAAGGATACATGTGTAGGATATCAACACTCGGGGGAAAATCCCCTCCCTGTAAAGAGGAAAACAAGCTGCGAAGGATATAAAGAATGGCTCTGCATCGCTATACATGAGACAAGCTCAAGCTATATGGCTGAAATGCAATGTTAGGGAAGCCAGCATAAAGCTGAATAAGGCAGGAAAATCTCATGATAATGCAATTACAACTTGACATAAGGGATTCCCGGGGAAATGGCCAGCATAAAGTTCAAGAGGAGTATGAAGCTCTTGCTCAAGGACATGGCGAGACTAAAAGGGACTCCCAGACCTAAGAGAGGGCTCACAACATGGGTACCAAATGAAAAAGGGAGCTAACTAGGACACCCATGTACAGGAAAGCTCTACCATTCACATAGTACCACTTCTAACAATAGCATGAAGGTTCTGTGATACCATGGAATGGGTTCGTACCTAATGTTAAAATGAAACAGTCATAAGGTCATGCAACATGCAAGCGGATGTGAAATCCTAACCTGTATGCCAGTTTAGACATGATACCTGTGATAGGCACGAACGGGTCGAAACCTCGGAGAGAGTGTACAAAAACTGGATCCTATATGACAACCATATTAGTCCAAAACAACCCAAAATAGTCAATAAAGAATCCAAACTATAGGATATAGGGAGGAATTACCATGACAACTGCACCCAAAGGAAACAATGCAATGAACGATGGAATATAAAAAGGAAAGTAAGGTGTAGACCCAACGTTCATGCATCCACTACCACCCTCATGAGGGTGACCACCGGTGTAAAGACCGAGCGAATGGAATAAAAATCCTCTACAAATGGAGTAGAGGAAGGAATATGACCATTCCCAAATCTATGAGCAGGGTAAGGGGTTGTGATGCCCCCAAGTCTGACACCAGGGTCCGTACTAGGACTAAGTACATGTGATAGAATACTAGGCATGCCAAAAATAAAAGGACCCGAACTCAAGAGAGCATAAATATACTCAAGTAACCACAATCCCAAAGGCCAACTAGCGCACAAGGAGCACACTCCTAAGAAAATCTAAAGCCAAAATACAAGCAAACCAAGGGGAGGATATGTAAGCTCCCGAATGCAGCAGGTATGTCTCGCCCAGGAGAGGCTCGAAACTCCCATACACTACAAGTGGAGGTACGTAACCAATTATAATGGCCCTCAGCTTCAATGCATAAAGCGATTGTGTTGTCCGACCTCTACCTGGTCAGGACACCTACAGAATAACCTCTACGAAGTACCCCCTCGATAACCTAGGTAAGGAAACTAAGGTCACCTCAATGTAATCAATGCTCAAGCGAACAGTCACAGGCAAGATTGACGGTATGGGTAGGGTAGCAAAGCCTGAAACTCTCGAAAGAGCCCCCAGATATCAATACAATCCTGGAAATATCTTTGGTGCTACTCAGTTATGACTAGGGGTCATCCCAATCAATAACCGCTCACATTGCCTTGTGCTTAACTCCCTTTTGAGAGGAGGATCCTGAGAAACACTGGTTATACCAAGGATTTCACACACTCACTTGGACAGAGACATACATGTTGTTGTTTAGTGGTCTTGGAGAATTTACTGACAATGAACTATTCCAAGACCCTAAAACCTAATCTTGTTGATGCACCCTATAAAAGAAAAGAGTGTAATTCATTTTATTATGCGTTGATTTTAATTGGTTGTAATTACTCAAAGGGAAATGGCCATGCAACTAATGACATTATGACTCGGCAGTGAAATAAATATGCACACCATAACAAACAATGCTAAGTGCAATCTTTGTCAAGTGAAAAATAGGGTATGCCACTACATGAGATGAATAAATATATATTCCTTTCCGAATGCCAATGCAATCCTTCCTATATGAAAGACTAAATAAAACTCTCATCCAAGCAATCCAATGCAAGTACCTCCTCAAATCCATATGCAAAAAATGCAACTACCTTGTATTTTTCAATATAAAATAGTGAAAAATGCAATAAAAGTCATCTAAAACTCTCAGTCTCTGCAGCAAGTATAAAAGACAAGCCCAGCAAGACACCGAGACAGAAAATAGTAATGCACTAATGGCAAAACAAAAAGGATAAATGACTAAAACTACTTTCAAAGAAAAATCAATGAAAAAGTTGTCTCTGGTCACAAAAGAAGCATCCAACAGACAACATCAGACCCAAGGAAGACCCAACCACACTCACAACCCACCCAACAACTTCCCACAACATCAAACTCAACCAAAAGGGAGGATGTACGCAACTATTTAAATAACAGTTGCGTATGTACATGACTTTTGGCCAAAAATCTGCGTATGTACGCGACTTTTGGCCAAAAACCCGCGTATACAGAGAAGGCAGTGGTAAAAAGCAGGCCAAGGCCAAACCAATAAAGGGGAGTGTAAATGGAAAAACATACTATAAAATGCGACACAAAAACAGGGAGAAACCAAGAGCAAGTCAATAATATCAAGCCCATTGTGCCCGCAAACCCCAAATAAAAACAAGGAACATCCCCAACGGAGTCGCCAATTCTGTTACGGAGAGAAATTCCTATGGCTTGGGGTACCACAACAGGCAGCTTGACTCCAGAAATCAATCCTTTCCAATATGCAATAGAAATTAAATGTCTAACACTAAAGGATCAGACCTCGTACCTTATTCCGGACGGTTGAAGTAGATCCCCGTTGAGCTTTCCAACTTCAGCTTGAATTGATAGATTACTTCCTCAACAACAAGTAAACAATACAAGAATTCTATATATCATGGTGTTAGATATATTCTAGCATATATAATCAATAATGTATAAGCATTTGACATAATCCCATGGATAAAATATTCATTCAAACACACATTATTGGACAGGAAAAGATATTTCTATTAATACAAAATCAGAGATTACAAGATACAACCTCTGTCGGAAAGTCTGCCAATCGGAGAAACTGAATCCCCCACTTGGGCCTCCACCACCTCAATCCTCCATCTCTCGATAGCAAGCTCACAAGAAAAAGGCAAGCTTGGGAAGAACACAAAAGTGCTCCAAGGGACAAAGGGATGCAGACTCAAGCATAAGTTCCGGCAACAAAGGACTATAGTTTCTTTGCTCTCAATTCTCTCAAATGCCTTCAATGTACCATAGAGTTCCTTATATAGCTTTTCAAAGGGGTAATGAAAGGTCAAATCCAAGCGATCTCAAGGCATAGGGAAGGCCAGGAGTCAAGTGAGTCAGATCCATGTCAAGGAAAACTCCAAAAGGATTTGGATTTTGTACACATCCCGATCTACGTGGTTTTAGTGGTCAAACCCGCGTATATACGCGATTAGAGGTTTTAAAGTCGTGTGTATCATTTTTCACGTGTTTTTAGGGATGATCAAGGAAACATCAAAGGACAAAAAATGGTCCAAAGGGTCTAAGGAGTCTGCAGTGGGACAGGGGAAGGCCATACAAAGTGTGATTCACCTGGAGTGCTAAAATCAGCTATAACACCTCCAGTGGGATACCTTCATGTGTAGAGCTATTATTGGAGAGTGTCTTTGATTTGTGGTAAAAATGTTGCAAAAGAAAAAAGAAAAAAACTATTCTATAAGGGACTCATAGTGGTGGTGTTAGGAATAGACTCTCTTGAGGTAGAGCCCATTACATGGCTTCTTCAAGAGGTGACCATCTAAGTCAGCGAAGAGGTATGCCCCCTTGTCGAGACGAGGGTCGTTGGCAAGGTGGGGTGACAGAATCTGGTCGTTTATGGGAAGAACTGATACCACACTATGGTTTAAATGGAATGGGGTAAAACTGGAGGCGGTCTTACATATCTCTCCGTCATCGTGTACGTGGTTCCGAAGTAGATCGGGTGGATATTCCACGTCCGATGAGATGGAAGGGAAACTAGTGCTAGTGATCATGTAAATGGTATTGGTTGTGGTTTTGGTGGCCTTTCCCCAAGTCTATGTTGGAGGAAGACGGGCAGGCCTGGATACGGGAGGAGTCTTTGATGGACCCAGAGGTAGGTGAAACATCCTCTCAATTGGTTGGACATGAGTCAAAACATCCTAGGGCCTCGGAGGTAGGGTAGGTGGTTCAAAGTACCACACAGGAACTCCCACTGTGAAATCCTGTAAATTCCAGGTTGCTAAGACAGACTTACTCACGATCCTGGATGGTAGGAAAAGGAAAAGGAAAAGGATCATGTTGAGTGGGAATGAACCCCACTGTTTCCATGGTAACTGAGGTTGATGTTGCGATTGAGTTTACGGCTGTGGATGGGTTTGCAGCTGCGGATGGAGCTACAGCTGCGATTGGGGTTTGGGTGTACCGGTGCTAGATGATAGCATGCACAAATCCATGGTATCACTTGGTCTTGGTGGAGGTGGCACGAAGGGGAAGGGAGTGGTGATAGAGGAGTCAGTGAACAACCCAAGGCCTACGTTCAATAATGGTGGGGTGATTGTGGTGCGACAGTAGTGTCGACGGTAGGGATAACGTTGGTTGGTGCCATTGGCCCATGTGGATCATGGTAAGTCAGTTGATCACTGTCACAATATTCTCGTCATGAGGGAACATCATAAGGTGGAACACACCTCTATGTCAATTAGGACTGTCTTCCCTGCTAAAGTGATGGGGACGTGAAGAAGGATGCCTTGGGACCTGGTGGGGTAACCATCGTAAGCACAGAGTGTAGTAGTGGACAGTTGAAGGGTAGGGGACCCGAGTTGCTGCCAAACAGATGTTGACATAACATAGGTGGATGCCCCTTCGTCGATGATCCATCAACAGACCACCAAATTCGGGATTGAGACCTGAATTTGAAAGGTGATGGTGGATGGAATTCTGGGTTCTCCTTGATCCAAATCGAATGTGATCAATCTGGAATCGAAGGGGTACACCGCACCTAGTGCTGATAACAATGCTTTTCACTATGGTAGACACATTTTGAGCACCCCAAGAGCTGACATGGCTATAGGTGACTGGGCCAAGTCATAAACGATGCTATAGTTCACTGCAGCTCTAGCCATGGCATTGTTGGAAACCCGTCACATGGGGGCGCATGGGGGAAAATGGGGTAAGTGAAGAGGTATGTTTGTGGCCTTGGATGTGGATGCCACTGATGGGTCAGTAGTTTCGGTAGTGGACCCATACTGGTTCTTCCTTGTCTGGAAGTTGACCTTGTCAGTTGTCATGGCTAGCAGGTGATGAACCCCTATCTCTATAGGCAAGGCTGCAACAGGGGTTGCAGGGGAAAGTGGGGGCATGGGTGTGGTTGCTACATACCCTTGGAGTGGTAATGGGTTCTGGAGCACCAAGGGTAGGGGGGCCAGTAGTGTTGGGTTGGGTTGAGCTGGGACAGTTGAATTGGTGTCATGTTGAGCTTTGCTCTGAAGAACCTGCTTGGCGCGGCCCATGAAGGGGCACTCATGCGTATAATGCTTGTAGACGTCGCATAGTTTGCATGGTTGATTTATCCATAACAGAGCGTTGCATCTAGGTGGGTTTGGTTTTTTGTCACCTCCTTGTTGTTGGTTGTTTCCCCAGTTCCTAGATATGTTATTTCTACCTTGCCCTTGTTGGTTATTGGGGATTGGTTGGTTGGGACGATTCTGCTGAGCAAAAACTTGTCCCGCGGGTGCTGATGGAGCTGGGGCAAGGGCTAGGGAGGCTTACATAGGTGGTACATAGTAGACTAGGGGAGTTGGGGGGGCTATAAATTCAAGCATTTGTCCCAAATACTATTGTGTCGGCCAAGTTGGTGCATAGGCATGTTGTTGTGGTGCGGGTTGTGCGTAGGAGGTTGTGGCTCCGAAATGAGAGATCATCCTTGAGTAGTGGGGAGCTTGATTTGGGTGGGAAACACTAGGGGTGTTTCTTGGGTGTGGTGGCATCATAGGTGGTGCCACATGGTGTTGTGAGTGATGGGAGACAAAACCTATAATTCCATCTGTAGCATGGGATACTCCCGTCGCATCCCGGTAAGAGGTACCTGCACGGGGAGCGTCTGGAATGATGTTGTAGAGGTATCCAGACTATGTGTAAATGAGGTCAAACTGTTGGGCCTTCAAGATGGCCTCTTTCTCTGTTTAGGGATGTTCATAGGTGATGTCTTTGTCTATGGGTGGCAGCAATGATTTTAAGAACCAGTCAAGGAATATTCTTTCATCGAGCTTGATCTTGCACAAGCTGCGACGTCACCACCACTCATGGATGTGGTCGGTTATGTGGTTCGCAGTCTTTTGGAGGCAAGATAGCAAGATTTACACTCCTTCATCATATCTGATGAGGAGCTAGAAATACTGCAGGAACATAAAGTCCAGGGAGTTGAAGTCTGGGTACTTGGCTTGTGGTAGCTCAATGTACCACTTGGCTGCAGCACCTGTGAGGGTGCGTTGGAAAAGAATGAGTCTGACCGAATCATCTATGATGTTGTTTGATGAGCACCATAGGTGAAACATCATTATATGGTTTTGGGGGAACTCCCCTGCCTTCCCTTCAAACCTAGGGATGTCTAAGGGGAGCTTGGTTCGCATGGGAGGCCAAAAGGCTTGATGATAGATAAGGTCATTGGTTAACCTGGCCAAGTCAGGAAATTTGAGGCGTTCCATGAAAGGGAGGTTTGACCCAAGGTTGATGTGGGAAGGACCAGCAATGTTGGTGGGGTTTGCAGGAACATGATGTACCTACATGACTGTGGGTACTTGTGGCACAGTTGTGGATGGGCCACTACCCCCAGGTATGGTAAGTGGGACAGTGTGAGCGGAAGGGCCACTACCCCTAGGTATGACAAGTGGGACAGTTTGACTAGTGGGTGCAGGTAGAGGTTTTTGAGTTAGGACAATCTGCATGGTAGTACTAGGACCACCTGTAAGGGTGTTGGTGGTAGTGTGAGGTATGGACATGGGTCCACTACCAATCACCAAGTCGGCATTAGAGGAATTTTGAGGTCTAAACTGGGCCTCCTAAGGAAAATAATAAAATAATATTTATTAATTTTGGAGGAAAAAATAAAAAAACTACTTTTTGTGTTCGTATTTTTGACATATCTCCCTGTTGTTTTACTCAAATTTCAACCGGGAGAGCTCGTTGGATGCAGAATTTGATTATGCATCCAACGAGTACCCACACTGCATACTTTTGATGGGTCCATAAAAATTATGCAGTGTGGGTACTCATTGGCTGCGGAATAAAATTCCACATCCAACGAGCTCTCCCGATCGAAATTTAAGTAAAAACACAGGGAGATATGTCGAAAATACGAACAAAAAAAGTAGTTTTTTTTATGAAAAATATGTCAATTCAACCATTATGGTTGACTCATTTTAGTGGAATTCTATTGATTCTTAAATTCTAACTCACAATAACTTATTGTTGGCACATTTTCTTATAAATCCCATTTTAGACCCCAAATTTCCTCTAATGAAAGTGGATCTGGGTTTGCGCCAAGCATGGGGCTAGATGGTGTAGTGTGTAAATCTGTCTCAGATTGATATGATCCTGAGTCTGAATTAGAGGCTGTGTGGCCTTCTTACTGTGTAGAGGGTCGTCGAGAGTGGTCTCGACGATGTTGGTTCAAGGACCCGAATTGTGGTGGATTGCCTCTTAGGCGTGAAGAAGAGCGTGGGGGATCAATTGTGTATGTTTGGTAGATCAAGTGGTGTAATCTAGTAATGACATTCTGGACCCCAGTTTTAGTGGCTTCCTATTGCCTTTCAGGTGGTCACTCAGCCACCAAGACTTCCAGGAGACAACGCTTGTATTTTTCCTCACAGGGGTGCTAGTCAATCGGTAGGGGTTGTTTCCCGTTTGGCTTAAGAATTCCTCTCAATGACTAGCTACTTTGGGGTTCCCGTGGTACTCCTCATAATGAGTTTTAGGGTTGAGTCTAAGTACTTCCCACGGTTAAGGCAGTCAGGGACTTATGTCCTCAAATACTGCAATATTTTGAATTAATGTAAATTGATAGATTTTAATGGTTAGCTCAGCATCATGGACTGAGTTTGGTTATCTTACTTGGTGTGGTTGTGTGCATGTTCAATGAATGAAAGATTGTCCATTTTTAGATTATTTTATGTTATTAATTTAGTGACTGCATCTATGGTTTATGAATACTTCGCAGACGTTTCTGGTTTGTTATAGAGATTACAAAATGGGAAACCTATTATGAAACCAATGAATTTTTGAACAGAAAACTTGAAACATGCAACTAGTGAACCTGAACTATGGTAGACTTGCTAGGTGACTACCTTACATCTGTATTCCTTTTCGACCAAGAAAGAGTGCTGGGCTCTCAACACGGTGGGACTAATCCCACCCGTAGATCCTCATGTCACTCTCCGAGGGCAAGGTCGATCAACAGGGAGGACGCGAACGCCGTGAGGCCCCCTGGGCCTACCACCCCCTCTACCTTCCAAGTCACATGTTTTTAGTGGTCTAAACCAATCACAAGTGCAAGTGCCTATTACTATACGAGCTTGACCCTTCATCTTATCCCAGAATACCCTGGAGGGTGATGATGGGTAGAGGAGGAAGGGCTAGGCAAGGGTTTAATTTCTAATGTTTAATTAAAATTGAAAACTAACTTACGGTACTTTAGCTAAGCCTTAAAACAGATTCATATGTGTTAATAACTAATCAAATCTATCATTAATTTACATAAATTATATGCAAAAGGAAACAGGCTGCTAGACAGTGGCGGCTGAGCCACACTGACAGTCCGAATAGCAAAAAAATTGAATGCTAAGAGACAGGTCACCCTTTTCAGGGAAAATGTAGCAAGGGGGTCACTTATTTTTTCCAAAAACAAGCGAGGGCGTCACCCAAAAACTAAAAACAGGTGCGATCGGGCTCCTGGGAGTGAAGTCCCACTTTTCGGTACTAAATGAGCGACTAGGTCGCACCTTTAGGGCCTAAATCTGCGACTGGGCTGAAAAAAAATTCATAGATCACGCTTTTTGGGCCTAAATAGGAAACTTGGTCGCTATTTTCGGCCCGATATGAGCGATCTGGCCCAAAAACTGAAGAAACTAAAAAATCATATTTGAGAACAGTCGACAGTAATAGGTACTATGGCCGAACGGGCTCGACTAGCAATATAAATGACATAAACTGAAAATAAACTAACTAAGCAAAGATTTATTAAACTGGAAAAAACAGAAAAACCCAGGGATCCTTTGGGATGGACTTGGTATGGTTTCCAAACTGTAGTAGGGCTTTTACACTAGCTACAAGCAGGAACAACTACCTTCCGTCTATAGGACTGAAGAGTAGGGTTCTTGTGGGTGAAAGAAAACTATGCAAGGAAAGGTTAGCTCTAAGCCATGAAAGCCTGCAAGAAACTGTTAGAAAAAATGAGAAATGGCTACAGGAAATCAGAGTAAAACCTGCAGCAAACTATGAGAACATAAACCTGCAACCAAAATAAATCAGAGAACTAAACTATCAATAGAAATAAATTCTTATACCTTCAGCCCTTTGTGGAAATGGGCCACCATGCCCTAGCTTTGGAAGCACCTCTCTATGGGATGGAGTCTTGGCTTGTGGAGCTATGGAGGAGAGGGGGTGAGTGACTTGAGAGGAAAAGGGTCTCAAGGCACTCATACAGGCAGCATAACAATAGGGAGAGAAGGAGTGTTTTGAGAGTGACCCACACCCCTCTATTTATAGGTTTTTTTCTAGAGTTTCAGGTTTTAAGCCCTTGGTCAAGGCTTTAGCCCCTTTCACCCAATTCTTAGCTCCTTTGGGGGTTTTAAGCTCCTTTGAGGGGTTTTAGCCCCTATGAGAGCTATTTTGGGTCCTTTTAGGGGTTTTTAAGCCCTTTTTATGTTTTTGAGTTTTTGCAAGGGTGTGGGGATCAATTAAGGGTAGTGAAATAGATGTATTTGGGTGGTGTAGGTCATGTAGAGCTCATTGAGGTATTTTTTGGGTTAATAGTTTTCTCCCTGATGTGTGAGGGCAGGAGCTCATCGTATGGCCAACGGACATCATAGGATTTGCTGGGGAGAGGTGGTGCTTCCTGGGCTGGGGCATGTTGGCTTTTGGTTTTTTTTATTAATATGGTTCCCATCAATGGGTTAGATACAAAAAATTGTGTGACATGTATATGGATGAGGTGGGCATCCCCATGCTCGTAACAATGTCAAAAGAATAATGTGATATAAGCTCTATGATGCAAGAGTCGATCATGTACAACTATTGTTACAATAGTGGTTGCCTCGATAAGAGGTTGAATACAATATTGATCTGAAGAACTGCTACATTGGACCCATGGCATTCTCATGAAATGTTATATCTTCATGACTGATGGTCTATTGGGTCTGGAACAGTACATAATTGTAGGGACTCACTGATGGAGAATCAGAGTCTCTATGGTACAAATATGTTGTATCAATCATAAATCTATATAGAAGCATTGCTCTGGGGCTTTTGAACACTGTCTCCAATGCAACCCAAAAATCACAAGGGACATGAACCTGTTTAGGTCCCTCAAATAGACTCATCAATGTGCTAGAGTCAGGTGACATCCAGGGTCTTTGACCCAATACTGCACGGACCAACACCCTGTATGAATCTCAATGGTGCAATGTTGTAGTTGTATTCGAGTACGTGAGACACAAGCATCCCGAGAGGCACTAAGGACTCCTCTCAAGTGTTCCAAAGAACTCATCAATGAGGTTAATGAAACCAGGATGCAGGGACCTCTGGGTCTATCCTATGGAATATGTGTGTTGTCTTCGACAGAGGGAGACCTACAACTGGGCAAGGAAATGGTGTTTCCTTGAATAGAAGCGCGAGGGAGATAACTGAAATATGTGAGACAATCTGAGGACTGACCCACTGAATGGGGGGGAGGTGGAATAGGGGCAGGGAATCATGAGGGACTCAAAATTCCTTTGTTCAAAGTATGACGGCAGGGCGGACTAGGAAACAAATGAGACCGACTCATGGGAAAGAGATCATAGCTATATTACCGGGAATGTAACTGCAAATGGGAAATACTTGGGGGAGGTAGACACTTTTGGTATTGATTGGATCCAATGAAGACACATCTTTGAGTACTCTGAACAAAGGTGACCCAAAGTGGGAATGTTGCCAAACTGTTATATGTGGGGTTGTGTCTAAAGACACCGTTGTGGTATGATCTTATCTATTTTTAGCGAGCCCAAGAAAGTAAATGCTCGATGGTGCTTTCAATTTTAGAGAGTCTAAAAGCATGAAGAAGACTCCGGTGGGGTCTCTTTTTTGTTGATAGACTCCTATGCCCGAAAAAGGTTAAAAGTGTACATAGGAGATCTCACCCATCCTTTGGGGGATGGGAGACTTCTTTACTATTGGTAATCCAATCAGGATGAAAAAGGTTAAACCTGTACTAACTGGAAGGTCATTCATATACTTTTACGAGCATGAATGAAACCAAGTTTTTTAGGCGATCTTTTCTTGTTGATAAGACTGGAAAAGAGCTTAACAACAACCCATGGTGATATTTTTCGTAAAGTTTGGCCCCTCTGCCTGAGAAAGCATAAAAGGATGCAGAGGGGAATGGTCTTGGCTTGAATGTGCCAAGGTGGTCCTTTTCATATGGTAGTATACATAGTCTACAAAAGGAGATAAATGAGATGATGTAGATGCCCTTTCTTATATTTTAACGAGCAAGAAAGGAAGATGTTGCGCTCGGCAATCTTTTCATTCTTTTAGGAGTCAAAAAAGAGCTTAATGGGAACTCTGGTATGGTCAACCGAACAAGGAGGAACTAATGGTGCCCCCATGTCGGGACAATGGATAATGGTCCAAAGGTCATCTGTGTAGTATGGATGGAGCAGGTGGCTCTTGAACATACCAATACATGCATGGGATAGGTCCCGGCAGAGGCACGCAAGTCAGTGCGGTAGAGGCATGCAAACCAAGGTGGCTCTCGGACAGAGGTCAGGAGAGTCTTATGTGAGTTGTGATGGACAGAATGGACTACATATGATGTGGGTGCAATTTCGGAGGTAATTATATGTTGAATTTATGTGAAATAAATGAACTGTCCTCCTGGAAATGGTCCGGGAACCCATGTAAGCTGTGGTGGACGGATTTGACAATTACATGCTGAAATGATAAAATGATGTGCCTTCCAGGGAGATGGTCCAGAGTCCCACATAAGTTGTAGTAGGATGATGTGTAATAGATGTATTTGGGTGGTGTAGGTCATGTAGATCTCAATGAGGTATTTTTTGGGTTAATACATGCGTTTTTGAAGGCTATGCAACTAAGCTACAAATCCTTAAAAAAAATAAGAAGTTTGCAAGATATGAATAAATGATTATAGTCAAAATTCAAAAATTGTATTTTAATGATAAAGGATATATTTTTATGACTCAAATGACATATTACATACCTTTTTGAAACATTTAAGTCTTGTGTACTCCCTCTTCAATGGATTCCCCTTGAATCCTCTTGAATCCTTCAATAGAATCTTCATTCACCAAGCCTAATTCCTCTTTCCCATCTTTATTCAAGGATAAATTACTAATATGGGTGGGTCTTAGTGCACCACATGATCATCCTTTTTGGGACTTTATTTTTATTCATGAAAATAAAATGCTTCATAAAACTAATTTGATGAAATGAATGAAATTATTTCACGAAAACATCGTGTTAAAACTAATGAGAAAAACTATCAATTTTAATATTTTAATACTTTCTAAAACCAATGCAAAATTCAATTGTATCTTTGGTAAGTCTCCTGGAAACGGCACCAAAATCACGAGATTTTTAATTTCCTTCTAATTACTTAGAAAACAACTAAGAAGTGTGCATTAATTGTCAACTTAGGGTTCATTGAGAACTTGCAAGTTATCGCACACTGTATGTGGAAACCACACTCTCCTCTTACATTGGTTTATCTACTTGAAGTTGTAGTTCAATCACCTTAATTAAAAACACTCATATGAACATTTACATAGTCTTGGAAAGGAACTACCCAACTGACAACTATTGAAACTAAATTTCAAGAAAATAAAATCACGTGACAGGAAAGTAAATGAAAAAACTAATTCACATGCTACTGAAAAGTAAATTCTAAATCTAATTCACATTGTGCAAGAAAAGTAAATTATAAAAATGCATTCACATTATACAGGAAAGTAAATTCTAAAACTAAGTTCACACTATTCAAAAAAGTAAATTCTAAAACTAAGTTCACAGTATGCAGGAAAGTAAATTCTAAATTAAATCACACTATGCTGAAAAGTAAGTTCGAAAACTAAATCACACTTGACATAAAGGGAAATTGTAGAAATAAAATTTAAAATCTATCCTTTCCAAATACAAATTATTGTTATGATCCAATGTAGTAAATAACATTATTGCATTAAGCACATTCACTGTAAAAATAAACATTTAAATCATTGATCTATGGATTAAAATGAAATTGCAGAAATAAACTACATAACTAGATATGCAAAATTATCTAATTGAAACAAGGCAACAAATTATAAATACATGATCATAAAATGAATAAAATCACATTACAAAAAGAAAATGATAAAACTAAGAGCTATATGGATAATGGACTTAAGATGAGATTGAAGTTATTCCATCATTATTTGGACTAATTCTCTAAGAGTCCTCCCATAGAATGGAGAATGAGCTCTTATTTATACATGTGCTCTCCATAACAGATAATAAGTTAGGATCCAAAATATCTTCAACAAATTTATAAAAATATGGATCTTTTCCAAAAATACAAATGTAATATTTATCCAAGATTCTTTTCATTTCCTAGAGGTTGATGATGCTCCTTCATCCATATAATGGAAAATGGTTGAAGAAAAATTCAAATTATTAGCCATTTTGTAGGTTCTATAGGAGTTTCTGCAGCTGGTAGATTTTTTGTAGTTGTCGTAGAGTTTTCATAGCTGCTTGTAGATTTTTCGTAGTTGTCTGTAGAGTTTTTGCAGCTGCCTATAGATTTTTCGTAACTTCCTGTAGAGGTTATGTAGCTGCATGCAAAGGTTCTGCATCTTCCTATTGAGTTTTTTCAGGTTCGTATAGAGGTTCTACAGTTGCTTGTAGAGTTTTGGTAGCTTCCTGCATAGTTTCCACGGCTGCCTATAGAGTTTCTGCAACTTCCTGTATATGTTCTGAAGCTACAACAGAAATCCCTCAAATAAATTGTAGTTGCATCCAAGAGATGATTTAATATTAAAATAAAATGCATAGTACACTAATTCCCTCAATGTTAATAAAAAATCAAATGAAATACTAAGACATGTAATGGAAATAATGCTTGAGCATAAAAACCTGCATATGAGCATAAGAAGGGATTAGTGCATGAATATGGATAAGAAAATGGGATTATAGATAAGGTGAAATGATGATACAAATATGCTAAATCCAAGGCCTATAAATACCAAGTTGTTATGTGAATCCTTTGGCAACCATTCTTGCCTTGTGCTTTTGCACATTCTCATCAGCATCTTGCTTGGTCTTGTAAATCCATTTGACACTAATTACTCCTTATGTTTGTGTGGAAATTGAACCCAAGAGATAGAACAATTACACTCACAAAATTGCTAATCAAACATGCAAAATTAACATCAAAGGAGACTAAAATTGGAGCATAACACTAATCTGTATTGAATAAGTGTACAATAGCCAACCTTGTGAAGTAATAGGCTGCTGCAATATATAATCACATGAGAGATTCGAATGCATAAGGATGCCATTCAAAAAGGTCAAAAAGTAGGCTTACTAAATCTAGTCAAATCCCCCATAAGTACATAAAGCAGTTTCCAAATCCACCAAGATGCTCACGGATTGTCTAAGTCAAGTAGGAAAGATAATGAGGGATGGAAAGACAACTCATACTTTCTTTTATTAGGAGAAAAGGAGGGAGGATGATGTGGGCAAAAAACATGTCATCTACACCTAGTCTAGCTTTTCCTTTTGCCTTAATTCTGAATAAAACATATAGCTTTTCAGAAAAAGCAGATATGCACTTTGGAGGATCTGGAATAAAGAATACATGCTAAAATGGGTTTCCAAGAAGTTTCCCAAGCGCTCCATGACTCATTTTTGGCATGTGATGACTTCTAGGACATGTAGAAGGCAACTAGCATAGAGTGGAATCTAGGAGACTAGGTAATAAGACAAAAATGATTTAATTAATGTATAAGGTAGGTAAATATGGGTTGATTATTCTAACACCCCCCCTTAAGCCTAACTTTATGAGTAAATATCAGAAAACTATAGGGCCTAGCAACAAGGCTTAGTCACCCTTTACATACTGCTTGTCCATACAACCAAGGAAAGAGGCAAAAACCCAATCGGAAAATCCTCCCTTAAACATGGATAGGAAAACAAAATTTGGAAATATTGTCATCAATCATGCTTCACAACATGATCAGCAATCCCCTGTAGTGATTTGAGATTTCTGAATGTCTTCTCACAAAAACCTTTGGTGAAGATGTCTGCTACTTATTCTAAAGTTGCACATAAGAAGAAGATCCCATGAATTCTTGTTCCTTGAACAAAGTTTAGGATTCTTTTGTATACTCTCCAATGGATCTCATGAGGCTTATCCATGTATATTGAAGCCACACTAACTGCATAAGATATACAGGTTGAGTATGTGTAAGATAAAGCAAACACCCAATCAACTGCCTATACAGTGTATTATTTACCATAGGAGAAGAACCTGCTTCTTCAAGCTTAACTCCTGAAAGGAAGGGAGTCTTGCTTGGCTTGAAATATTTCATGTTGAACTTGTTCAGAAAATCTAAGGCATACTTGGACTGATGTACTTTGATTCCATGTTGGGATTGAGCAATTTCAAGACCCAAAAATTGGCTCAACAATCCAAAATCTGTCATATAAAATGCATGGTTCATTGCATCCTGCAAGGATGAAATCTCTTTCTTTGAACTTCCTATAATCAAAAGGTCATCCACATACAAGACAATAATCATCAAAGAACCATGAATCAGCTTCAAATAGACATTAGGATTATACTTGCATCAAACAAAACTCAATGACAGCAGAAAGCCATCAATCTTGGCATACCAAGCCCTCGGGGCTTCCTTTAGCCCATACAATGATTTCTTTAACCTGCACACTAAAGATGGATTAGAAATAAACCCTTCAAGTTGCTGCATGTAAATCCCTTCAGTGATATCTCCATTTAGGAAAGCACACTTCACATCCATGTGATGTACCTCCCACTGCTTCGAAGCTGCAATGGCTAAAGCTAGCCTTATGGAGTCCATCTTTGCCACTGGTGCAAATGTTTCATTGTATTCAATACCATGTGCTTGTGAGTAGCCCTTGGCTACCAATATTGCCTTATATTTAAATACCATGTACTTGTGAGTAGCCCTTGGCTACCAATATTGCCTTATATTTCAAAGGTGAACCATCAGAAGCAAACTTAGTCTTGAAAACCCACTTACATTGAACTAGCTTCCTCCATGTGGGAAGATCAACCAGTTCCCAAGTGTTGTTCTTCTGGAGCGAGTTGAATTCTTCTTTGATGGTTGTTTGCCATATTGGATCATGTGCTGCATATTCATATGTATGTGGATATTATTCAACCATCAGATAGCACTTCTTAGCAAATAAAGGATCTTTCATACAAAGGGCACTCTCAAACTGAGATCTAGTCCTCCTAGTGTCACTAGGATTTCCAGCTAGTTCCCCAGCTGCATGAATGGTATTTGCTGCCCATTTTGGTCTTGTAGGACTATCAGAATCTGAAATCAAATCATCATTATTAGACATATTAGAATCAGCAAACTCATTAGTCTCTCCACTTACAATCAATGGATCTAGTGGTGAAGAATACTCTCCAACTTCAACTGCTACTAAAGGCTCTTCTTGGAACTGAACACTTCTTTCAATGAAAGCTTTGTTAGTGCTCAAGTTTATCAGTGTGTACCATTTTGAATCTTCATAATACCCAAAAAATAGGAACTCTTGGATTTGGGGCTGCAAAGCCTTTCTCTTTTCAGTTGGAATTCTAGCCAGATCCTTTGAGCCAAAAATCCTGAAATGGGTCACATCTAGCTTGTGCCCACTCCAAGATTCAAAAGGAGTCATACCATCAAGATGCTTATGAGGCACCCTATTATGGATGTAGGATGCATAGTTTATAGCCTCAGCCCAAAACTTTGGTGGCAAAGTCTTAGCCTCCATCATGCAGGTTGCCATCTCCTTCAATGACCTGTTCTTTCTCTCAACAACACCATTTTGATGTGGTGTGTAAGGGATCAAATGCTGCATATGAATACCTACATCTTTACAATAATGAATGAACTTAGAATTGACATACTCACCACCATTGTCAGATCTGAGGATCTTGAGTTTCCTCCCAGACTGGTTTTCAACCAAGGCCTTAAAGTCTTTGAAGAGGTCAAAAACTTCAGACTTATGCTTTAGGAAGTAAACCCAGCAATACCTAGAGAAGTAATCTATGAATGTTAATGCATATTTGTATTGACTCATGCAAATATGAGGAAATGGACCAGCAACATCACTGTGGATCAACTCAAGAGGTGCAGAGGTTATCTCATGGCTAGCTCTCTAAAATTTGTGCTCTGGGTGTTTTCCTAGGATACAACCTTGACAGACTCCCTTGGAAAACTTGATCTTTGGTAACCCTATGACTATATCTTTTTCACTCAAATCAGAAAGATACTTGTAGTTAAGATGGCCAAATCTTTCATGCCAAAGCTTGCTTGCCTCATTAGCATGAATCAGAAGAGCAGAGGGGTTTGAGTAGGGTAGAAAATGGGAAAACATGTATACCTTCAAAGTGTGATCAACAACACCTTTTTCTATGACTTTACCATTCGAAATTTCAGTGATTTCAACATCATCAGGGGAGAAGATGACCTTCTTTGGAGACCCATTGTGAGTCATCTGATACACTGACAAGAGATTAGAGGCAAGACCTGGAACATACAACACATTATTGAACTTACCATGGTCAAGATCAATCCTTCCTTTCCCTAAACTGTCAGTGAGAGACTCATCTCCCAAAACTATTGGTGGACCTTTCGACATGTCAAGAGAGGAGAATGCCTATTTTGTCGAAACCATATGTCTAGAAGCTCCAGAGTCTATGATGAAGCTAGGTGAGATTGATGTGCCAGCAACCAAGGCATGTTCTCTCTCTATGTCCTCTGAATTTGATCCTCCTTCCCTCTTCTTTGAGCAATCAGGAAGGGATATTTTATTCTTCTCCAGGAATTGGGTCAACATGTCAATTTGCTTCTTCATACAAGAGCTCTCAGGATGATAGCCCTTACTGCAGTATGTGCACTTGCTCATTTCTCATTTGTTATTCTTCTTCTGCAAGTTCTTCTTGGAACCTTGGGGCTCCTCTTGAAACTTGTTCTTGTCTCTCTTTTGCTCAGGTGGATTTTTAGCTTTTTTCTTGCTTTTTGAATCCACCCTTGAATCTCCAGCAATAAAAGCTTGGTCTTTGGAAGGTTTGATGGTGCCCATCATCACAAACTTATCTTGCTCCTGTGTGAGGGATTGCATGAACTCTGCAAGCTAGGGCATCTTCCAGGCTCAAGCTATCAACTTGGTGGCATGGAAGGTCAAAAAAAATACTGAATAGTCAGGGCCAAGCTTCAATAGTATGGCCAAAACTAGTTGCTCTTCCTTCTTTTTGATCCCACACTGTTTTAGCTGCAAAACAAGGGCTTTAAACTTGGAAAAATAGAGTTGCAAGGATTCGAAGCTACTAGGACTCAAGGAGATCAGCTCATTCTCGATTTGATGTCCTCTAATATCATATGTCTTACCAAAAATCTCTACAATCTTCTCCCACACTTCATTAGGTGATGTCAATCCATCAAGATGGAAGAGGAGGTCTCTTGAAATGCTCAGACACAAAAGACCATAGGCCTCATCCCTCTCGTTGTGCCATTTGATTTTCTTTCCAGCTGCATTAGTCTCTGCCTCAGTTTCCATAGTAACCCTATAGAGACCTTTCTATTTCAACAATATCTCCATCTCAGCTTTCCACTCAAAGAAATTGAATGGAGTTAACATGATCCTCTAAGATTGGTCCATAGCTCAGAAATTGTGCCCTTCAGTCAGCAAAATATGCTCCCAATCAAGATGTCAAACCTACAATAGCAATAAGGAAGGAGAGAAATCAATCTACAAAGGCTCTAATACCATGTGGAAATTGAACCCAAGAGATAGAACAATTACACTCACAAAATTGCTAATCAAACATGCAAAATTAACATCAAAGGAGACTGAAATTGGAGCATAACACTAATCTATATTGAATAAGTGTAAAATAGCCAACCTTTTGAATTAATATGCTGCTGCAATATATAATTACATGAGAGATTCAAATGCATAAGTATGCCATTCGAAAAGGTCAAAAAGTAGGCTTACTAGATCTAGTCAAATCCCCCATAGGTACATAAAGCAGTTTCCAAATCCACCAAGATGCTCACGAATTGGCTAAGTAAAGTAGGCAAGCTAATAAGGGATGGAAAGAAAACTCATACATGCTTTTATTAGGATAAAATGAGGGAGGGTGATGTGGGAAAAAAACAAGTCAACTACACCTAGTCTAGATTTTCCTTTTGCCTTAATTCTCAATAAAACAGACAGCTTTTCAAAAAAAGCAAATATGCTCTTTGGAGGATCTGGAATAAAGTAGACATGATAAAATGGGTTTCCAGGAATTTTCCCAAGCGCTCCATGGCTCATTTTTGGCATGTGTTGACTTCTAGGACATGTAGAAGGCAACTAGCATAGAGTGGAATCTAGGAGACTAGGTAATAAGACAAAAATGATTTAATTAATGTCTAAGGTAGGTAACTATGGGTTGATTATTCTAATAGTTTGGGTACATCTACCAACTCCCATGTTTGATTCTTCTCACTACATTTTATCTCCGCATTCATGTCTTATGCCCATACTTCGTCTTCGACGACTTCCTAAAATTTTAGAGGTTCACCTATTTGAGAAAGTAATGCAAAAAGAGAGAATGAGTTTGGTGTACCAGTTTCATCTATATCACGTATACTTCTTGTCTTTATTGTATATGTCAATATCAAACTCGACGCTCTGACCTCGACACTCTGCTTGATGGATTCTGCAAACTTCTTGGTGTGCTTGCCAGCGTAGTTTGGGTTGTGACTTATGACGACATTCCTTGTGTTGAATCATGTTGCGGTGTCCTGGGAGTCATTGTTGCTGTGACATTTTGACTTATATGTGTTGTTTGAACCACTTCCATTGCCATGTCATCATGCTCGACAGTCAACACACTTTTGACATTCTTCTCAATGATTCCATCCCATGATTCATTCTCAAAAAATTGAACATCATGATTGATGATTACTTTCCTTGCGATGGGGTCATACAACTTGTATTCTTTTGTGTATTCAGAGTAACCAAACTCTTGGTCAAATACACTAAACTTGAAACTAGAACCATTTTCACATGGAACAACTTACACTAAACACTTGGAACCTTATGCAAATATTATTAACCAAAGTCTAGATGGGAAATATGTTCCAACACCACCCCCCCCCCCTTAAACCATAATGTTTGTGATCAATTATTGAGGGCCCAAGCAACAATGCTTATGGTCACCCTTTAAATTATTGATCCATATGAACTTAGGAAAGAGGCAAAACCACATGAGGAAAATCCTTCCTAAAAAATGGACATGAAAGAGAAACCAAAATATGTATACACTCTAAACTAAATGACTATGTCTGGAGGAATATTCTTCTTGGGAATAAGTGGATCATGCTCCCAAAACATGTGCTTGATTTCTTCAACAATGGAAGCAAGCAAATATGGAATCCATTTGAACTTGCATATCAAACCAAATAGGGTGAGAACAAATCCAAATGCATGAAGCACATGAAAATTTATCTTTGAACCACAATAGGTGAGATCAGATCCAAGTGAATGTAGGTTTCCTCCATTTTCTGTGCAACTATGAAAATCAGTGCTAGTAATCATATAGGAATACATAAGAAGCATGTATCCAAGGAGAGCGAATGCTACAACTCCAAGCTTTGATCCTTCTTCTAAAACATCTAAGGGATCACTCTTTCACACACTAGCATATTTAATAGAAGAATCATGGAAGAACAATGACGAGAGATGGAAGATATTCTCTTCAACAATATTGATGGCAACAAATCGTATGTTATCTTCATGAAAAACAGAGGAATCCATAGAGGAAGAAAGTCGAACTGGATCATTTGTTGAATCTTCTGCCATTTCTTCATGTACCTACAAACAATACTCTTTGAAATTCCTTACTTCGACAGCATGCTTGAGAAAGGCCAAAAGGCGAAACCAAATGACCAAGGTAATAACTAGAATCAACAATGAAATTTTTTTTGCATCAGACTAGCTCTAATACCATGTAAGATTTTGGAATTCACAACATCACAACAAAAGTTATGAATTGTGTGACATTCCAGCATAGATCTAGATAGCAAAAAAATCTCACTTACAATTATTTGCAAAAAGAGATAGCAAGAATAAAGAAGAAATATTGGATAGAACACTAGAGGAAAATCACTCCAGTGGGAAGTTTTTCACTCTGTTTATTAAGAAAAAAACCAATACAATATATAGGAATTATTACATGAAATACCTTGGGTAAATACCATTGGAAAAAAATACCATGGGTCCAACAAACCATATGAGTATCTCACATTAATGTCGGCTTATGTTGACTAATTTTCCCAATCTATGACATTGTTCCAAGTGTAACTCCAAGTAGTGGCCATAATGAAGTGAGATGGAACTAAATGTACCATGACATACCTAGGATAGTCAACAAGTGTGGAAATAAATATCATGAGGGCGCTATACATGGTATAGTGGCTTGGTTTTGGGCCATTAATTATCAAATTAACCAAATCCTCAAGAGGCCGCACCTAGTCTCCTTAAAACAGGTAAATGCAATAACTACCACATCAATGAAGCATAAAGGTGCATGGACTCTATAGAATAAGGAAAAGAGTGGGTAAGTGCACAAACAAGATTTTATGGCATAACCACTAGTCTAAGTGGGTCAAATGTGGACAAAATCTTGGTCCAAGGTGTTAACACCCAAAAAGGGTTCACTATCTCATCTACCCCATTACATGGCTCATTTGACCATTTTCCTACCATATTTCCATCAAAAACCCATAAAACCATCTAAAAAGCCTCCAAAAGGCTTAAAATGCCTCCAAAAGGCCATAAACCCCTCTTTTTCTCCAAAAATATCCAAAATTCCTCCAAAAAATAAAAAATCTCCAAAAAGGAAGAAAAAATATAAAATAATGAGGAAAAGGAGAAAAAAACCCTAAACAGCTGAAACCCTAACCCTAAACCAGCACTCCACCACTATAAATAAGTGATGGAGACCCCTTAATTCAAAAATCCACAATCACAAGTATCCTGCCTCTGCCAAAATTGCTCTTGAAACCCTAGCTCACCCTTGAGCTACTTTCACCGTGAGAGCCCCTTTTGGCCCATTTCCACCATTGGAGAAAGAGAAGGAGTAGCTGGAGCTCGGAGCAACCTCTCGGATCAGCGCAACGGGCTTCACCAACCTCCACATTGGAGGTCAGATCAATAAAAAATCATTCTTTACTTTTTGTTGTTTTGCTTCATGAACATGTTTAGATTAATTTTTATTAATGTTTAGCATCTTTTATTTCACATATTATTGAACTGCTACTAAGGAATCCATTCTCCTTAGTAGGTGCTCATTCGCACAAGCTAGGGGTAAAACCCTAGCAACAGTTTTGGCGACTCCGCTGGTTTTTATTTTATTTTATTTCCCATTTTGTCCTTTCAGCTGTCACTTTCGGCCGCCGTAAACCGCAATTTTTTCCTCCGCAGTCGCGTCTCGACCACGTCTTTCAGGCCCTTTCCTGCGACCCGAACGCGCCTATTGGCCATTTTACCCGCTTCCCAACCGTGCCTTTCCATCTCTTAGCTGCGACCCGAACGCGCCTGTTGGCCATTTTACCCGCGTCCCGACCGCACCTTTCCATCTCTTAGCTGCGACCCACCCGCGTCTGTCTACCCTTTTCCCGCGGCCCAACTGCGTATTTTTCCCTCGAACCCGCGGTCCGCCCGCTTGTTTTCTCCACAAACCCGCGGTCCGCCCGCATGTTTTCGCCTCAAACCCACGGTCCGCGCTCCTGTTTTAGCCTCAAACCCGCGGTCCGCCCGCCTATTTTCGCCTCAAACCCGTGGTCCGCCTGCTTTTTTTTTACTCAAACCCGCGGTCTGCCTGCTTGTTTTTGCCTCAAACCCGCGGTCCGCCCGCTTGTTTTTGCCTCAAACCCGCGGTCCGCCCGCATGTTTTCGCCAAAAACCCGCAGTCTGCTTTCTGCTGCAATATTTTCTGCATCTGCACAGCCATCTGTTCTACCTGCATCCCTCCTCCCCTACAGCCTTTTCTGCACCATTATTTCTATTACCTTTTTACAACATTGTTTTTAAAATTTCAGCATTCTTATTTCAGAAAATTTTGCATGTTTAAATTTTGAATTCAATATTACGGTTAGTTCAATATTACTGTTAGTTCATAACCTCATGAGCACACAATCTGTCACCTAATTCAAGTGAGACTTAAAAACTACTTAACTCAACCAACATTCTAACCCCACTTGGGGAACACAAAAGAATTTTTGTAGTTAGGTAGGATCGGGGGGATAGGCTTCCAAAAACACCCCTCGGTTACTTACACTTGAGACATAGTTGTTGTCCATTAGGGAACCAAAATCCCCTAGTATTTTTTGACACGGTCACAACCGGTTTATCAGAGGGCCTCTCCCTTAGGAGGGTTGAAGTCGTGAGATTGGTTCCGGAGGCCTGAGTGGAATACCGAACTCCATTCAGTAACTGAAGGGCTACCTTTTGCAGTTCTCGGGATATCCCTGTATAGGGGTATTGCGGTTAAAGGACCAAGCGACAGATTTACCTTTCTGGACGTGACATGAATAGGGTATCTTAGTTGCCATTCTTCTAGGATTTGACTACCCGGTGTCCCTCCCGGTAGGGGGATACCTTAGCCACTTGGCTTTCCTATTCATATTGTCTAACTTGGATTTCATCACCTTGTAGAGGATATGTCTAGTTGAGTCATAATACTTCTAGTTAGGTGTTTGCATGCTCCCTTACCTCCTTTTGGTCTAGTGAGTCCACCGTTTTTTATTTTTAGAAAACCTGCTGCTTGTTGGTATTCTGACCATTTTTGTTGACACTCCACCTATTGTAACATAGCTATTACAGTGGGTGTTTTGAGTTGATTGTTGGCCTAAGCGCCCTATTTTTTTGAGCTCTCCTTCTGCACACTCGGTTGCATTAGGGTTTTTGAGCTATTTTGTAGTTACCTCAACCCACAGAGATTTGACTCCATTTGTCACCATTGAGTCCCCGAGACATTCTCGGCGCCTCAGAGGCGAGCCCCCACAGCACGGTTCACTTGACACAACCCGTCATCGACACAGATCATCATCACTTGATACCACTTATCATAGATCTCGAGCCTTGTCACTTGACTCCACTCGTCAGCAACATAGGACTCCGTCACCAGATACTGACGCCCCTTATTTTACCTCTGATTCTAAGCCAGAGTCTGAGAACCCCCTTTACACTGCCCCTACTAGCCCCATGGCTGGTGTGACTCCCACTCCCATCTTGGTAGGGACCGTTGGTGGCACATCCACCACTACACCAGTTACCACACCTGCTATGGGTATGCCCTCCACGGGGCCCCCATTTACCGTTCCACTCATAGCCCCTATTCCCGCAGCAAGAATACCTATTCCCACTCCATCAATGACTCATACCACCCATGGTGGTGCAGGTCCGTCCTATACCACCTTAGTTCCCCCACTTGGGGGCCACCTCCCTCACATCACCCCTCCACTTGGGGGCATCGGCCCCAACTTAATCCATCCCACTACCGTGTCACATCCTTTGTCCAGTTTGCCATTCATGGCTAGCCTCAACCTGCCTGACCTAGCCATATTAACCAACGACCCCATCCGAAGCGACCCTGCGTGGCCTCACATGCCCACCAAGCTCCCCTCGGACATCCCTAAGTTCGAGGGCAAGGCAGGTGAGGACCCACAAAACCATATCATGTCCTTCCATCTATGGTGTGACTCCAACTCCATAGTAAATGACTCTATTCGCCTCTATTTATTACAGCACACTTTCACTGGCTCTGCTGCCAAGTGGTATATCGAACAACCCCATGGAACCCATGCCACCTTTACTTCCCTTGCCTCGACCTTCCTGCAGTTCTTCCAGTTACCTGTCCGCTATGACGCAGGCGTTGAGATCCTACTATCATGCAGACAAAACATGGCTACCCACATCACGGACCACATTCATGAATGGCGTCGACGTCGTAGTTTATGCAAGATCAAGTTAGACGACCGGATCTTCCTAGATTGGTTCCTCAAATCCCTCCTTCCTATCATTGCTAAGGATGTGGCATCTGAAAGACCCCAGTCTGAAGAAGAGGCTATCCTTAAAGCCCAACAGTTCGATCTCATTTACGCCCAGTCAAGTTATCTCTATACCATTATACCTGACGCCCCTCACGACAATTCCTCCCAGCATGATGTGCCGGGGGCATCCCACGCTGCCGACGGCATCATTGGCCGTGTCTCTTCGCATCCTCAACCATTTTCCATAACCCGTCCTACCCCTGGCCCTGACCCTTCGCGGGCTACCTCACAGTCTGGAGCAACCAACCCGTATGCTCCCATGACACATCACCACCATTCCCATGGACCCTCATGTCCACCTCAGTGTTTCGGTCATATGACTCCCGCTTACACCCCCCCGGTCGCACCTCAGCCCTACTATCACCAGCAGGCTGCACCAGCTCCTGCGCCGTCACAATCCCAACCTCATTATTACCCGCTACAGGCAACCCATGCGGCAAACACACAACCCGCTCCACAGCACTATCAGCAACCCCCTCAGGTTGTTGCACCTGCACAGCCTCCACCTACATATCATCCACCGCAGCCTGCTCCAGCCACTGCGCAACCTCAGAATCCACCGGCTGTCCAAGGGCGAGTTTACGCTCAACAAAACCCGCAGCAAAACCAGAACAACCAACGCAACCAGGGCCAACAAAACTGCGGCAGAGGCCGCAATCGTGGGAACAACCAACCGACCGAGCAAGCTGGTCAACCCCCTAATCCCCCCGCTAATAATAATGCGGCCCCTGCTAACCAAAACCCTGATCGCCCGCCCAAGCAGGCTAAAAACCCCAATTTGCGAACAAACTACCCTTGTTCTGTTTGTGGGGTCTATGGCCACTACACACATTTTTGTCCACATATGGAGCGGGTTCGGCAACTTTGGGCTGCTGATGTACAACGCCAAGGGCAGGCGGCTCCTCAAGCACCACCCAACCCACCACAACCTCAGCAGCCACCTTTGGTGCTACAAAACCCCTTACCAACCCAAGGCATAGTGAACACCCAACCGTTGGCTCACCCCTCAAGCCAACACGCCAACCCAAAAACAAATCACTTACGCTGCTCCTGATCAACCCACGCTTGACTCAGGTACCCACCACTTGTTGATGATGTCCTCCGATGAGGTCAACCTCCAGACCCGGCGGAACCAATATGGCTCCACCCCTGAATCCCCTCCCGCCGATACACCTACTAACGCTCATCCCACTGATCAGGCGTTACGTATACCTCCACCTCCACTAGATGGCTCTCCCAAAGCGCCCCGTTTCCCACTTTGATGTATCAACAATAACCCCAATGCGCAGGCTGCGTCAAACTACAGCATTGTCGATGACTTAGCCCAATCCCCCGCAGCCATGTCTGCGTTAGAAGTCTTAAAAAACTGCCCTTCGCAGCGCAATAATTTACTCTCAGCCATTGGGGCTATCGATCCAAATGATTCGCAGTTAATGGCATTTGATTTGGACCAATCCGAACCCCGCCTGCCTTCCACTTTGGCATTCCAAGTTTCTGTTTCCATTCGGAATTTTGTCGTCCATCGATGCATTATTGATGAAGGTGCCTCTACATGTGTCATTCCCACCTCCATCTGGCAAAAAATGGGATCCCCCCCTCTCCAGCAGTCCTCTACTGCGTTGTGAGCCTACGACGACCGTTCAGCTCAACCACAAGGCCTATTAACTAACGTCCCCGTCCAACTGGCTGGCAAAATTGTCCTCATAAACATCGAGGTTATCAATGCACAGCTTGATTACAACCTTTTACTTGGCCGCAGCTACATGTATGCCATGCGGGCAGTTGCTTCTACCGTTTTTTGTACCATGATGTTCCCCCATAAGAGACGCGTGGTCAAGGTTGACCAACTCACTTACCATGATCCCAATGCCCCCGCGGCACCTGAAAATGTTCTCCCCATGGTTGAACAGCCTGTTTCGGGTGCCACCACCTCATTCGTTTCTTCTATGGGCCTGGATTTTACTCAGACGGACCAATGACCTCGACCTTCCCATCTATTCCACCCCCGTCACCTGCCACTGAAGTGTCCGACCTATGTACCCTGTCCCATAACACGCGAACTCCTACTAATCAACCGCCCTTGTTGCCTCAACCCCCGTTGATACCTAGTCACATTGGTGCTACACCCATCCATACCATTCCTTTCCTCTTCCCTCCCTCAGGAGTAGTTAGCGCCCCGGTCATGGCCACCCTCAGCCTTCCTGGGTTAACCTTAGGATTACCCGTTTGGTATCTTTCACCTCCCGGTCGTCCGCCGACACTGGATGTCGTCCTACAACTGGTGCAACCCATTGTCACTACTAGTCAACCACCTCCCGGTGTCGTTACCCCATCATCCTCCGCGAAACCCCCCCCTCCTCTTACCAAACCCACTGGGGGCAGAGGCCCCCAACCTTACACTGCTGTCCCACCTCCTAAGACAGTAAAAAAACCCCCTGTGTTTCGTGCTCCTCCCAAATGCGCTCTGTGCGATGAGTTGGGCCATGCGACTCACCTATGTCCTTAGTTACCAGCGTTACAGGAATACATGCAAATGCTTGACGACGACCCCACTATCTCGGTTGTCCATCTAGATTCAACCCCTAAGCCTCGTGACAAATCCCTGCGCACTAACCACTCCTGTGCCCTATGCGGTGTTTACAGGCATTACTCACATCAATGTCCCGATCTCCCCGAGTACAGAGCAGCTCTCTTTGAGATGAACAATCTGGATCTTGAGACGGCACCACTCACCATTGAGGAAATCCACCCCCCGGTCTCTTCCTCTTCCAAAGAGGTTAATACCATATATATGATCTCTTCCGTCACTACTCCCTCGTCAACCGACTTGACGACACAAACATTCCATACTGATGAGGAGATTCTCGAGGCTCTCACTGCCCCGGATTATCCCTGGGATGACATGCACCATCGTTCCTACTTCCTCCCAGAGGTATCCTTCTCTAACACTGCTACCCAATTTGCCGTTGAATCCAAAGACCTCCTTCCCCACAAAATCGACTGGTTCAAGGACCCTATTCCTGCTCTTGACGCCTTTGAAGAGGGTAAAATGGCCAACATCTCACCTGTCATCCAAATTGATATCGCGGCCCCAGGAAGCACCCTCGAACTCATCACTTTAGGAGCCTCTTGCAGTGAACAAGAGATTGAGGAATACAAAAAACTCTTCAGAGAATTCCGTGATGTCTTTGCCTAGTCCTATACTTAAATGCCCGGTCTTGACCCTGCCATTATAGAGCACCACATCGACACATGGCCTGATGTACCCCCCGTTCGTCAGAAACAGCGTCCCACTTACTATTTATAGCACGTTGACCTTTTTCTTGTTTTGGCCATTCTGAACCCATACGGAGTCCGTTCTCCGAACTGTTTCCACCATTGGAATCAGCATGACGAGACCGTCACGATGGTCACCTCGTTGCATTATTTTTTCTACGTCATTTTTTTCCCATTTTTTAGACACCGCTAGTCGCCTCGGTTTGCGCGCCACTTCGGCTGCTCTCCATTTTTAACACTTTTTATATCGCCAGATTCATTTTTCTGAGCTCGTGATGATGCTTGAGATCATTTCTCACTCTCACTTGGTACAATTTCAACATTGCGTCCCTACACCTTGCCGCATCGATTTGTGCGCCACATCGGCCGTCATCAGATTATTTCACACTTTTTACATGAGCCATCCACTCTTGTCATACTGCAAATGTTTCGTTATTTTGACACCATTCATTCACCCCGCAAGGAGGCCCACCAGTGTTCCCCCCCACCCTCAGTCCTGGTCATCATAAATATTCCTTGATTGAACACTTCCTCCTTGCC
>LPNX010612440.1:357191-420330 GCA_001517045.1 Pseudotsuga menziesii
ATGTATATATACACATATGTATATATGTATGTATGTATATGTATAGATATATATATATACACATATATATATGTATATGTGTGTATATATATATATATATACATATATGTATGTGTATATATATATATGTATATATATACATATATATATACACATACATATATGTATATATATATGTATATATATATACATACATACATATACATATGTATATGTATATATATCTATACATATACATACATACATATACATATGTATATGTATATGTATATGTATATGTATGTATATACATATAGATATATATATACACATATATGTATATATATACACATATATATATGTATATACATACATATACATATACATATACATATACATATGTATATGTATGTATGTATGTATGTATGTAGAAACATTGTAATAATCATCGGTAAATGCTTTTTACATCACACTAAAAATTCTGTTTTTGAATCCTAACAGTCCACAGTCCCTTAAGCACCAAAAAAATATGACATAATAAAAATGAACACCCTCCTCGGATGGACTCTCATATCATAGTTGCTCCAATCATAAACTATAAAATAAGGGGAGATATGTATGTATGTATGTATGTATGTATGTATCCATCTAGAAACATTGTAATAATCATCGGTAAATACTTTTTACATCACATTAAAAATTCTGTTTTTGAATCGTAACAGTCCACAGTCCCTTAAGCACCAAAAAAATATGACATAATAAAAATGAACACCTTCCTCGGATGGACTCTCATATCATAGTTGCTCCAGTCATAAACTAGAAAATAAGGGGAGAAACGAGTTGAGATATATCTCTCGGAAGTTAACTAATTCCTATTGGCAGGTTTCTTCTTATTTATGTCCCATTCGGAAAGAAGAGAATTCAATGATCATTCATTCACTAGAACTAGAAGTAAAGGTTGTGGTGGAGAGGGATCCTGTAAAAAAAATCTTTTGAGAAATGGGCCAAACCTGGTTATTTCTCAAAGACGCTAGCTAAAGGCCCTAATACTACCACTTGGATTTGGAACTTACATGATGATACTCAATATTTTTATAGACATACTGATGATTTGGAAGATATTTCTTGCAAAGTATTTAGCACTCATTTTTGTCAACTAGCCATCATATTTATTTGGCTAAGTGGGATGCACTATCATGCCACTCGTTTCTCCAATTATGAAGCATGGTTGGGTGATCCCACTCACATTAAACCCAGTTCTCAAGTAGTTCAGCCGATATTAAGTCGATAAATATTAAATGGGGATGTAGGTGGAGGTTATAGAGGGATACAAATAATCTATGAGTTCTTCTAGATTTGGCGAGCATCTGGAATAACCAGTGAATTACAACTTTACAGCATTACAATCGATGCATTGATCTTTGCAGTGTTAATTCTTTTTACTAGGTGGTTCCATTATCATAAAGCTTCCCAAAAATTGGCTTGGTTCCAAGATGTAGAATCCATGTTGAACCATCATTTAGCAAGGTTACTAGGACTTGGTTCTCTATCTTGGGAAGGACATCAAGTACACGCCTCCCTACCCATTGACCAACTTCTAGACGTTGGAGTGGATCCTAAAGAGTGTTAAAGAAATGTAACTACATAATATATTATATTTTGTATTATTATTGTTATTACCCATTTCGCAGATGTTGTTCCTCTGATTAGGAATGTCATTGATGTAATTGGTCATGTAAAGTCTTGAGATAAAGCCTCTGTTTTAAGTCGGGTCAATAGTACCCACTAAAGTATTATTAAAATTTATTTTTGAGTCTTCCAAGGAAATTAGGCCCTAGAAGCAAGGACAAGTTGGCCTAGTTGGGTTATTAGTTCTCTCAGATGATTTGTATAAATAGGAGAGTCACCTCCCTCATTTGGACAAGAAACATAGCTTAGCAGTTACGCAAGAGAGAGAAAGAGCAGTTTGTCTAGGAGAGAGGAAGCAGTCCAGGATTATTCTTGGGGTATTATAGGTGTTATTATTTAAGTCTTACATTGTACTTGAATGAATTCTATATCGAGGAATTTTTTCTAGGTTTTCTCCCCCATGAGGGTTTCTAAGGATAAATCTTTGTGTTCTTTTGTGTGGTTGGTTTGTCTTTCTTCCAGTGATCCTTTTGTCAATGGTTATGATGTTATGATGCTAAATGTTATTAGATATTGTATAACCATTGAAAAATTAACATGGTTTCAGAGCTACCCTAAAATAAGTCTTTATGCAGTTGAAACACTGCTAGAACTGCAGCTACTAAAGATTAGGGTTTCATCCTTGAAAACCCAAAAAAAAAAAACTACTCATATTGGAACATTCATTATAACTCCAGATTGGAGAAGGATCAGGAGTCCAAATTTTGACAGGTCGAATGATGAAACCTTGATGTACCTTTTGTAAAAGTTTCATCATCATATTCACTATACTTCATGAGATATGATTCATCCAAATAAGGGCTCCAGCCCCTTCCAGAATACAGTCACAAACAGGTGACCTAGGGAGAATTGCTATATCTTAGGCTAGGAAAGTCCAAATGAAATTTCACAAGATTTTGTAGATAGGGTATGGAATTTAGTTTCTTTAGTCATATTTTCATACCCAAAAGGTGAAACATTGACACATGGAAGTCCATATGAGTTCGTTATGATGAATAGTCCTCAAACAAGTCACCTTGGGAAAATTCGCATAAGTCCCACTTTGTGAATCTAACTCTACTCTAATAGGTTGGGTTGGAAAGAAGACAGATCAAGCTACCTCATGATGAATTTTCAAACCCATAGGAGCAGGAACTTAAGATATACAACAAAAACAATATCAGGCAATTTTGCCGAAGAAATTCGAGAAAACTAGGAATTCATGTTCTGGACACTTCCCTCCACCAATCAGTTGAAAAAGGAGGACTATCAAACTTGCCTTAGGAGGGAGCATATTTCTATGCAATAAGTTTCTCATTATGTGGATTTTCAATTTTTGACCTAACTCTACTACCGGGAAAAACTAGGGCATCAGATACATCTATGTCCACAGTTTTGGGAAAATGAGTATGTTGCTCAGCTCACCTTGAAGAGGCACATGTTTATATCCAATCGGATCTTAAAGATACCTAAGTTGAAAAATTAGGGTTTCTCTTTAAAACCCTGGGTCCACCAGAAGCAATCTTCTAGAAAAGCTTTCGAGCAAGAATCAAGTTGAAGCAGTCTCATTGGTAAGTTCTATCCTCTCTATTTCCATTTGAGGCTCTTAATTTTATTATGATGGAAAAAAATACCAATATTGTGGAAAATCTTGAAGGAGTTGAGAAATATTGACCATGGAAGTATAGAGTGATTCTCATACCTGAAGAAGCATGAACTGGAGAACTATGTCAAAGAAGAAGTTATAGATCCTAAGGGAGATGAAGACAAGGACTTAATCAAATCCAAGAGGATCATTTCCGTCTCCATTGGATCTCACATGTATCATCCTTGAATACTCCCAAGGATATGTTCGATGCAATGACCAACTTGTATGAAGGAAATAATATCAACGGGAAGATTACCTTGAGAACTCAACTCAAGGATTTAAAGATGCAAATGTCAGAAAGAATTCAATCGTACTTCACAAGAATCTCTTAGATCAAGGAGAAACTAGAAGCCATTCGAGACAATATCGAAGAATCAAAAGCATAGATTACAAACTTGAATGGCCTCCCAAGTTCACGAGATTCATTCACTCAAGGAATATGTGCAAGAAGGAAGTTGATCTCCTTCAGCGGACTATGGGAAGAATGTACACAAGAAGAATCTCTGCTCATAACAAGAGATGGAAGCAACTGTACATCAAGATCTCACAGTTTACTCTAGAAGAAATCATAGAAATAAGGAGGACCATCATCACAATAGAAGACAAAAGGAATCCTTCTAACATTCGATACTACACTTGTGATGATAAGGGACACTACTCCAGATATTGTCCCAGAAATAGAGGCTCCTCCAACAAGAATTCAAACAAGGAAATACATCATGCTCACATCGTTGAAGATGATGAACCAACTAATTCAGAGAAGAAAAGGAAGATTCCTTAAGTGATGAGGAACATTAATTCTACTAGTGAAGACAAAGACAATGCTCTTATCCATATTAGTATTTGGATAAGAAGGAATGAAGTTAGTGACATTCAGAACTAGTAAACAGGTTCCCAGAATTAGATGAGGAAGTAGAAGGCTCCATTTATTCTTGCAAGGACATAAGAATCAAGAAGGAGTCCACCCACTAAACAAACAAAAACATATTCCCGTAATCATGTGATGAAGTACAAGGCTCCAATACATAAGGATCAAGAATAAGTCCACCCACCAAACAAACAAAGATAGGTTCTCAGAATCAGAAGATGAAGTAGAAGGCTCCAGTTATTCTTATCAAGAATGAGTTCACCCACCAAACAAATAAAGTTAAGTATTTTAATTGTCATTTCCTATATATAGTATTGATTAAATGACATTTTTTAGTTACGTATGTATCTATGTTCAAGGAAATTTATTATGCATGATAAAATGTTTGCATTAATGAATAATATACTACTATTATTCTGGTGATGGGTAAGTGGCATATGGTGTTGTACAGCACTCCATTACTACTTATATAGAATGAAACCTCTTTGCTGACACATTGCGATTAGTGCACAATATCAATAATTTTATGGTAGATATGGAAGGCATATATAAAGTTTATGTGTGTATACAGGATATGGATGAATCTTGTATTGGACAAAATTGTTGCATGATTATGCATAAGAATTTGTCATTATGAATATGTCTTATGAAATTTTTCTAAACATGCTACTGATGTATTTGACTTGTAGGAAATATCGTGTACAATCACCTACAAGAAAAGAAGGATGAGACTTGTTCCGAAGAACAAGTGATGACAGTTCAGTTAGAAGATACAATCCAATAAATATACATGAAGATGAATCTGAAGCTCCCATGGTTAGAGACATCGTCGAGGAAGAAAGAGCTTCAGAAGAATATAAGAATCATATGACCTAAAGCGAGCGGTAGATCCACCTTGAGAGATGAAGACCACCTTGGGCACGAGAGGTAATTCAAGATGAATAAAAGTATGACGGAACTTCCACTTAAAGTAAGAGGCCTTGGATACACTCTAGTTATGTGGTACAGTTGAGTGACATCATTAATGCAGACCCTTCCATCTATGAAGAAGTAGCCAATGAGAAATGGAACAAGTTATGATCAAAGAGTACCAGTTGATCATGGGGAATAATGTCTAGGATCCAATTCCAAGAACTGAAGGGAAGTCTGTAGTGTCTTCCATGTGGATCTACACATTAGAGGAAATTTGGGGGTCTAAAATGGGCCTTATAAGAAAACATGCCAATAATAAATTTTGTGATTTGGAATTCAAGAACCAATAGAATTTCAATAAAATGAGTCAACCATAATGGTTGAATTGACATATTTGTCATAAAAGAAAACTACTTTTTTGTTCGTATTTTCGACATGTCTCCCTGTGTTTTTACTCAAATTTCAATCGGGAGAGATCGTTGGATGTGGAATTTAATTTCGCATCCAACGAGTACCCACACTGCATACTTTTGACACACCCCTCTACCCCAAAAACAAGAAATCATGTTTTTTCAAGTATTTCTTGTTTTTGGGGTAGCAGGGTGTGTCGAAAGTATGCAGTGTGGGTACTCGTTGGATGCAGAATTAAATTCTTCATCCAACGAGCTCTCTCGCTCAGAATTTGAGTAAAAACACAGGGAGAAATGTCGAAAATACGAACACAAAAAGTAGTTTTTTCATTCTTCCTCCAAGATTAATAGCTATTATTTTATTATTTTAACTATTATTTTATTATTTTCCTTAGGAGGCCCATTTTAGACCTCAAATTTCCTCTAATGAGATCAATTATGTAGTAGATGGAAACATCAAGGGATAGAAAGCAAGGTCGGTGGTTTCTCTCTGAAATAGGGAGTAGAATATGGCATGACATACTCCATTGACCAAGACATGCTTCTCCAATGAATAGAAGTGTATATCGAGCAAAGAACCACATGTGCACAAATGGATTTGTATGAAATCAGAAGGAACCCATGGATAAGCACATCCAGTTACAAATGGATACATAGAAGATCACTAGCAAAGGAGGCTACTTATCACTCTAGTACATAATTTTTTGATACACATATTACAAATGCAGAGGGAGGATGATGCTCCACTTCAGAGGGAGTGACTGCAGAATATATCTAAGTTTGACATGGTACGACTGGATGGATAGATTTCTGATGGACTAAGGCTTTACCAAGAGTAAAGTGGGTTCCAACCTTTACTTTAAGGTTGAATGTGGAAGTCTGGGATTTTTTCGATGACCTAACAGGATGAACTCATTACAGATACAAAGAGGAAGTGCTAAAGATAGAAAGAGCACTTCAGGATTTTTGGGATCAGGCATGATATCGTGGCTTATCAGAAAGTGGTTCAGTACATTGCACCATGTTCATCCTGTAGCGAAGCAATGTGGCTTCGCAAACTATTCACGGGATTTTTTATTGTGACAAGCAGAGTTGCATCAAGCTAACAGAGAACCAGTTGTTTCATAAAGTCCAGGCTATGGTGCAGAGAGGAGTCATGAAGCTCCAGTATGCTCCTACAAAGGAACAGGTTGCCGATGTGTTGACTAATCCTTTGTCTCATGTAAAGTTGGAACACTTTTGAGACAAGCTTGGTGTAGTCCGAAAGGACCTCCCTGGAAAGAGGGAGTGATGATAAGAGAATGAGATTGTAATGGTATTCTAGTACAAAGAAGGCCATTCGAGTTTTCCAATATACTGGATGTACAAGAAAAGAATGATGAGCCCCAGTGGTCTATTCACTATATAGAGAGCCATATCGTATCTTCGTGGGTAGATCCCAAAATGGTTGGTGGCATCACCAAGGGTGGATCCTAGCATGACTAGTCATATCACTAAGGGTAGATCCCAACATGATTGGAAGCATCCTCATAAGGAATATCCCAAGAATTTTGGTCGTATCTTCAAATAGGAAGATCCCAATGAGATATGGCCCTGCGGATGATTGTACTCTCTTCTATAGAGTGATCCTACATTCACTTGTAGGATGCTTCTGTGGACAATAACACTCTATTGAGAGTGGTACTAGCACTCATAGGTTGAGGACGGTCGGCATTGATTGAGTGGTCCTCTATGAGGATAGATTCATGAACAAGAAAACTATATTGAGAGTGGTCCTAGCACTCATAGGTTGAGGACGGTTCGCATTGATTTAGTGGTCCTCTCTGAGGATGGTTCTGTGAATAAGAACACTCTGTTGAGAGTGGTCCTAGCATTGATAGGTTGAGGACGGTTCACATTGATTTACTGGTCCTCTCTTATGACGGTTCCATGGACAAGAACACTCTCTTGAGATTGGTCCTGGCATTGATAGGATCAGGATGGTCTGTGATGTTGAGCGGTCCTCTATGGGAACGGTTCTATGGATGAGAACACTCTCTTGAAAGTGGTTCTAACACTGATAGGCTAAGGACGGTCTATAATGTTGATTGGTCCTCTCGGTGGACGGTTCTGTGGACAATAACACTCTCTTGAGAGTGGTCTTGGCACCGATAGGATGAGGATGGTCCATGATGATTGGTCCTGCAATTACTTGTGGACAAGTTCCTACATTCATTTGCAAATGATGATGTTCCAGCATTTAATTATGATGTGGGGGATTTAGCTTAGTGTTTATATATTGATAGTGTAGGTGATGCTTGAGATGATGGAAGAGATGATGCCATAGATGATGCTCGAGATGATGGCAGAGATGATGATGTTCTAGATGATTCCATAGATGATGCTCGAGATTATGATGCTTAATATGATTCCATAGATGATGATTCTTGAGATGATACCAGATGATAGATATTTATGTGATGATGATGTTCCGTGGATGATGATGATGATGTTAATGTAATTGTGAAAACTTCCTATGACATATAGATTAACCAATCAGTTGTATAGATGTATTGTTGTAGAATACCTTCCTTGTTAAGAGGGAGTGTTAAAGAAATGTAACTATGGAAGATATTCTATTTTGTATTATCATTGTTATTACCCCTTCCGGATATGTTGTTCCTCTAATTAGGGATGTCATTGAGGTAATTGGTCATGTAAAGTATTGAGGTAAAGCCTCTGTTTTAAGTTGGGTCAGTAGTACCCACTAAAGTATTACTAAAATGTCTTTTTGAGTCTTCCAAGGAAATTTGACCCTAGAAGCAAGGATAATTCATCCCCGTTGGGTTATTATGCCTCTCAGTCGATCTATATAAATAGGAGAGGCACCTCCCTCATTTGGACAAGCAGTATAGCTCAGTAGTTGTGCAAGAGAGAGAAAGAGCAGTCCATTTGGGAGAGATGAAGCAATCCATGATTATTCTTGGGGTCTTATAAGTGTTATTCTTTGGGGCTTACATTGTACTTGGTTGAAGCCTATGTCGAGGAAGTGTTGATGGGTTTTCTCAGGGTTTCCCACGATATATGTGTTCTTTTGTTTGGTTTTGCTTGTCTTTCTTTCAGTGACCATTTTGTATATGGTTATGATGTTATGATGCTAAATGTGGTTATATATTGTATAACCAATGAGAACTTAACAAAGAGATACCACTTCCTCATGAATATATTTTGAATCGTGATCTTTTGGATCAACCTTATCCCAATTTTGTTAAGGGATTGACCCCATTTTTCACCCTTAATTGGTCGGAATATTCAGATTTTTTGAATTTTCATGGAGGATTAAATCTAGTAACGGGGGGTCTGTGGCTGACCGATACTGCACATCATCATTTTCCTATCGCGGTTCTTTTTTTTATAGTTGATCATATACATAATACCAATTGGATCATTGTCCATAACCTTAAGGACATTTTAGAAGCTCATAAAGGTCCATTTACAAGGGAGGGCCCTAAAGCTATTTATGAAATCTTAACTACTTCAAGGCCTGCTCAATTAGTTATTAACCTAGATATTTCAGGATCTTTAACTATTGTCATAGCTCACCACATGTATGTGATTCACCCCTATACATACCTAGTTATTGACTATGGTACCCAACTCTCTATGTTCATACTTGGTGTTGTTGTGCATGCAACGATTTTTATGGTAAGAGACTATGACCCAACTACTCAATACAACAATTTATTAGATCGTGTTCTTAGACATCGTGATGCAATTTTATCACACCTCAACTGGGTATGTATATTCTTAGGCTTTCATAGTTTTGGTTTCTATATTCATAATGATACTATGAGTGCTTAGGAACATCCTCGAGATATGTTCTCAGATATTGTTATACAATTACAACCTATCTTTGTTCAATGGATACAAAACACCCATGCTTTAGCACTTGATTCAACAGCCACTAGTGCAACAAGGAGTACCAGCTTAACCTGGGGAGGTGGTGATTTGGCGACAGTAGGTTCCAAAGTGGCTTTATTACCAATTCTATCAGGAACCGTGGATTTTTTGGTACATCACATTCATGCATTTACTATCCATTTTATTGTTTTAATCCTATTTAAAGGTGTTCTATTTTCCCATAGCTTTTGTTTAATACCTGCTAAAGAAAATATTGGCTTTTTCTTTCCTTGTGATGGAACTAGGAGAGGAGAAACATGTCAAGTATCTTCCTGTAATCATGTTTTCCTTGGTTTATTATGTATGTACAATGCAATTTCGGTAGTATTATTCTATTTCAGCTGGAAAATGGAGTCTGATGTTTGGGATGAGTATAAGTGATCAGGGAGTGGTAACTCATATCATAGGAGGAAACTTTTCATAGAGTTCCATTACGATTAATGTGCGGCTTCATGACTTTCTATGGGAACAAGCCTCTCAAGTGATCCAATCTTACGGTTCTTCATTATCAGCGTATGGTCATTTATTCTTAAGTGATCATTTTGATTAGGCCTTTAGTTTAATGTTCTTATTCAGTGGTCGTGGGTATTGGAAAGAACTCATTGAATCTATCATTTGGGACCATAACAAATTGAAGGTTTCTCTTGCTATCTAGCCCATATCCTTGAGAATTGTACAGGGATTTGTTGTAGGAGTAACTCATGGGCCTTCAGGGTGGAATTGTCACAACATGTGCGTTCTTCTTGGAAAGAATTATTGCAGTAGGATAATGGTTAGGAGGATTTGAAAATCATTATGGCATCAATATTTCCAAATTTAATCCAAGGCTTGGCCCAGGACATCACTACTCGTCATATTTGGTTCGGTATTGCGACCGCACATGACTTCAAGAGTCATGATGATATTACCAAAGAACGCCTTTATCATAAAAAAAAATTGCTTCCCAATTGGTTAGTTGGCAATAATATTTTTGTGGACCTCTGTTAATTTGTTCCATGTGGCTTGGAAAGGAAATTTTGAAGCATGGGTATGTGATCCCTTACATGTAAGACCCATTTCTCATGCAATTTGCGATCCTCATTTTGGTCAACCAGCTATAGAACACTTTACACGAGGAGGTTCTCTCGGCCGAGTCAATATTGCTTATTCTTGTGTTTATCAATGGTGGTATACAATCAGATTACGCACTAATGAAGATCTTTATGCTGGAGCTCTTTTCTTATTATTTTTTTCTTCCATCTTTTTAATAACGGGTAGGTTACATCTACAACCTAAAAGGATTCCAAGTGTTTCATGGTTCAAAAATGTTGAATCTTGTCTCAATCATCATTTGTTAGGACTCTTCAAATTCAGTTCTCTAACTTGGACAGGGAATTTAATTCATGTCGTTACTCCTTAATCAACGGGAGAGCACGTTAGGTGGGATAATTTTTTGAATGTATTATCGCATCCCCGAGGTTTAGGACCACTTTTCATAAGTCAGCAGAATCTTTATGCTAAAGATATTGATTCCAGTGGTCACTTATTTGGTACCTACTAAGGGGAAGGAACTACTATTATAACTCTTTATGAAGGATTCAATCCACAAACTCAAAGTTTATGGCTGATTGATATCGCTCATCATCATTTAGCCATTGCATTTATTTTTTCAATTATTGGTCGTATGTATAGAGCCAAATTTGGGATTGGTCACAGTATGGAAGTATTTTGGAGGCACATGTTCCTCCAAGAGGCCTATTAATATGTGGACATAAGGGTATTTATAACACAATCAAAAAGTCTCTTAATTTTCAATTAGGTCTTGCTTTAGCTTCTTTGGGGGTTATCACTTCCTTAGTAGCTCAACACATCTGTTCTTTACCCACTTATGCATTCATAGCACAAGAATTTGCCACCCAAGATGCATTATATACTCATCATCAATACATTGCTAGGTTCATTATGATAGGACCCTTTTCTCATGGAGATATGTTCCTCATTAGGGATTATAATCCGAAACAGAAAAAGGATAATGTATTGGCGAGAATGTTAGAGTAGAAGGAAGCTATAATATCTCATCTTAGTTGGGCTAGTTTATTATTAGGTTTCCATACCTTGGGACTTTATGTTCATAACGATGTTATGCTTGCTTTCGGTACTCCATAAAAAAACAAATCTTGATCGAGCCCATATTTTCTCAGTGGATACAATCTGCTCATGGTAAGACCTTATATGGTTTCGATGTACACATATCTTCAACAAGTTTGATGTAGGTAAAATCATATGGTTACCTGGTTGGTTGAATGCTATTAATGATAATAATAACTCATTGTTCTTAATAATCAATCCTGGAGACTTGTTGGTTCATCATGTTATTTCTCTAGGTTTGCATATAACTACATTGATCCTAGTTAAAGGTGCTTTGGATGCGCATGGTTCCAATATAATGCCAGATAAGAAATATTTTGGTTATAGTTTTCCTTGCGATGGTATGGGACGGGGTGGTACCTATGATATCTCGGCTTTGGATGCTTTTTATTTAGCAATTTTCTAGATGTATTCATTGAATACTATTGGATAGGTTACTTTCTATTGGCATTGGAAGCATATAATGTTATGGCAAGGTAATGTAGCGTAATTTAATGAGTCTTCCACTTATTTAATGGGATGGATAACGGATTATATATGGTTAAATACTTCACAACTTATTAATGGATACAATCCTTTCGGTATGAACAGTTTATTTGTTTGGGCATGGATGTTCGTATTCGTGCATCTTGTTTGGGCTACTGGATTTACGTTCATGATTTCCTGGCGTGGATATTGGAAAGAAGTAATAAAAACTATTGCATGGGCCCATGAACGCACACCTTTGGCTAATTTAGTTCGATGGGGGGGCAAGCTAGTAGCTCTTTCCATTGTTCAAACACGATTAGTTGGATTAGCTAACGTTTCTATAGGTTATGTATTCACTTATGCAACTTTTTTAATTGCCTCGATATCAGGTAAATTTGGGTAATTATTCTTCATCAATTTCATCAATGAATGGGATATTATAGTATCAATGACAATACCCCACACAGAAAAAGCAATCAGCGTAATATTTCTCCATCTAAAATCTTATCTATATATTTATTTCCGGAAGGTAATAGTACCGATTGAACTATTATGGCGAGAAAGAGTCTCATTCAGAGAGAGAATAAGAGACAAGCATCGGAATGGAAATAACATTTGATTTCTCAATCTTTGGAGGAAGAAGGAAAAGTTTCATAATTGGATGACAAATGGGAAATTCATTGAAAATTGAAATCTTCACCATGTAATAGTGCACCTACATGTCTCTATCGACGTTGGTCTTCGACTAGAAGACCTAGAGATAACTATCGAAACTTTGGATTGTATGCACACGTACTCTATGAGATGGCCCACACATGTTTATTTCATAGCATAACAAAATCAAGTTGGTATGAAAAAAAAATAGTTATTGAAATTTATTGTGATACCAGAAAAGTACCCCTGTCCCAATATGGGATAGGGAGTATATCCCATGATTGTTTGGTGTACCCATTATGTTTATGATGTCAATCAATGATGCAAAGTAGAGAATTCCGGTAGCTTGCAAGGCTCATAAACTTGAAGTCACGAGTTCAAATCACATCTCCACCAAACCATAACATAAGAATTATTTTGGTCCAGAAAGGATTACTCCCTCATTTGATAAAGTATTACTCTCTCAATTATGATTTTATAATTGAATGAAATGTGAGGGAAAGATACGATCAATGCATGAACTATTAAGTTTCATATTTCATGTGACGGATATGGCGGTCGGGGATCGAACCCACATCTTCTCCTTGGCAAGGAGAAATTTTACCATTCAACCATACCCACATTTTATTCATTCTGAATATATATATCATAAAATTGTAACATAATATGGAAAATACATATATGTTCAATCCATTCATAATTATATGCCATTTCTTAATGATCCAATTATTCATTCAATTATGGAAAACCACTCCTCCTTGGGCCTGAAGGGAAATTCCCTTCAAAAGAGTTATAAATCCCTCTGGGAGGGGGGGCATTTGAGCCTGAAACATCTAGAACATATTTGAGATATGAAATAATTAAGGAAACCTAAAAAAAAGTACTAAAATCCATAATGATACACCTAAAAATACAGCATTTTTGCTACTTGACCAACCTTTGGGAGAGGCAAGTGCAACAGGTACACCAATCACCGATAAAAATGAAATAGCAATTAATGCAAACACACTCGATTGGAAATCAATAGTAATGGTTGTGATCTTACAAGATCTTAGTGGATTGAATAGATTATACCATTTGATCCTCAATTTTCAATTTTGCTCAAATGCACTATGGAAAGCTTTTAACCATAAATTGATCGAGTCAAACTTTTTCAATTTTATATTTGAGTGTGAGAGGAGATGGAAATTTGTTTCTTTTTTCCATTCCAGATGATCATGAAAAAATCATCATGTGTCACAGATATGGCTGGTATCGTCCCGACCTTATGCTTATGTTTAGGTATTAGGTAGAATAGAAGTTGTCCGTAGGAGAGATGGTCGAGTGGTTGATGGCTCTGGTCTTGAAAACTCGTATAGTTAAAAAATTATCGAGGGTTCGAATCCCTCTCTCTCCCTTTGTTTTTTCAACAAACACATTTATTAGTTTGATCCAGTACAAAAAAAAAGAGAATAGATCATCTATATCCAGCCAAGATACAAGGATTTAGTTGGAAAGAAAGTATTTTCAAATACTCATATCTCGTCGATATGGGATATTGATGTAATTAAATTGAATCGATTTCTCTTCCATCTGGTTCGATCTCTTGTTTCAGTTAAGAGGAGTCATTGAAAGGATAGGTTCAAAATCATGATCAGTTCCTTTCTCAAATCATGTTGCAGCTGCACAAGCCCTTTCTACATGCCACAAATGACCTATGAAGAAGAAAAGTCTTATAATGAAATGGGAGGTGGCTAACCAACTTCGAGGAGAGACATAATTCACCGCATTGATTTTGGTAGCTACGCCACCCACTTAATTTGAAGACTCTAAAAGAGCATGAGTCATATATTATGCCAAATGTCGTTCTTGCCAAGGTTGTATGTCTTTTCTCAACTTGCGCAAGTCCAAACCATTAGGGCCCCTTAGGGGTTCCAACCAGGGAGCATGGAGTTGCCAAAAATGCATTGCCCCCCCCCCCCCCCCACCAAAGATAATTTCTCTTTTCATAGAATGTGTAAGGTATTTAGATAAACTAGTATGTCCTAAGGAATACCCCACACTAGTTCTAAGACATTGGTCTCTAACTATAAAAGTAAACACTTGAGCTTGAGAGGCTTCTGGGACAGTGGGCACATAGAATTCACATGGATGTTGTATTGTTGAACCAAACGAAACAATAAGCAATAAAACCGAAGACATATAGAGCCGCTAAACTATAGGAAAAATAAGCTTCTCTAGAACATGCGAATGCACAGCGAGCCCATGCAAATGTTTTGGTTAATATATTATAGATACCACCTAAAATACAAATGGAACCTAACCATACATGTCCCCCAATTACATCTTCTAGATTCCCAATGTTAACAATCCATCCTTCTCCTCTGAAAGGATATTTCAGTAAATAGCCAAATATAGTACTTGGGTTAAGAGTTGGATTCATAATTTTTCTTACATATCCACCATCGGGAGCCCAGGTATCATATACACCTCCAAAATTCAAATCCTTAAGCACTGGAAGAAAAGCACTAACTCCTAGAAACATTAGAGGAATACCCAAAATTGTGGTCATTTTGTTTCATCTTTCCATACATAGACAAACAATGGAAAAGATTCTTCCAAATTTTTGAGTCCTATGAGTGCATGATAAATACCACCAAATCCTAAAACCACAGAAGAAGTTAGTGAAGTACCCCAAATACAAAATATGGAAAAGTGTCCACGATTTCCCCACCGGGACCGACTCCCCATCCTAGAGTAGCTAGATGGGGAAGTAAAATCAATCCTTTTGCATACATAGCCACTTCAAAGAGGTTCCTTGCTTAAGCTCATAATATAATTAATCCAGCATGAGCCATGTGAGCCCCAACAAATTTACCAAACAAATTGATAATTTGCGAATTACCGACCCACCAAGAGAAACCAGTGGTTTCTTGATAGCAACCAACTAAAGCTATAGTTCCATTAAAGAGTGTTTCCATGATGTAGGACCTCCTCAAGCAATATAAGATTTTCATGAGGCTGATCTTCAAACACCATCCAAGCACGAATACCTTTGTTTAGGAGAATTTTTTTGTGTAGAAAGTCTCAAATTCAGGATCTTCTGCAACACGGATCTACTGGGAAACAAAATCATAGGCACATATTTTAGAGCTAGACAAACTACTCCAATGGAACTCATCCATAAACCGGTCACCGGCACAAATAACATGAAGAAATTTAACCAACATTTATTGGAAAAAGAAACCCCAAAAAATTGGGACCAGAAGTGGTTAGTAGTGACCATAAAATAAGTCTCTTCATCTTGAGTCAGGTTAAAAGCACAAAAAGTATTTGCACCATCACTGTCTTCAAATAAAGTATTTTCCACATTAGTACCATGAATATCACATAGAAGAGAAGCACACAATACTCTGACAACTCCCATCATATGAAATGGATTCAAGATCCAATTTTGAAAACCTTGAAAGAAGAGGATAAATTGGAAATAGCTGCTACACAAAAACTGGGTGTGAAAAACCAACCAGACTGAACCAATGGATAGATCAAAAATAAAGAAACAATGACAACAATTGGAACAAATAATGCAATTGCATTGTAAGGTCACAATGGTACAGATCGATAAAGTTCAAATTGGTGTAACCTGAAAACCTATTAGAATGAAAACACCATGAATATGAACGAAGGTCCATAGACCACCTAATTGACACCAGCAAGTAAAATCTCCTTATGCTTTAGGACCCCATAATAGTAGCAGAGAATGTAGTAAACTATTAGCAGGAGTAGAAACTACGACAGTTAGGAAATTATAACCTTCCATATAGGAACTGGTTAATCCGTGAGTATACCATGAAGTCACAAAGGTTGTACTCGTGAATCATCCACCTAAGGAAAAATAAGCACAAGGAAATAGCAATAGACCGGGCCACCCACAAAAACAAAATGGTCTCTACATAGCCAATCATCCTTAATATCGAATAAATTTTTTTCTTCTTTAGAAGACTTTCCAAGGGCTACAGCCATATCGATCCTCTTATTTCACCATTTCGACCATTTTTTAGCACCCTATATGATCGAAAGGTATACGATTAATTGGAGACAAATTTTCATCCATCATCCTTTCAAAAAAATGGGTTCTAAAGATTTGTTGTTGGAACAAATATTTTGAAACTTGACCAAACCGATCCAATATAGGTAAATGCATGATATCTCGATCCCAAATTTTCAAAGTTTCTATCTGATCCTCAAATCACCTATTGAATAATATGATGGAACCATTTAAGGGGGAGGAAGTGCACTCCCCCCCCCCATTGACCAGATTCTTTTCATAATATCTATTCCATTTAATATTTTTTAATCCATTCTTGTCTTGAACCTTCTGCAATGCAACATAATGAAAAGGAGTATTCCTATTATCTCTCATCCATCTCTATGTATATTCTTACTACTACATCATGGTCCGATACGAATAAGTCTATGATCAGGAATGAGTAGGTGTTTTCATAACTCATAGAGCTAAAGGTAATGAATCCAATAGCAATAAGTTATATGTTTAACCATTGTGATCCAAAAGTGAAAACCTTCTTTATTTATTTCCCTTTGTTTTATTTTTTCACATCTTAATTTCGATCAATTTCCTATCTGTGTAATAACCAAAGTAAAATGTCTGGTACATTCATCTTAGAATGTTTAGCACATCATGGCAGAATCACGTATTTGATTTGTGTATCAATCAATTTTGTCTAAACAGAGAGAGAAAATAGGTTGTCCATAATTCGGATCGGAATGGACTTACTTCAAGATCTATATATATTTTTGTCAAGGGAGAAGAGATCATAAAAATAGATCTAACGAAACATTCAATCAACAACCGAATAGGGAGTTCACTCAATAAGCTTGATTAATTTCGGATAGGAAACGTCCACTTTCCAAATCTCCATCAAATTTCAATATCAAATTAGATGATATATTTAGGGTCAGCTTCACTTAGTTCTCCTTCATGTTTTCCATTCCTTTTGAAGACTGGGAATTTTAAATTACCAAGTATCCATAATTTTATATGTCAAAAATTGACGAAGATGGAGTAGACTATTATTGATCCTATAGTAGCAGGATGAAGAAGACTATTATTGATACAAATATAGTGGTCTTCCCCCATATTAGGTGTGAGACTCCATCATAACAAATGTTTTTCCTGAAACCTACCATGACAGATAGTTTTGTCCCTCGAAAAAGGGTTTTCATCTTGAGAATATTTTATACGATGAGAAATGGATACTCGGACCTTTTTTCTTTGTAGGAAAAATGATCCCTTTCCCAGACTTGAATCGATGCCTTACACCTTAACATGGTGTTACTCTACCACTGAGTTGACGGTCCCCCATCATTAGTAATGAGTGATTCTACTACAGTATATGGACAACAAATTGGAGACACATGATCCATATCTATTTATAGATATCAATTTGAGAACATATATTAGTAGCTCATAGGTTTACATGAGGATAGGGCAGGGATAGCTATACTGGAAACTCTAGGATGAGATGACACGAAGCGAATGGAGACAACTTATGTCATGCCTAGAAAGAATTTTAAATGTATGTGAGCTCTTCCATCTCTTTTTTAACTCTCTCGTCGTACTAGGCCTGTGGGATTGAAGCGAGAGGGTAGGTGTAGTAGGGCTTTCACCCTAGCTACGAGTAGAAATGGCTACTTTCCTTCTATAGGATGGAAGGATAGGGTCTCTGAGGGTGGAAGAGAAAACCTGCAGGAAAGGGTTAGTGAACCAAGCAAAACCTGCGGTAAACCCTTAGAAAAATAAACCTGCAACAAGTAATCAATGGAGAACCTGCAACACACTATTAGCAATAAACTACCTGCATGTAAAAGCAACCTACAAAGCAAAAAATAACAACAGAAATTCATGGTATACCTTCTATCTTTGGAGAAATGGGCCACCATGCCCTAGTAGGAAGCTACCTTTCAATGGAATGGGGTTTTGGCTAATGGAGCAAGGGAGAAAATGGAGGAGAGGGGTGAATTGCTTGAGAAATGTGGGTCTCAAGGCACTCACGGGTGCAAAGTACTGGTAGGTAAAGAAGGAATTGAGAGTGACCACCACCCCTGTATTTATAGATTTTTCTGAGTTTTAGGGTTTTAAGCCCTTGGTTAAGGCTTTAGCCCCTTTTTAGGGCTTTAAGCCCATTTCGCCCATTTCCTAGCTCCTTTGGCGATTTTAAGCTCCTTTGAGGGGTTTTAGCACCTTTTTGGAGGTTTTACCCCCTATGAGAGCTATTTAGGCTCTTTTATGGGTTTTTAAGCCCTTTTTGTTGTTTTTGAGCCTTTACAAGAGTGTGGGGGTCAATGAGGGTAGTGAAATAGATGTCTTTGTGTGGTGTAGGTCATGTAGAGCTAATCGGGTAATTTTTGGGGTTAACACTAGGGATGGCTATACTGGAAGTGAACTCCAGGATGAGCTTATATGAAGCAAATGGAGACAAGTTATTCCTAAAGACAATTCTAAATTAGCTTTGTCCATAAGGGATCTATAACTAATACAATCATGAATCTCATGGAAAGTTTGATCCTGGCTCAAGATGAACGTTTGTGGCATGCTTAACACATGTAAGTCGGACGGGAAGTGGTGTTTCCAATGGTGGATGGGTGAGTAATGTGTAAGAATGAACCCTTGGGAGGGGAACAATAGTTGGAAATGGTTGCTAATACCCAATAGGATTAGGAGAAAAAGGATGAATCTACCCAAGGAGGGGTTCTCATCTTATTAGTTAGTTGGTGAGGCAATGGCTTACCAAGGAAATGACTAGTAGCTGGTCCAAGAGGATGTCAACCCCACTAGGACTGAGACACGGTTGAGACTCCTATAGGAGGCGACAGTGGGGAATTTTATGCAATGGCAGAAATCCTGACCAAGTAATTCCACATGAAGGTAGAAGGCTCACGGGTCGCAGACTTATTTTTTCAAAGAAGAAGCAATGATGGTATATGAGGAATAATCATCAGCTAACTCTATGTCAGTAGTCGTGGTAAGATAGAGGATGCAACCATTATCCAAAATGATTGGGCATAAAGCGTCTATAGGTGTATTTTCAAGTCCATCGTCAAATCCCGGGGCTCAAACCTAAACAGGTGGTGGAAACTACCAAGATGGAGTACGGTAGGGGTAGAGGGAATTTTTAGTGGAGCAGTTAAATGCGTTGAGATAGGAAAAACCGCCAATGGTGAAAGCACTCTATTAGGTCGATTGTTGGCATTTGTCCCTTCAACCCAGGTTCAAACCTTCTTTGTACGAGAACAAATCCCAAGATATCGACCTAAAAGTGCAAGGCTTAGTTGGCAGCACCTGCAACGTAGATGTAGTCTCACCTAAGATATCTCTTATGGGTAACTACCAGAACCAAGTTTCTCCAGTTGGGTGGGGATTTATCCTCTCACAACACCTTACCAACTCACTTGACCGAAGTCGATGAGTGTATAACTTATGTATATTATGCACATTCAATATATTACTCTACTTATCCATCGATAGAGAGTATGGCAATCAATATATAATGCATTATTAGTGATTCCAACTAGCAACAATGTGACAGATGCATACAAGAACTAATTGTAAGAAAATACATAAACACTTATTCAGTACATGCATTCATGCAACAAAAATACATTCATCAAATACACATTGACATAGTATTTAACATGGAAACCCATCTGATAAAAACCACAAAGGAAATCTTCATCTGGAATGAGAAATATATGCACCTTTTATCTGTGCACTAAGCTTGCAGACTCTGTTCTAGATATTTTCTACCTTATAGAAACTTCTCTCTCCTATCATGCTCTCTAGTTGCACGTATATGAATTTTTCTCTCCTTCACTCTATTGTCGATCCACACACAGCCTGGATCAACACACTCTTCCCTTCGACTCTACTATTTATCCACACAAAACCTGGATCGACTCAATCTTCCCTTTGACACTACTATCAAACACAGACTAACTAAAAAGTAACATCCACAACTGACTGACTAGGAACTAACAGACTACAAAGTAACCCACATACAGATTGGGTTCTTCCTTTTATAGACTCTTTACAAGTCATTATCCGTCGATTTCATTATGTTAGCTGACAGACTACCATTCATGTTCTCATACATTCTCGTTACAACTATTAGTAGGCACTATCGACCCAAAATACAAATATGTTTTATTCCCTAAAGCATGCGTGACTCTAGCCAACTTCTTACGCCTTCTATTGGGATTCCTTCTGTCGCGGCTTTTCCCATCACATATTTCCCATTTATCATGGACTTATTCCTTCAAGGTTGCTTCAGTCAATGCAAATTTTCTTCTTCAGCTACTTTTTCTGTCTTTTACCTTCCTTCATCGCAGCTTCCTCTGTCGCATGACCAGAGTCTTCACATTCTGAGCAGAATTCTAAATGACCTCTCCCTATCTTCTCTTAGGGCCAACAGGCCCGCAACACTCACCTATGGCTCATCCCGACCCACACTGTGATACTCCAAAACTTTTATAGCTGTGACGACTTTGCTTTGAAAATATTGAAATATTTCTACTATCTCCTTTGTCTCTCGTTGCACATCCTCTTCTTCCTTCTGCAAGTTTTCCACAAGGTTGAAATTGATGTGTTCCAAATTACAGGTACTACGGCCTCTATTGCTCGTCATACCTTCTGATGTACAGGCTGGATGGTGCCTGTAATTATTTTTGCTTCAGCCTGCAACTCTACGAATTTATCATCCCTCTGCTACTGTTTAGTTCACAACGCTACGACTTGTTGTTGCAACTATTTCATATCCGCAACGTTAGCCATTTTCTCAACTAAGGGAAACTTCTTCATTTCATTATTCAGTTGAGTTGCTTCGGTCTCAGTAGTGCGCAACTATTATGTGACCTTCTCTAGCTCTGCATCGTCTGTCAATGCTTCCCAAGTCTGAGAAACTTGTTGAACAACCTTGGCACATAGTACCTTTGCCTCTTCTATCTACTTCGCGGCTTCTGCTATTGTTTTCCTTCTTTATTCAAGCACCTCTGGGGGTGTTCTAGGTTTTACCTATGCTTCTAATTTTTTAACCTTTTTAAGAAGGTCCTCTACAATTTCAACAAGTAAAATGGCCTTTGCCTCTATGAACATTTCTTTTGTTATGCCTTCATCTACAAAATTGCTACAAGTAAGTTCTACAGCATTATCGATCATGTGCCTGTTCTCTTCACAAGTTTTAGCTTTGTGTTCCACTTCTTTGACTATTTTCTCCATCTTACTAACATCTTTATTTGATACTTTCACATATTTGATCAATGTACCTTCTCTTACCTTCATTTATGAGACTATGACATTCTACATTGCATAGACTTCATATAGCATCATCTGCGAAAAATCTATTGTCACATGGTCCAAGTTATTGGCCATAGTATTCAATTGTGTTGTGCCTAATTTAAGTGCTTCTCCCACATATTGAGTCTTTATTGGTGGAACTAGTATTGATATATCACTTGGTTGGTCTTTTGATGGGCCAAGTAAGTATTGTGACTCTATCAGTGGTGGTCTATATTCCACTGCAACCCATACTTCTTGTATGGCTTTGCAGAGCGTCTGTAGTAATCTGCAATACTTCTTGTGATCTCTGTCTGGCACTCTTATGCTTTATTCAAAGTTTGTTTTGAAACTTCTACCATAGCTTCTGTCAAAAGGGTGAAATATTCACCATCAAGGCTGACATTGCATGTATTTTTCTCAACCTTTCTTTTCTACAGCCTTATCTCAGCTTGGTCTACCTCAGTCTACTTCCTCTTCTCTCCTACCCCTAGTTTTGTCGGGGTTGTACTTGAACTATTCTGGGGAGGTTTGGGATATTGTGTTTCTGGTAGTGGAGGGTTCCCTCCCTATTCTCCATCCTTCTCCATTTTAGGGTTGTTCTGTCGCAACTCTTCTTCCACATCTAGTATGTCATCCGTGACAATAAATCACCATTCTTCCGACCAATCTTAGGTAAAGGCTTCGAATTCCTCTTCAATAAACAAAAATTGGGTCGACAAGTGTTGGAATTTGTGGATATTGTCACAGCTGCAAAAAGATATGATGTGGCCCAAGAACAAATTTAATGATGTTTCGAAACCGTCAAACGGTTTCGTCCATGATTCTTGCTTGCCTCTTCACCTGATAGCCGAGGGCCTCTTCATGCATAAATACTTGCACATTGTTGTCTCTATGTCGGTCCTTCTTATCTTTCTCATACCAAATAATATGGTATCGAGCTCCTCGACAATGCAATAGTATGTCTACCAATTATTAGTTTGTTGGTTTCGACGATCTAACAAATGAAATCAAAATGAGTAGCCAGGAGTAGTGGAATACAGTACATTTTTCCTGTGACTCTTCTGCATATGCTAGTAACTCATTCAATAGATAATGTGACCAGTCATCTGAACTCCTTCTGCATAGATTTCAGCCGCGGCGATCGTACCCTCAGTACATTGGTTCGGTCACATCTTCCACAATAACTTGGTAGCTAGCACCTTCGTGGCAAACCGAACAGTATGGTCATTGATGGATCTAATTAAGAAAGATATGGTATGCTTGGACAATTCATACTTATCCTTCATTTTGTTCGTCGGCATAGTATCCTAGTCTTTCTTGAAAAAAGTGTTAGGTTTATGCCTGCAAGTGGTAGTCCTATAATTGCTGCTATGAGTTGAACATCCATGAAAATTTCTTGTCGAGCCATAGGTAGCCACCATGAGATGATACCAGTAACTACTTGACACACACATTCACTTCTACGCTTCGACTGAAATGCAACATATACAGCAACTACAGTAAACCTTCCTGGTCCAGTCCTCTAGGCCATTCCATTAGAGCGATGCACTTCAGTCCATTTGGTGTATCTTGTATAACCACCATGCAGTTCTTTATGTCTAAATAGTGTTTTTTTCATGTGTCATGATCAATGAAATTCAACTTCTGAAGTTTTGGCTGAATGTTTAGCGACATAGGAACTCCTTTCAGCACAGTTGGTGTTTGTAGTGGGTACCCTGCATTCTTCTAAACTTTATTTTGTGGTGCGTCGGATCATCTTGGTGGAATATCTAGTAGCATAGTCGCATGTCCTCATTCTTCCTCCGTATCCTCCTCCTGTGGTGGTGGTGGTGTTGTTTATTTCATCTTTTGACTCCCTAAAAGTTTCCCCCTTGTTGTACCAGATGATCCTGGTGGTTTGGTCGTCACCTGACTAAATGGATAAATAGATTCTGTGGAGGTTCTTTGGCAGCCGCAAGCTGCGATGGGACGTATCCAGCAGTGTATTCCATGATAAATATAGGTGATGCAGTCTCAAATATTGATTCTTCAATTGTGCTTGTACTACAAATTGAAATAACATACTTTTCAAAAAACTCACTTCGGCTCTTGTATTTGCAGACATCAATTTCTCTTCTCGAATGCAGCAGAATGAAATGAAACTTGGGCGCCAAGCTTGATAACGTCTACCCATTCAACTAGCCAGTCCTTCACATGTGTGGACAATCAATAGAAATGTAGTTGTCATTTTCGTCACATGGGTAATCGTCCGAATGCTTACAACAAAACCGCCACTCACTTGTCACGTCAGTGATAGTTATGGTACAATAATGACCGAAGTGACCCAAAAAGTAAGCCACCAAAATATCTCAATATTTTCAAATTAATGATGGCCAGCTGTCATTTCTACCACCCAAATTCATCTTGCGACAGCATCACTGCTTCTTGTGACCGGTATCTTTCCTTCGACAGATTTATTTTCTTGCGACAGATGGGTTTTCTTCGCCTTCAGTTTTCCACTTGCGATAGACAAATATTTTGCTACAATTTTCCTCTGTCTATGACTTACAAGCAGTATGCAACGGTCTTTGATTTTTTTTTGTGACAGTTGATTTCATCCAATTATAACAAAAAATTTCAAAGGATTTTTCTTTTTCTTTTCCTTTCTTTTTTTTTCTTTTTTTTCTTTTCTCTTTTCTTTCTTTTCTCTTTTCTTAATTTTTTTTTCATTCGACCAAGTCGCGGCTATCCTGATAAGGATTTAGCCAATTTACATTTACCAAATCTTTAACAGGTTTTCCATCTAACTTCTTCAATTGCATTGCACCTCCGTAAGTGATATGTGTGACAATATACGGTCCTAACCAATGTTCTCTTAACTTACTCGAATGCTTGAATAATTTGCTATCATACAGAAGAACAAGTCCTACGACCTGAAATTTATTGTTCTTGATGTGGTGATCATGCCATACTTCTTGTCATTCTTTCTCAACATTTTAGTGATATCCTACAATAAAACGATCTTCTTCCAATTGTATCAGTTGTGAAAGTATTTCCTCAACAGCACCAACAATCTTCATGTCCATGATCGCAGCAATACTTAAGCTGGGTACAATGTATTCCATGGGAATCACAGCTTCTTGTCCATGTACCAGATGAAATGGAGTTCCTCTTGTCAACTTCTTACGGGTCATGGGATATACCCACAGTATTGCGGAAACTTTCTCATCCCATTCATCTCTTTGGACATTCCAAATATTTGTCAACGCATTCTCTATGATTTTGTTAAATTCTTCGACAACACCATTCGCTTGAGGGTAATATGGCGTTGTCTTCCTATGTTGGATCTAGAATTCTTTCCTCAGTTCCTCAATCAACTAGTTGAAAAAGTGTATTCATTGTTCGCTTATAAAAAAATTTGGGAAGCCAAATCTAATCACAATATTTTCAAATAAAAATTTAGCAACAGTCGCAACAATACAATATTTTATTAGTGCTGCTTCATCCCATCTAATCAAGTAGTCGATTACATTAATTATATATCTAGCACCTGTGCACTTCCCTGCTGGACTAATAAGACCCATAAAATCAACAACCCATTTATCGAATGCCCACTGAGTTATTTGTGGTACCAATGGAATTCCATCTCGTCGTGACAGCTTTTTAGTACATTGGCAGACATCACAGTTACGACAACATTGTCGAGAATCCACATGCATGGTGGGCCACCACAATCCCTCTTGCAATATATTTCGCACTGTATATTTTCCAACATAATGCCCTCCTATTTAAGATTTCGCACTGTAAATTTTCCAATCGCTCATTTTCTAAGATGCAACGACAAAGAATCTCATCAAGGCCCATTTTATATAATTATCCAAAGATCAACTGGAAGTCTACAGCTCACACAACTAGTTGTTTCTTTTGCGCAGTAGTAAATTTGGCCTGTGCATAACATGTACTCAAAAATTGTATGATGTATGTGTATTGATCATTAAACATTGGTATCACAAATAGAACCACATAACGGAGACTATCATTGAGGTTACCACGTTCATTTCCACTTATAATCCTTGATATGTGGTCTGGTCCTAAATTCAATCGATCGAATTTAACAATGACTTCAAAGTTAAATTCCTGAAAAGGTCAAGCCACCGGTAAATATTCCCCCCAACACTGGCATATTAACCAGGTATTTCAATGTTGAGTGATTTGTGTACATCTTAAAATGTCCACCTAACAAGTTGTGTCTGAAATTTTGCAAAGTGTATACCATCATTAATCCTTCTCTTTCTGTCGTGGTATAGATCTTCTATGATGTTGATAGTTTTCTGCTAGCAAAGGAAATAGGATGATCGAACGAACCTTCGCTAGGCCGTGATAGTAACACGTCGGTCGCGAAAGATGACGCATTGACATGTACATGAAATTCCTTTTTCCAGTTTGGAAATACAAGTATGGGTGTTGTAACCATCTTGTTCTTTAAAGAATCCAGACTCTCTTGGCAACTTTTCATCCATTGGAACTTAACATCTTTCTTCAATAACTTCTCCATCGGAGCAGTCACCTCCGCATATCCTTTGATAATTTTTTTGTAGTATCATGTATGTCCCAATGTAGCTCTCAAATGCTTTACTATTGTAGGCATTGTTAAGTTGATGATAATACCAATCTTGGCAGGGTCAACCAAGATTCCATCATGACAAACTACATGGCCCAACAAAATTCCACACAGGGCACAAAAGATACATTTCTTTAAGTTCAGTGAAATTTGATACTAGCGAGAACATTCCAACATCATCCTGAGGCTCTCAATATGATCCTTAATGAGCCCAAATATCGTCTAATGTCGAAGTAGACCTTAATAAATTTATGATTAAAATATTTGTAGGTAGCCACTACTATCCTGGAAAAAATAGCAACACTCTTGACTCCAAAGGGAATTACTGTGTATTGGAAACAACCCCGCTCCATCGCAAAGTTTGTCTTATGTCGATCTTCCTTTGTGATTCTAATATGATGGTAGCTATAGAAACCATCAATAAATGACTAAATTTCTTGACCCCCAACACTTTCCAATACCTCATCTATGAATGGAGTCGAAAATGGGTCATGTAAACAAGCATCGTTCAATTTTCTTAAGTCAACGCAAATCCACACTTCACAAGTAGTATTTTTATCTTGCACTGCTATCTAACTAATCCATTTTGATTCTTTTACAGGTTCCATGATACCTGCATCCAGCATTTAGTCCAGCTCTAGCTTGACTTTTTCTTTATACCGCGAATTCAATTGCTATGCTCACTGCTTGATAGGTTTTGCGTCGGGATTTAAAGGTATATTCATTTCTCCAAGGTCTCCAACAATCCCTTTCATATCTGAGAATTTCGTAAGGAACAGATCTTGGAACTCATGCAATAGATATGTGATTTTCTCAACAATCTCATCATCCCAGTAATCTCCAATATTAGCAAATTTTGGATTCTCTAGGGTGCGAATATTTACTTTCTTAAGTTCTGGTGGATTCATATTTCGGTCGCTAGAAACACCAAATCCTTCTACTGCGTGTGTACCTTTAGAATCAGGCATGTTTACGTCAAGTGGGTCATCGTTGTCAGGTTCTCCCTTCACATTGTAGCATTCCATCCAGTGCTAAATTATTGTGTTGTGTTGATTGAAGTTTGTCATTGCAATAGGGATATCTTCAAATATTCTTATCTTAATTACTTGCAATGCGGCGTCAATCGACGGATGATCACTAAAAAATTTAAATGTGTGTATGAAACTAGTAGCTAATTGATCCCATTCAATAGTTTCTCATCTCAGTTTAACTTATGTATACCAACTCCTTAGTATCAGCTCTAACGTGTGTATTAACTGATGAACACATTCTTGTCGTGGACATGCCTACCATGTCGCACGAAAATACTCAATATGCTCGACAAGATTAGTCAATATTGTATACTTTGGACTAGTATAACTAATCTCTTCTTTGAACCTTATCTCTGACAATCTTCTACATTATGTCCATTCAGAGATTGATTCTTTATGTGCTACCCACCATCTGGTGGGTGTAGCTTTCAACACAAAGTCCATTACGGACAAAAGTTGATGTTCTACAACGTTTTCTTCAAACTCTATCAGAAAGGATGCAAGGTTAGGTAAGCCTTCATAGGTAGGTAAATCACTTGCCTCAGTTCCAACCCATCAGACAGACCATGTAATTCTTGCGCACTTACTCATGGATACTTCATGCATTCGATTCTGTCATTTTTCTAATGCTTCACCTGAATCTGATGTACAGGAGCTAATAATTTTCCAACTAAGATTTATGTCAGATGTTGGATTTACATAATCATCCCTCGCAGACGTAATGTTTTAAATATGGTCAAGATGATCGCCTTGTCCTTCACTATTTACTGGCCCGAGGTATCTCTAACCTTCTAGCGGATCAATTGGTGCGACCACCCTTAACTTTGAATCTTCAAATTATAAGATTATTTTCTTAAATTTGATGATGGTATGATTATCGATCACCCAGTCGATCCCCAGAAGTGCAGGATACGGGTTTGTCTCATCGACAATGTCGATTATTTAAAAATCAACATACGTTCTCAAGCCTTCTAACTTGATAATCACTTGAGTCAGTTGACCAATAGGTAGGAATTTCGACTGATTTTCTAATCTGATCTGAGTGGGATACCAATCTAGTCATGGTTTTCCCATGATTTCCCATGTTTATCTTGTAACAATGTTGACATCGTATCCCAAGTCTAAGATAATGTAATCCATATTATAATCTCCTATCTAGGTAGTCATTCATAACTCATGGCCGGTCTTTAATCTTTTTCCCACGTGGTTTATTCTTCTTTCTTGTCGCACTTTTTCTTGATGTTCTTCTATTAGAGTGTCAATTTTGCGACAACATCTTTATCGTGGATTAGCGTTAAGCAACTTTTGATAAAATTTGTGGGCCTACTAAACTTTCTCGTTGGTTTCTTTCGAAATAGTTGATTGAATCTTACAGGAATCTCCCTTATTGATCTTCTTGGAAATGTAGCAGTAGACATCGACGCTTGATTCTTGTCGATAAATTTTGGTCGCGTGTCCAAGAATACTTCATTTTCACTTTAGAAGTCGAACGACACCTTATTTTGTGCTATTGGTCGCACCAGCAGCTGGTCATGCTGTGCATTTTGTTCTGCTCCAGTCGAAGCACCTCCTCTTGTCACGACAACAATATTTTCTTCTCTCGACTCAACAGAAATCATTGAAATATTATGGTTAGTATTTGGATTGGGATTCTGTAGAGGGTTTGTATTTCCCACATTTCTAGCCTACCACTTCGTAATCAGCTGCGGACACTGTTCAACAGTATGATCAAATGATTTACAATACGAACATTTTTTTGCAGGGGTCGCACGGTACCTAGTTGTTGGAACATACTCCCCATCTATACATAGGTTAATAATCTTTGCATAAGGTTCCAAGTGTTTCGTGTAAGTTGTTCCATGTGAAAATGGTTCTAGTTCCTAGCCTAGTGTCTTGGACCAAGAGTGTGTCCACATTTGACCCACTTATACTAGTGGTTATTCCATACAAGATTATTTGTCCACTTACCCATTCCTTTACTTATTCTATGGAGTCAATGCGCCCTTCTATGCTTCATTTATGGGGTAGTTATTGAATTTCCCTATTTTAAGGAGACTAGGTTCACCTTCTTTGGGATTTGGTCAATTTTCGCGTTAATGGTCCAAAACCAAGCCACTAAACCATCTCTAGCGCCCTCATGATGGTTGCTTTCGCACTCGTTGACTAGCCTAAACACTTCATGGTCCATCTAGGTTCATTTCACCTCATTATCGCCCCTACTTGGAGTTGCACTTGTCACAATGTCATAGATTGGGGGAATTAGTCAAGATAAGATAGCATTAATGTGAATTACTCATATAGTTTGTTGGACCCATGGTATTGCATGTAATAATGCCTATACATTGTATTGGGTTTGTGCTCAATAATCAGAGTGGAAAACTTCCCAATGGAGTGATTTTCCTTTAATATTCTATCAAATATTTCTTCTATAATATTGGTATCTCTTTATGCAAATAATTCTAAGTGAGATTGTTTTTTCAATCTAGATCTAGGCTGGAATGTCACATGACTCAGAAATTTTGTTGTGATGTTGTGAATTCCAAAATCTTACATGGTATCAGAGCTAGTCTAATGCAAAACAATTTTCATTGTTGCTTCTAGTTATTACCTTTGTCGTTTGCTTTCGCTTTTTGTCCTTTCTCAAGCATGATGTCGAAGTAAGGAATTTAAAAGAGTGTTGTTTGCAGGTACAAGAAGAAATGATAGAAGATTTAACAAATGATCCAGTTCAAAAATATTCGTATATGGCTTCCTCTGTTTTTATGAAGTTAACATACAAGTTGGCTCCATCAATACTGTTGAAGAGAAGATCTTCCATATTTTGTCATTGTTCTTCCATGATTCTTCTATTGACTTTTCTAGTGTGCGAAAGAGTGATCCCTTGGATGTTTTAGAAGAAGAATCAAATATTGGAGTTATAGCATCCGCTCTCCTTGGATCCATGCTTCTTATGTATCATTTATATGATTGCTAGCACCAATTTTAAGAGTTACACAGAATATGGAGGACACCTACATTCACTTGGAGTTGATCTCAATTGTTTTGGTTTGAAGCTAAAGTTTTAATTGTTTCTTCATGCATTTGGATTTATTCTCACCCGGTTGGTTCAGTATGCAAGTTCAAATGGCTTACATATTTGATTGCTTCCATGGTTGAAGAAATCAAGGACATGTTTTGGTAGCTTAATCCACTTCTTCCCAAGAAGAAGATTCCTCCAAACATATTCATTTAGTTTGGAGTGTATACAATATATTTTGGTTTCTCTTTCATGTCAATTTTTTATGGAGGATATTCCCCATGAGGTTTTGCCTCTTTCCTCAGTTCATATGGATCAATAATGTAAAGGGTGACCATAAGACTTATTGCTTGGGCCCTCAATAATTTCTCACAAACATTTTGGCTTAAGGGGAGCTGGGAATATATTACCCTTCTATACCTTGGTTAATAATCTTTGCATAAGGTTCTAAGTGTTTAGTGTAAGTTGTTCCACGTGAAAATGGTTCTAGTTCCTAGTATAGTCTCCTGGACCAAGAGTTTGTCCTCATTTGACCCACTTATACTAGTGTTTATGCCATAAAATATTGTTTGTCCACTTACCCACTCCTTTCCCTATTCTATGGAGTCAATTCCCCCCTCTATGCTTAATTTATAGGGTAGTTATTGAATTTCCCTGGTTTAAGGAGACTGGGTGCACCTTCTTGAGGATTTGGTCAATTTTTTCATTAATTATCCAAAACCAAGACACTAAACCATCTCTAGTGCCATCATGAAGGTTCCTTTCACACTTGTTGACTAGCCTAACCACTTCATGGTCCATCTAGGTTCATTTCACCTCATTATGGCCACTACTTGGAGTTGCACTTGGCACAATGTCATATATTGGGGGAATTACTAAAGATAAGTCAGCATCAATGTGAGCTACTCATATGGTTTGTTGGACCCATGGTATTTTGTAACCCATGGTGCTTACCCAAGGTATTGCATGTAATAATGCCTATATATTGTACTAGGTTTTGCTCAATAATCAAAGTGGAAAACTTCCAACTAGAGTGATTTTCCTCTATTGTTCTATCAAATATTTCTTCTATATTCTTGTTATCTCTTTGTGCAATTATTTCTAGTGGGATTGTTTTTGCTATCAAGATCTAGGGTGGAAAGTCACATGACTCAGAAATTTTGTTGTGATGTTGTGCATTCCAAAATCTTACACTAGCAAAATGTCTTGGTTGTCCACAATTGTAACATATGATTTGGCCTCTTCCGCAAATAAATCCTCCTCCTTGTTGTTGTCCTCAACCTCAAAAATTTCCACCCCCCATTGGTTGAGGGTATTGGTGTTGCAGATATTGATTTTGTCGGTATTGGGGTTCAAGATATGGATTTTGTTGATATTGGATCAGTGGATATTGAGCTTGTGCTCACTTAGCTTGCATATACTCTTCATTCTTCATAAAATAGGTATCTATTGTTTTCTCCCGTGGTAGCTCGAAATCTTTGCAATCCTTCTCATCAAGGCCTACATATTTACAAAATTTGCAGTACAAACTAGTCGGCATACATACAATCTTCTACAAATACAAACACTCTTCTGACCGATGGCCTCTATTCTGGCATATTCTACACCAAGGAATCCCTTATGCACTTATCGGATTTGGCACTCCCGTTTCAGCATAGTTCATGAACGTCGGGCAATCGTTATTCTGGTGTCCTTCAATTCTGCATCTGGTACACTAGATATCTTCTTGGAATTCATTCCATTTTTTAATGTCTTAGAGTTGCAAGGTAAGGTTACATAGATGCAACTAAATCTTCATCATTCATGATCCAATATCTCCAATGGGTGAGGATTCCAACTTTATTTCTATCTCCAAAGCTTCAGTATGTGACACAATCCTTTGTTGTGTCAATGGAATTTGGATGTGCGAAAATCGTGCTGCAATGAACCACTCTTTGTGTTGTACGCCCGACATCATCAAGCTTACTTTATCCAATAATGTCTTAAATATCGTATCAAAGTTCCGCACAGACTCTGTAGGCAATTGCTTAATCTCTTTAATCTCTATAATACACTGAGATTCAAATTTAGGCTTTTTGAATTCATCTATTAATCCTGCTCGAATTTGGTCAAGCGAATTTTGTGCAACTCTTGTCGGGACCACAGAAAACTTCATATACCAGTCGATCGCACGACCCTTTAGATTCATGACCATCTGCGCCTTCTTGATTGCATCATCTTGGACATGTCACATAGTCCATATGGATTCACATAGAAACCAATGTTGCTTTGGGTTTTCTAACCCATTTCCATTGAATATTGGCAACTTAACATCATTTCCAGCCATTATATTGACTCTTGGTACGCTTGGACAAAAAAATTGGCTAGCAGAACTACCTTGTCCATTATTTCCATTATTTCCATTATAATTGTTAGTTGTATTTACAAATCGACTAGGAGATGAGTTTCTGGATCTTACCTCCAGATATATATGTGGGTTCGTAGGTGTACCGTACTCGTACTATGGATCTGGAGCTTCTACTTCTTCTTCTTCTCTTTCTGATATAGGTTGATATTCCTCTTCTTCATCACAACAACTTCCTTCAAAGTGTGACGTCAAATCGTAGTCTTCTCCTTTGGTCATAATGCAACTTCCTCTTCTTGTCACAGTTCTTCTTCTTTTTCCCAACCGAAATCTCCTCCCACTTCTTAGACGTCCACCTTCTAGAGCAGTTCTGTTATCACCATGGAACATATCGGTTTACTTTTCTCCATTTTTTGCGTACTTCTTCTGTGGAATAACCTAGGTATTTATATACATTTCTTTACTCAACAGACCCTATTCTCAGGATTCATTTTTTGCATACACGCATCTTTATCCAAGTATTTAAATATGTCAAGTATCTTCCTCGCAATCCTTGGAAAAATTTTCTTTTTCCCTCACTATATGATGTTATTGTGTCGACAGCAAACTCGGTAATGTATCCTTCCAAAATAGTTTATCCCCAAAAATAAACATCCCTCGACACCAGATTGCTAATATTGTTTGGTCACTGAATCAACTGAGCACTCCACTTTGTCGATTCTCTCGCTTGAATTTTTTTTTGTTGAGTCGCTAATTTCAACAACCACTCATACAACATAATAGGAAATTCGCAAAAGAAAATTTCAGTGAATATCTGTATAGAGGTATCGCTCCAACCACTTTATCGGATTGAATCATAATCCTTCACTTTTATTCTCATGCAAACTCTAATGCTTTAGAATCCAACCACTCTTGATTTTTTGGCTTCATCGGGTGCTAAAACATATCCCTCACCACAATGATTCAGGGTCTCCACAACTAAACCATTTGTTGGTGTTTGTCCCTTCAACCCAGGTTCAGAACTTCTTTGTATGAAAACAAAGCCCAAGATATTGGCCCGACCGAGCAAGGCTCAGTCAGCAGTACCTGCTATAGTAGGGCTTTCGCCCTTGCTATAGGCAAGAATAGCTCCCTTCCATCTATAGGATGGAAGGGTGGGGTTCCTGTGAGAATGGAAAGATAGAAAGAAAATAAACAGAATGAAACCCATGCACACAAGGTTAGGTCTAAGCTCCACAACCCTGCATCAAACTGTTAGAGAACAAAAATACCTGCAAGCAATCAATGGAAACCTACAACAGAATGTTAAACAACAAACCTGCGAACAAATAAGGTTAGAAAACTACAATATAATCAAAGTAAAAACATGAAAGACAAGTATACCTTCTCTGGTTGGAATGGGCCACCATGCCCTAGCTTGGGAGAGCACCTCTCAATGGATGGGGAGCTATGGCTCAATGGAGGAATAGAGGAGAGGGAGGGTGAATGACTTGAGAGGCAAAGGGTCTCAAGGCACTCACACGAGCAGCGTAATGATAGGGAGATGAGAAGTGATTTGACAGTGACCCCCACCCCTCTATTTATACTTTTTCTCAATATTTTTAGGGTTTTAAGCCCTTGGTCAGGGCTTTAGCCTGGTTTTTGGGCTTTTAGCCCCTTTCTCGCAAGTCTTAGCTCCTTTGGGGGTTTTAAGCTCCTTTGAGGGGTTTTATCCCTTTTTGGAGGTTTTAGCCCCTATGAGAGCTATTTTTGCTCTTTTTAGGGGTTTTGAAGCCCTTTTTCATATTTTTGAGCCTTTTTTAGGGTGTGGGGGTCAAATGACAGTCATCCATGGATGTCCTTCGGTGGTGTAGGTCATATAGAGCTTAGTGAGGGATTTTTTGGGTTAACACCTATGACGCAAATGCAGTATCACCCGAGATATCTCTTATGGTTAACTTCCAGAACGAGGCTACTACAGTTGGGTGGGGATTTCTCCTTTCACAACACCTTACCAACACGTTGGACTGAATCCGGTGGGTGTCTCAATTATATTTATTATGTACATTCAATATCTTACTCTATACTTATCCATCGACAGAGAGTATGGAAATCAATATAATGATTATTAGAGATTCACCTAGCAACAGTGCAACAAATACATACAAGAACTATTTATAAGCAAATACAAAAACACTTATTCACAACATACATTCATGCGACAAAAATACATTCATCAAATACACATTGACATAGTATTTAACATGGAAACCCATTCGGGAAAAACCACAAAGGTGCTCTTCATCTGGCATGAGAAATATATGCACCTTTCATCTGCACACTCAGCTTGCAGACTTTGTTCTAGATATTTTTCTACACTCTATATAGACTTCTTTCTCCTCTCATGCTCTCTAGTCACAAGTCTCTGAAGTTTTCTCTCCTTCACTCTACTGTCGATCTGCACACAGCCTAGATCGGCTCACTCTTCCCTTCGTCTCTACTTTCAAACACACACTAACTAGGAAGTAACGTACGCAACTGACTATCTAGGAACCGACATACTAGGAAGTAACCTGCATACAACTATGGATCTTCCTTTTATAGACTCTTTATATGTAATTATCAGTCGACTTCATTCTGTTATCCGACAGGATTTCATTCCTATTCTCAAACATTCCCGTTACAACTATCAGTAGGCACTATCATCCCAAAATACAAATATGATGTATTCCCTAAAGCACTCATGACTCTAGCCGACTTCTTATCGACGATCTCTCAAGATGTCCTTTTCAGGCGTCGCATGCCTTCTATCATGGTTCCTTCCATCGCAACTTCTCTCATCGCATCTTTCCCTTATGTCGTGGACTTCTTCCTTCGAAGCGGCTTTTGTCGCGGTTTTCCTTCTCTCGCTACTTCTTATGTCTTATCTCTTCCTTCACCACAACTTCCTCTTTTGCGCAACCGGACTCTTCACAATCCGAGCAGGATTCTAATTGAATTTTGCCTATCTTTTCCTAGGGCCAACACCGACACTTACACTGAGAGATGAAAACTGGGAGAGGACATGGGATTAGATTCCCTAGAAGTCCTAGCAATAAACAATGGATACTAAGTGTTGTGTGTATTGACCTATGCAATGTTGTAGCTAATGCATTAAGTATCCCACCTAGGGAGTACATTCGCAAGAATGAAACTCAAAGGAATTGACGGGGAGCCACACAAGCAGTGGATAATGTGGTTCAATTAGATGCAAAGTGAACAACCTTACTAAGGCTTGAGAGGTCGTGAATCCTCTCGAACGAGAGGAGTGCCTTCGGGAACACAGGCACAAGTGGTGCATGGATGTCGTCAGATCATGCCATAAGGTGTTGGGTTATGTCCCGCAACAAGCACAACCCTCATGTTTAGTTTCCAATATTCAGTTTGGAACCCTGAACAAACTATCGGTTATAAGCCAGAGGAAGGTGAGGATGACGTCAAGTCATCATACCCCTTACAGCTTAGGAGACACATGTGCTACAATGGCCAGGAAAAAGGGTTGCGACCCCATGAGGGTAAGCCAACCTAAAAAACTTGGCCTCAATTTGGATTGCAAATTGCAACTCAACTACATGAAGCCAAAATCGTTAGTAATCGCCAATCAACCATACGGCAGTGAATCTGTTCTCGGGCCTTGTACACACCGCCTATCACACTATGGGAGTTGGCCATGCTCCAAGTCGTTACCTGGACTACAAGGAGTGGGATATTGAATGTTGGTCTACTGACTAAATTGAATTCATAACAAGGTATCCATACTGGAAGGTGTGGTTGGATCACCTCCTTTTCAAGGAGAGCTAATGCTTTTTGGGCATCTTGTGTTGTTTTCCACTGCAATCGAAAGGAAGCACATATCAACCAAGCTCATAGATGGAAGTATTATTTCGGTTCCCATTTTCCTCCCCATCTTGCCACCCAGGCAAGGACATGGGGAGGCAAAAAAAAAGTAGGGTTTTCTACTATTTTGGATATATTGAGGCCTCTATCCACAAGAGGCTTGCAAAATGGGCTATCAGCTCATTTGGTATATTGATTATTCCAATACATTGGTGTTCGTGTAGGGGCAGGCCTCCGTCCCCAAGAGGCCTGTAGATGGGCTATTAGCTCATTGGTAGAGCGTGCCCCTGATAATCACGTCATTGTGTCTGGGATGTGAAGGCTCTCAGTCACATGGATAGTTCAATGTGATCATCAGATCCTAACCCAGATATGTGGATCATCCAAGGCATATTAGCATGGAATACTCTTCATGTTTGTTCAACCTGGGTTTTGGAACTAAACTTATCCTCATGAGGATACATGGGGTAATTCAAGTGAGATCAAATGTAAATCCAACTTCCTATTCATTTGTGGATCTAGGTGGTATAAGGGGGGGGGCAGTGGTTATCCACCATGGATTCTCTCTTATCGAGAATCCATACATACCTTATCAGTGTATGGATGGTTATCTCTCGAGGACAGGTTGAATTTCAGCCTAGATGTGGAAAATGGAGCACCTAACAACACATCTTCACAGACCAAGAACTACGAGATCACCCTTTTCATTCTAGGTAGGGTGACAGAACGATCGTACCATTCGATCCTTTTCATGCTTTTCCTGGAGGTCCGTATGAAACATCAATCAATGGGATTTTATCATTATTCCCTAAGGGAATAACGTAAAATTAATTATATCAATTAATTTTTCATAGGACCAAGTAGAGTAGATTGGATCTAGTCATAAGAATAGAAGAATGCTTGGTGTAAATAAAAAGAAATCCTTGGTATTTGACCCCCCACTACGAACAACCCTTGGATCAGTGAAATGGGATGTCTTTATCCATATCCTAATGATGGGAGCAGAGCAAGTTCGAAAAAGGATCTTGGAGTGTCCCGAGGTTCGGCTAGGAGAGTTTTCCAATGCCTATTTTTGTCATCAAAAGTGATTTCCACTTGTTCGTCATTGGCTTGCCAAGGACATAAAAAGAAAAGGAAGGGAACAAACACACTTGGAGAGCATAGTACAACGAACATGAAGATGTATGTTACGTTAGGGAAGGATGAATCGCTCATGAAAAAGAATCTATTGATTCTTTTCTAATTAGTTGATTTGATAGTATTGCAGATGTGAGGATTTAGCGTCAAACCAATGGCTTACTTTTTCTCAGTAATGGGGAATAGAACCGAAACATGCCAGTGAAAAAATCTACAGAGACAAAGATGGGATTTCAAGAGCATAGAGAAGGTAGAGTGGGTAGTTGGTTATATCTAGTATGGATCGTACATGGGCGACAGTTGTAGTCGACAACTTTCCTAAGGTTACCTCATTAGGGATCCCTAGGGAAGAGGATCATGTTGGCCCTTGTGAATAGGTTGATGTACTATCTCCCTTCAACCCTTCGAGCAAAATGTGGTAAAAGGAAAATCCATGCCATGGGCCGACCCCATTGTCTCCACCCCGTAGGAACCACGAGATTGCCCCAAGGATGTCGAAAGCATCTAAGGGTCACAAACTGACCATATACCCACCGTGATTCGAGGAGTGGAACACATTATTTGTTTGCTCTAGTTCGACATGAAGGGTGGGAGAAGGGCAATCATTCTTATGACCAAAGAGTCGGGTAGGAAATGGGGAGATATCACTGTTCCTAGATCTCTTGTAGTTGGATAGTCCAGAACTACAAGAATCCCTAAAATGGAATTTTAACTCGACACCTTTTGGGAAGAGTTGCTCTTTGGATAGCATGGTACGATGAAAGTTGTGAGTTGTGTTTGAGGGGAGTTATTGTCTATCATTGGCCTCTATGGTAGAATCATTTGAGGACGCCTAAGAAACGGTGGTTTACCCTATTGTGGATGTCAGCATTTCGAGTCCCCTTATCTCCAGCCCGTTATCCTAGCCAATACAATTATAGCACAAAATTATTCAAATATGGAAGTTTTATTTATGATTTATCATTCATGGGCATTGATAATATCCTTCCATTTAATAGCAGCTTATAATGGCATAGCCTTGAATGACTATTTTCAATCGAAGAAGGGATTACGGCAGATACATAGGCACTTAGAGACGAGGAAGGGCATGATAAGCGATGAAATGCTTTGGGGAGTTGAAAATGAGCATAGATCCGGAGATTCCTGAATAGGTTAACATTTTTAACTTTTGCTAAATCCATGGGCATGAAAGAGACAACCTAGCGAACTCAAACATCTTAGTAGCCAGAGGAATAGAAATCAAAAGTGATTCCCTTAGTAGCGGCGAGCGAAATGGGAGCATCCTAAATAGTGAAAACGGGGTTGTGGGAGGCCACAATATAAGTTTTGTGCAACTAGGAGAAACCGTTGAGTCTTGCACCCTAGATGGTGTGGGTCTAGTAGCCAAAAGCATCATTGGCTTCTGCTCTAACCTGACTAGCATCGAGCATGTGAAATCTCATGCGAAACAACAAGAACCACCTTACAAGGCTAAATACTCTCGGGTAACCAATAGCGAAGTAGTACCGTGAGGGAAAGGTGAAAAGAACCCCCATCGGGGAGTGAAATAGAACATGAAACCGTAAGTTCCAAAACAGTGGGAGGAAAATTATAACTCTGACTGTGTGCCTGTTGAAGAATGAATCGGTGACTTATAGGAAGTGGATTAGTTAAGGGAACTCACTAGAACCGTAGCGAGAGCGAATCTTCATGGGGAAATTGTCACTGCTTATGGACCCAAACCTGGGTGATCTATCCATGACCAGGATGAAGCTTGGGTGAAACTAAGTGGAGGTCCGAACATAATGATGTTGAAAAATCAACAGATGATTCGTGGTTAGGGGTGAAATGCCACTCAAACCCAGAGATAGTTGGTTCTCCTGGAAATGTGTTGAGGCACAACAGTTAACTATACCATTTAGGGGTAAAGCATTGTTTCGGTACAGGTGGCAAGAGTGGTATTAAATCGAGGCAAACTCTGAACACTAGATTGCCACAATAAAAGGGGTGAGTTTTAGCGAGTGAGACAATGGGGGATAATCTCAAATAGGTTCAGTCTGCGAGTAGGTATGGACAAAGCAGAAGCGAGAATGTCAGCTTGAGTAATGCAAACATTGGTGATAATCCAATGCCCCAAAAACCTACAGCTTCCTCTACAAGGTTCATCCACGGAGGGTGAGCCATGTCCTAAGATCTAGCCGAAAGGTGTAGTCAATGGACAACATGCCACCCCTTCTTGGTACCAAGGGACAGAGGAGGCTAGGTTAGACAAAAGATGGTTATTGGTTAAACCATGACCTTGTTTTTTCAGGGTAAGAAGGGGTATAGAAAATGCCTCAAGCTAATGTCTAAGTACCAAGCTCTACATCACTAAAGTAACCCATGCCAAAATCCTAGGCCTCCCAAAAGGTAACGAAGGCGTGCAAACGTTTCCTTGGCCCGTACAAAAATCGGCCCTCAAGTGCAAAGGCAAAAGGGAGCTTGATTGCAAGACCCACCCATCGAGTAGGGACGAAATTCAACCTTAGTGATCCGACGATGCTGAGTGGAAGGGTCATCACTCAATGGATAAAAGTTAATCTAGGGATAACAGGTTGATCTTCCCCAAGAGTTCACATCAACGGGAAGGTTTGGCACCTCGATGTTGGCTCTTCGCCACCTGGGGTGGTAGTACATTCCAAGGGTTGGGTAGTTCACCCGTTAAAGCAGTACATGAGCTAGGCTCAGAACTTTGTGAGACAGTTTGGTCCATATCTAATGCGGGTGTGAAAGCATTGAGACGACCATTCCCTAGTACGAGAGGACCGGAAAGGATGCACCTTTGGTGTACCAGTTATTTATAGCAAACCAACCATATGATTAAGTATTGAAAAAAATACATAAAGTTATGTGTTTCATATTAAAAACACCAATTAATAAATTACCCTGGTTCACAAATTTTTAATGATTTAATTTCAATTATTTCAAATCAATTTAAATACATTACCTACTGTTTAGATAAATCCATTTAATCTTACGCGAGTCTTTCAAAATCCCATTAAATAAAGATTGAAACATGAATTTCGGAGGAGTTGAATATTATTATTATTTTTTTAGAAGAAAAAAGCTAATCCTCGATATTCTTGTAGAATCAAAGGAAATGGTTACATATCAAGATGACATGGCAAACAGTCTAACCAGGTCATCATCAGTCCACAACATTCAACACAGTTGTAATAGGTAATACAAAAAGTATTGTATCTATGATACACTATCTTCAAGAAAAAGTAGCTAAACTAATCAACATCTTGCCCCCTAGGACATCAGACATGAGTAAAGAGAGCACAAGATGAACCCAGATGACTTGTCCCATGAGGTACTCGAGGGATGACTAATTCAAGTTGAAGTATATTTTCCATCATATCATAAAATAGTGCCAAAAATGCATTCAATAAGGAGGATAAGCAAATGCACTAATATCTAAAAGATTTGTAAACTACCTTCCCCAATGATATCATCTTCATAGGATTCTATGAAGGAAAAATGGCCAGAGGCCAATGAGAGAGCCTCCTTGGATAAGATGCCCGCCCTCATGTTGTTCTCTCTATAAACATGTTGAAAGTCCAGTAAGAGGAAAGATTCTTTTAGCTTTGTAATATTTCCACACCAATAGACCAAGTCCAAGGCTGACATAGCATCTTTGTTATTTACCAAATTGATCACAACTGATGAGTCTCCAAATATATGGAGAAAAGGAAGGCCAATAGCTTCAGCAAAATATAGTAAGACCCATAAAGCCAGTAATTCTGCCTTGCTATTTGTGTTGTGTCCACAGCCAAGCTTCAAACTGAATGTATGCAGAGGAATGATCTCCAGAAAAATGATTGCTCCTCCAATTTTACTAGCAGTCGCCCCATCAAAGAAGCCATAGGGGTACTTGAGGATAGGACCAGGACCAACTATCCTTGCTTTTTTGGTTCTTCCTGTATAGGGATAAGTATTCAAAATTGAAAAAACATAATGACTGGTCACCGAAGACACAACATTCATGTTATCAAAGATAGTACAATTTCATGTGATCCATATACTCCAAATGATGAGTAATGCCATATGATATTCTTCCTGTCACATTGAAACCAGTTTTCAAGATTATCTAGGAGGGTACAATTGGACCACAGTATCGTATGTCTCAATCTTTTACTGCACCAGTCCATGATGTTTGAAGTGAAGGAACACTCCATAAAAATATGACAGACTGATTCTTCATATCTCATGCATAAACAATAGCGGTTGGGACCGTGCCATCCTTTTCTATTTAAGTTATCCCATGTGAAGATATGGTTTTCCATAGCAAGCCAAAGAAAAAATTTGATATTTATGGGGATAGAACATGCCCAAATCCTTAACATGGATTTTTTTTTTGCAGATTGACAGAAAGAGGAAGCTATTAAGTCATATGTTAAGCTGGCAGTGACCTCTCCATTCTTAGTGCTATGCAACCATAGGAGCATGTCCTTTTGTTATGTTAGCCTAATTCCCCCTTACATAAGATCTTTTATACATCAGTCACATTCCTCTTTCCATCTTCCATCAAGTTCTAAGTCTTCGGTCGATAACTAGTAAGTATGTCTATTAATGCCATAACCCAGATTCTGGGCATTATGAAGAGTGAGCAGTCCATAGTCGTTTAAATAATCTATGAGATATTCAGAAAGGATATGACAAGAGTCCATTCCTATAATTGGGTCAATACCCAATTTTATGCTCAAACCATTACCTACTCTCTAGCCTATCAATCTGGTGATCCAAATAAGAGTTTTTAGAAATCCATTCCAAAAATAAGATGATCCTCTCACCAAGAAACTTTTTTTCCGAAACCAATCCTCAATTGTCAGATTTTTTAAATATTTTTTCCTTATGATTTGATGTCATATATATGTACCTTAAAGAGCCAACCAAAGTCTCTTCATTCTTAAAGTTGTACAGAACCATTCCAGATATTTATATCCCACCCTCCAGCCTCCAGTGGCCTAGAGAGGGACTGCCAATTTGCCAGGGGGAGACGAGGATTGTCCAAAGTTCTACCCCATAGGAAAGAGAAGATAAACTGCCAAAGTCTGTTGAGGATGGATTTAGGCACATGTGCCAAAGAAAACCAGTAAATGGGCATCCTTGTGAGGACTTCTCTAATGAGAATGAGTATGCCTCCCATAGAGAGGAGCCTATAAGTCCAATGACTGATTCTCTTCTCAAATATTTTTAAAATCCAATTCCATTCCTCAATGCTATAGCCAAGGGGTTTGAGGTAATAACCCAAGTATTTGAATCCTACCACAATGGGTTCCATTTTGAAAAGCATAATCACAGAGATACAATTTAAAACCTCCCCATCCACTTTACTAAAAAGGAAAAATGAAATCTCAACACTGATGCACATACCTGAAGTAGAACAAAATAAATCCAGTAAAGTATGAAAGGCTTTACATTCTTCAACAGTCCCAATCCCAAAGAGAATCACATCGTCAAGAAAAGGTAAGTGTGTAAGAAACGGTGTGGAAGAGATATTTATACCTTTAATCTATCCTCTGTTATGTGCATCCTTAATAAGTAGGATGAGCCCTTCTATGACCAGTAGAAGAGCAGAGGGGAGAGAGGGCATCCCTATCTGATTCCCTGAGAAGATATGAAGAAGACTGTTGGCATGCCATTAACCAAAACTGAGAAGTTTGATGAAGTGATGCAACCCATAATACAATTCACCCCCATAAGGGGAATGCCAATCTGAAGGAGAATGAGCCTCAAGAAGGTCCAATTTACGTGGTCAAAGGATTTGACCAGATCTAATTTGAGGATTAGGGTTCTCCTTTTTTTGTTTTAATAGAGTGTAGAGCTTACTGGGTTATTACCACTGGTTCTATAATTCGTCTGTTTTTTAGGAAACCAAACTGCTCAAGGGGAATAGACTTGTCCAGGAAATTTTTGAGCCTATTGGCCGCAATATTCGAAATGAGTTTATATAATAGGTTACAAAGAGAGATAGGGCGGTAATCAACAAAGGAAAGAGGATTTTCACCCTTTAGAATAAGGGTCAAGAAAGTGGAGTTAAGAGAGGTTATCACTTTACCTTCTTTCCTTAAGTATTCCATAGCTTTTAGCAGGTCTTCCCCCAATAAATAAAAAAACCGGAGATAGAATTCAACCGGCCAGCCATCCGGACCCGGGCTCTTGTCCCTTTTGAAAGCTTTCAGAGCACCTTCCACTTTTGCTAGGGTCATATCAGCAATAAAAAAAGAAGCCTCTTCACTGGATAGAAAGGAGGGAAAGAGATGGATAACCCTAAGCTTATCATTGATATTAGACTTACCATCATCCTTGAACATTTTTGAGAAGTGCCTCTCTCCCAATGCTTTGAGTTAGCCAATCTCCTCCACCATCACTTCATCCCCATCCTTAAGTTCCCAAATGGCATTGAAGTTTCTTCGGGAAGATGCATAATTGTGAAAGAATTTTGTGTTAGCATCCCCCATCTTAGACCATTTTAATTTTCTTTTTAGCTTCTAGGAAAGGAGTTCAAGAGCCAAGTTTTTTTCCTTACGTTGCTTAAGGGATAGCATAAGTTCCATTTCATCCTCATTGAGGATGCCCGTGGGGCAAGAAATCAAGAGAGAATATATGCTTCTTTCAATATCAGTCGAATCCTCTCTCATAGATTGTTTTTTCTTCTTTTCCCAGTCTTTGACCTTCATCTTGAGCCCTTTGAGTTTTAAGACTAGTCAGGACATGTCATTTTCCTCCTGTTGGGATCTCACAGAGGTCTAGTAATATACCACTAAATTGGTAAACCCTTCTTCTATCAACCAAGCTCGATTGAATTTTAATGGATAGATATGCATCGAGTTATAAGTCTTCCATTCAAAACACATCGGATAGTGGTCTGATACCTCCGAGGGATGGGCCCAAATTCGATGCCACTTAAGGTGAGGGATGAGGGTGGCTGTGACTAAAAATATGCCCATCCTCTTTCTGATACCACTAAATATACCACTAAATATACTACTAAATATGTCCATCCTAAGGTGAGGGATGAAAGGTTGTTGTGCTTCCACCTCAGGAGTCCCAGATGGGGCTAAAGGAGGGAAATATTTGGAATTAAAAGGTACAGTATCACAACCCGCATCCCCTTGTGGTGTAGCTTTAAGAACTGAAAAAAGTTGGGGGTTAGTCAGGCATCCTAAAGGCAAGGAAGCCAAGAAAGAAGGGCCAAAGAGACCCTCAGAACCGATAATGGCCTTCTGAACGATCGTAGGATTCCTAAAGGGAGCTAGTGGAGGAAATTCATCAGAGTTAAAAAGTGTTGTATCATTTTCAAATACCACAGGACGGGCATTTAAAAGATCCGGCAAAAGAGGTGAGTCAACAGGGCCAGGGATGACCGAATGAGAATCCAAAGGAGAGACACTGCTTGGAACCCAAGAACAACAATTGTCGACATCATGTATATAAAGGAGTTCCCCTCTAGTAAGATCTCTATAATTAGTAGGAGAGTAGGATCTATACATACCTTTAGGTGGGAAAGAAGTAAGGTTCTCCATAGGTAGTGGGCTCTGTGAAGATGATCTGGCCGACGATGAATCCAATCCAGTTCTTACAGATGGAGGAGAACTTTGTAATAATAGAGGGCATGAACGTCAAAGGTGCCCCACCTCATGGAAACAATTGCAACAAAAAGGGATGTTCAAATAATTCAGTCTCTAACATATAGGAAACCCATTACACGGTATCTCAATTTCAGTAGGCAACCCTTGAGAGACATCCATTTCCACCAAGACTTTTGCCATCATTTTGTCAAAGATGAGCTAGAAATCTTCCTCGGTAGCTACAAAGCACACCAAAGAATTAGCAAGACCGATTAGAAAGTCCTTGCTCCACAATGGGAAAGGTAATGCAAGGAGTAGCACCCACAGATGGCGCTTAACCACCCATTCATGGATAGGGTCAAAGTACATGTGCCATCTACTGAGCACCAGAGAACCTTTGTTAATGGTCCAGAGAGTGCTTAAAATCCACGTTGTATCCTTCTCTTCCAGGAAGACGAAGACCAACCAGCGATTTGCTAGACTAATAGTTGGGACGTAGTTCAAAATCGGCTTCCAATGTGTCGTGGCCCATTCCACCCATTCTTTCTTCCCCATAAAAACATATTCGAGCATGCCCACTAAGGCTCTGCAGTACAGATCCTCCACCCTGTCCATGTAAACATTGTGGCCCCAAACATAACCTCTTTTGCCTCCAGTGCCTTGACCGCTTCAACATTTCTTCTAGCCGAGTAAGAGTGGTACCCTTCCTTGGGAGAAGTACGTAGTGCAACCCCCACATATATAGGATTTGTCATCAGTAATAAGGGTCCAAACCTCCCTGTTTGAAAAGTGTCAAATAGAGACTGAAAGTACTTCTTGAGAATAAGAGGCCAAGAAACTCCAACCGAAACCATGTCGGAACCAGGTCAGACCCTCAATGATTGAGACCCAAAAATTAAAAAGGTATAATAGTCCTAGCCTAGAAAAAAGAAACTCGAGTCCAAGCCTTCAGGAAAAGAGTAAAACAAGGGACACTATAAGGTTAATACAAACCCCAATACCTTCATCCGTTGGAAGGAAAAACCCCGGATAGGAGAAAACAGAACCGTCAGACAATAGGCATTTCCAGTATCTTAACCCTACCCCAGGACAAAACCCTAATACCAGAGATAAGTGGTAAGAATAGAGCAAAAGTTCGTAAATCTCGTTCCCAAAAACATATAAGTGTCGTCCCCCAAAAAAAAACAAATAGTAAAGAAAACCCTTGGAAGTGTCACCATTTTTGGGACCTGCCCCTGCAACGGTAAAGGGATAAAACTTCCAACATACCAAGAAGAGACAGAGCCTGTGACAGCCACAAATAATACGGCTCAATCAACATAAAAAAGACAGACCGTGGCCAAGAAACCTTATGATCACAAATTACAACTATCATCTATTATCTATTCACCACACAACTATCATCTAATACTACTAAGACATAACCTTAATGTCATGATTATTCACCAAAGGGATTGAACACCGTATAAGTAATTGACCCTACTTTGAACACCGTATAAGTAATTGACCCTACTTTGAACACCGTATAAGTACTTGACCCTACGTTTGGATCACTAGACCGTTCAACTTATCATTTCTTTTTACACCAGTATAGATCTATATAAAAGGGGATCTACCAAGCACCGAGAGGGATCAAATCTCTCCAGGTGCAAACCCTTTTTTAGAGTGAAAATGTGTAATCTAATTTTTATTATTTTAGTTTATCTAATTTATGTTGTTTTATATATATGCAATTCTAAATAATTTAAATTTAATTTAAGCCGACAAGTTATTTTTAATAATATTTTATTTTTTTATAAAAGACACGTGTCAACTCTAGGATGGCCACGGAAGGAGTTACACATCTCTCCCCTACTGGACTGTAGAATGCACTTCTTCGATACAATTACATATTTACTTTTGGAAAGTCCTTGAAATATGACCATATTATATGCTTGCGAATTTTTCATTTAGTAATTTGGATATAACATATGGTTGAGAATTTTTCCTTTCCAACCATATCCATGGTCTATAATTTAGTTATTTAATTAATAATACTTAATTTATCATAATATAGTAAGAATATGCTTTGGAGACATTTAGAATATTTAAGTTTTTTTAATGTGTAAATGTTTTGATATTGAGTGAGAACGATTTCTATTTTATAACCTTAATGTCATGATTATTCACCAAAGGGATTGAACACCGTATAAGTACTTGACCCTACTTTGAACACTGTATAAGTACTTGACCCTACGTTTGGATCACTAGACCATTCAACTTATCATTTATTTTTACACCAGTATAAATCTATCTAAAAGGGGATCTACCAAGCACCGAGAGGGATCAAATCTCTCAAGGTGCAAACCCTTTTTTAGAGTGAAAATGTGTAATCTAATTTTTATTATTTTAGTTTATCTAATTTATGTTGTTTTATATATATGCAATTCTAAATGATTTAAATTTAATTTAAGCCGACAAGTTATTTTTAATAATATTTTATTATTTTTATAAAAGACACGTGTCAACTCTAGGATGGTCACGGAAGGAGTTACACATCTCTCCCCTACTAGACTGTAGAATACACCTCTTCGATACAATTACATATTTACTTTTGGAAAGTCCTTGAAATATGACCATATTATATGCTTGCGAATTTTTCATTTAATAATTTGGATATAACATATGGTTGAGAATTTTTCCAATCCAACCATGTCCATGGTCTATAATTTAGTTATTTAATTAATTACGCCTTAAGGCATTCAACAAGTGGGAGTCAACTCCCTGAATTAATGCTTTTTTTTTCATCCGTCGATATTTTTCGTCTGACGATTCAGATAATCTCCATCGTTGATCAGGTGCGGTTAGGTGCATAGGTGCACATGTGCCATAACCATCAATCCACAGTGGTTGCTTCTTTCTTCTTTGAGCCCTTCTACCTATTTTCCTTCATGAAATCGTTTTGGCAAAAACCTGAGCTGCTGCGGTTGCAGCTGCTATGTCTGGATTTTGTTCTTGGGACATCATTTGTTCTTTTCTTCTCCCTGGATGTTGCTGGTAGTGTGCATTGCCAAATGTTAGCGTTGTGTGGTAAGTTGCATGCAAACAATCAACCTTGTAGCAGAGACATTTCCCATGTAAGTGTTCCTTACGCCCACTTCCGCGGGGATTTCACACACTTCATTCTTCCCGGCTCTTAAACTCGTCATCCATGTGTTCTCCGCAGGGATCGAACCCTGGGCCTTTGAATCATATAAAGAAATCATGGAAAACCACATTACAGGATCTGAAAACAAGCCTTTCTACGATCTTCTACATCCCAACCCTGCCTCTTTCTCTTCATCGCCGCCGCAGCCGCAGGCTAGCAGCACTGAATTGGTCAAGTAGATGGAGGATCCGGGGTTTGAGAAGGATATCGTGCTTCCCTCTTATAATTCTCAAGCTCAAAACCCTCCCACGGTAATAATTTTCAACGTTATGCATTTGTCTTATGTTTCTTTCAAGCTATTTTCCCTGTTACTTATATCTTTAGTCTTCTTAATTTGGTTTCCTGGTTGTGTGTTTTCTGGGTTATGTTTATTTAGGAAGGGATTTCAATGTTTGTGGTTATTTTTGTACATTTTTGAAGTTTGTATCTATTCTTAAGTTCGTATTAGGGCATTATTTAGGTTGTGTGATTGCTGAGAATTAAATATCTGGTGAGTCTTTATGAAGGTAATGGGAAGGAAAGCCTTAAGAGATTTTCTACTTTTTGTGGATCTGAAGAAATCGAAAGACTAATTACATGCTTTGTTACTTTGGTTATCTTAATATGCTTGGTTTTGACATGAAACCCTGGATATTTTGCATGTTTTAAATGCTTGGATTTTCACTAAAAGAGATTTGGGGTTTGAGTTTGTTGAAGGTTCATACCACCAAGAACTCTTCACGGTCCTAAGCCACTTGCTTTGCAAGTTGCACTGGTTGTTGTTTTTACGCTTCTTATATGGAGAACGGCACTATTGCTTCTTATGCTTTCTAACCTATGTTGTTACTCCTGAAACCATGTTGAATGAGCAAACTATGGTGGATTTTATTTAATCTATGTAAGCTACCCAGATTAAATTGAAATTGATCTAACTACACACAATTGATAAGAAAACTGCAAATCACCTCATAGAAAGTGTATTCATGGTGTGCTAAGCTCTGCAAATTGATGAGAAAACTGCAAATCGCCTTAGAGAAAGCAGAATTTCGCCTGGGATGTCCCGCTTATCTCAATTTTCCATAACGTCATGGAGGAGTCAAAGAGGAGGGACCGGAGGAGCTCCATCTCAGTGGGGTTGCTCAAGTAAATTCACGAGATTTCCACTTATGTGCACCCTTCACCAGATTTCCACTTGTGTGTGCCCTCTCTGATCTAGCGGACACGGTGAAATTTCCTTTGACAGAACATGATCAGGAGGTTATGAAAGTCGTTCTGGAACTGGAACTCATCGTTCTAGAACTGGAACTCGTCCATCTTTGGGATTCTGGTTAACCTAAAACCAACACATTCTAAACTTTGAATAGAACTGATATTGAATCACAGACGCCAAGCCGAGGGGCTGCCAAATGTTATGGATTTTGTTTTTCAATATCTTACATGCCTAACCCAGGGACTGCCAAATGTTATGATTTCCTCCATGCGAGGGACTGCCAAACGTTATGATTTCCTCTATGGCAAACGCCTAGCCCAGGGACTGCTAGAGCACGAGATCGTTGAGACCGCCATGGTCGAGACCACCGAGTGTATTTTTTTTCAATATTTATTTTTCGATGCCATTTTCATCTCAATTGGATCATCGCTAGGTGCATGAAGAATAGGAATGCAAACACGGCCATATGGATAAACACTTAGTTACCACGTTTCGGATGTAAGTTACCATGTTTCAGATGTAAATTTCACTGAGGAAGGACTATTTGGGTAATTCGGTGGAAAAATCATAATAGCATTAGAATATCCACCGTCATATAATGTATCTGGTGGGCCCCTTCATCTTCCCTGCCACGTGCAACGAGTTTCAACTTGCTCCGGTTCTTGTCTTCATCAATCAAACCTACAAGCCAAACGACTTCAGAACTACGAGTCCAAAAACGTTTACTATCTAATCCAAATCTGTCTCTGGTTTTACTATCTAAGCCAAATCCGTCTTAATCCGTCTCTGGTTTTAGGTCCATTGTTGCAATCTACCATGAACGCCAACACCGCTCATATTATGAAATATTTGACAGGTAGGTAATATTATATATTATAGCTGGTTGGGCTGTTACATATATAGTGGAATATTGTGAGTGATTTAATAGGAGAATGTCGTGATATGGTGATAAGCAGGGTCAGCGAAGACATATGCGAAATTAACACAGGAAAATGTGGACGTGAGGGAGGTTGCTAACGCTCACATTTTAGTTTATGAAACGCGTTCTGTCAGTGGGTACATATATCTCTGCGCATAATGCAGCCTCCACCGAGGAGACCTCATCGAAATGCTGGCAGAACTGTGCCCACGCGCATAGCAGAGGCCCTTGTTTCCAAGACCAAGGCTATGGTTCATTAACTTTGGTCTATAAACATGGCCAAGCATTGTGCTGCTATAAATCTCTCTTGTTAACTGATAGTTTGGGTTATTGCTTTCTGTTTTGTCTCCTTTAGCCATGCAGGCTATCACTTTAGCCTTCTTGCCATTTCCTTACATATGTCAACTGCTACCCAATCATTAGGGAGTCTTCCCATAGTTAGACTTGCTTGCCTAACTTTGTAATCTTGGACGATGAGTCAGTTCTTTATTACTGTTCTAGTTCTTATATTATATAACCTGGCAGACAGCAGAAAGCCTTAGGAGTCTGGTACTATGCCAATCATATCCAAGGTCTTTGAAACTCATCAAAATTTGATACTCAGATATATTTGGTTCCTTTGGATCATTAAATCTCACTAAACAAAACCACTCTGGACCCTCCTATTGACCCTACCCTCTGGGATGGATGGAACTCAACCCTAGGAATGGTTCACTGTCTGTGTGTTTATTATAAGCAGACACCTTCTCCGAACTGACCGGACGAGGAACAACGTGTCAGTCTTATGCACCTTGAGTGCCACTAGGTAGGGAGACAGCATCAGATCAGGCTCTGCATAGTATTTTTTCCACCCCACCGAAATGGATTGGAAAATGCTCGGGGAATCAAAAGTGTGAAGATCATAGCTAGTGGGGCTGGGTCAAAAGTCAGAATATGTTGGCAAGTTGGGCTCGGTACAAAGTGAATAATATCCTCTAAACAGGGCATGTGGGCTGTAGACTTGACACTGTATCTTGGGACTAAAAGTACTTTGGAAATGTCTTCCCCCAAACAAAGCAACTCAGCTTTGGGGAAGGCTCAGTTAGGTAATGTAAATTGACTAGATTATGTACTTCTTATTCTTTGCTCTTGTCCTGCAAATAACTTGTTCCTCTAGACATTAGAGTCTCTCTTGTACTCATGTAACATGTGTGCTGCAAAGATGGCAGACTGTTAATCGTGGGTATGAGTATGAGATCAAAAGTGTTACGTTTTCTAGTTACAGTTATATAAGGTGCCGGTTGTTTTGTCTAGAATGCTTCTTGCGTATATTTAATTTGTATTGATATTGCAGTGCTTCATGGTATCAAAGCTAAGTGTTGGATATATGTAAATTGTATCGATATTCCAGTGTTTCATGGTTTAAAAGCTAAGTTTTATGTGGAATCAAAGTCGAAAGGTAAACGGAACAAATATTTTTAATATGCTATTGGACCAAAAGTTTATGATCTTGTACAGATCTATAACTTTTGACACCTTTTTGGTGAAAGGTCGACTATTTTAGCTTTATACACGATTATTCGATTCATAGTGCATTGTATGAGGAAAACTCAGGCTCTAGATTAGATTTTTACAGTTTTTTTTTAATATTCTAAGATGTGATTCATGAGTCATTTAGAAATACTTTTGTTTACTTTGCTATGCTATTATGTCTACCTTCCCGTCAAAATTGGAAGGAAATTAATGCTTCATCCTCTAACTGTGTAATATGAAAATTATCAAGGCTTTTTTAAAGAATGTAGCATCCATTGCTCTGCAACATGCAACCATTTTTCAGTGGCTAAATTACTGGTGGTTTTATGATTTTGAATGTAGCTAAATGCATTTGCGCATTTAACCTTTTACTGTCACTGCATTAAAAAGTGTTACTCAGTTTCCTTAGGCTAGAGTTTTAGAGCTTTCTAGAAGTTTGTCTTTGAGATCCATAGTCTACTAGCATATTTGCCAGGAGTTCATTTCATATTGACGCGCATGTTAGTTAAAGTCTCAAGTTATCTACCCTGGCCAACCTCTCTCTCCTTTGTATAGAGCATTTGATAGGTCTTCTTTGCCAAGGTTTTTCGTTATTCTCTATTGGAACATGCCCAAAATTTCTTAAAAGTGGTTTTTTCTTTGTACCCATCTAGCAGGGGCCCTTGTTTCCAAGACCAAGCCTATGGTTAATCAACGTTGGTCTATACATGGCCAAGCATACTCAGGCCAATGAAAGGCAAATGTGCAAATTCATTGTGCTGCTATAAATGTCTCTTGTTAACTGATGGTTTGGGTTATTACTTTCTGATTTGTCCCCTTCAGCCATGTAGGCTATCGCCTTAGCCTTCTTTCCATTTCCTTTGCTTCTCAACATCTGTCAGCTAATCATTAGGGAGTCTTTCCATGGACTTGCTGGGACGAACAATGGTCTTTATTACTATTCTTCAACACTTCAAATTCTTTATTACTGTTTTTCAACACGCCAAACATTTCAATTTGTCTTTATTACTGTTCTTCAACACTTCAAATTGTCTTTCTTGTTGCATATGTCCACATCTCTTTGCTTAGCTTACAACACGACGTTCTTTTATTGCACCCCTAGGTACAATTGCTAGTAATACTTAATTTATCATAATATAGTAAGAATATGCTTTGGAGACATTTAGAATATTTAAGTTTTTTTAATGTGTAAATGTTTTGATTGTGTAAATGTTTTAATATTGAGTGAGAATGATTTCTATTTTATATATTTAAAATTTGCTTTACATTTTTACAAATCAATATGATATAGATGTTGTTAGGTGGGTAATGCCAACATGGCACATATTGATTAAAAAAACAATTCAAAATAACTAATAATAATAATAATAATACAAGTATGTTATATGTTTAAAAATTATAAAATAATACTCTTTATGAAAAAAAGTAAAAATACCTAATCAATTTTGGTATCATTAAACAATTTCTTTTTCATAAGTCATTTTTAGTAGAGAAATTATCTATTTATAAAAAATGAATTGATTTATTTGTATACAACAAACTAAGTTATTAATGAACAACAAAATTGAGTTCTAACAAGCACATTGGATGACAAATACAAATCTCTTTTACCATGATCAAATACAATATATCTACACCCAAAATCAATAAACAAGAAATAGGTTGTATTTATGCCCTATCATGTTCAACACAATAATCATAGTTAGGGTGCATTTTTTTCCAGCGCTCTTTTTGCTTATTTGGTTAATTTCACAACCAAAAATTGTCATTTCCCATGTAGCCTCCATTCTTGTCATGTTGTACCGACTTCATAAATTGTCATTATTCTCATCCTCTTGACCAATGACCATATATGTAGTTTTTCCATTAGAGAATTTGTGTTAATATATGTGGGGTGACCCTCTACAAGCCTCTAAGCCCGTGACCATGTGTCTATCGCTTAACTCTCGCAAATGCTTCATGGTAGGTGAGATGCAATGTATTCAAAAGGATTATACTAGATATTTCAATGGATTCACCCCCACATAGCTAGAGCCAATTATTGTCCAAAATCAAAGCACCTAACAAGAGCCACACCGACATACTCTACAATATCTCCATTGATCACATGTTGTGGGAGCAATATAGGGATCCTTGTAAGGAGATCAATATTAGTAAGATCTTGGAGGATTCCAATGCCTTGGAAGCCACCAATGTTGTCAAGGTAATCATTCAAATATGAAATTTTTTCATCTATAACCAAACAATAAGAAACAAGCTCAATTTATTCTCTATCATGTTCAACACATCAATCATAGATGGCACACATTTTTCCACTACTCTTTTTGCTTCATTAATTAATCTCATAACAAAAAACAATGGTTACCTAGTTCGATTTGGGGTATTTCCTTAGCACAAATGACACCTACCATATTAATGCAATTGAAATTTAGAATATGCCAAATTATTTCTAAAATTAGTCCTATATCCATGTGAAATTAGTCCTCTAGCCATAGTTTCACATGGATAGGTTTGGTCAAAAGCCATAGTTTCACATGGATAGGTTTGGTCAAATAGAATTCATTTGGTAGATTAATTAGTCTTGTCAATGATAACAACTACTTGGACCTTCATTTCCACTTATAACTCTCCCTTGGCAATAGGTAGTCTATGTAAAAAAGTATAGTCATTTTAGGCATTAACTTCTTTATATTGTTGCTCGGTATTGATTATACCTGTTTTGCGTTCAAACTTTTTCATATGCAAGTAAACGTTCAAACAATTTGAAACTGTAATCTGTTTGTAATTATGGTGCCTTTATAATTATATTTGAGATATAAAAGATTCAAACAACTACACTAATCATTTAGAAAGCAAAAGATACATGGAATATGAGATTGCCAAAGTGCTAATCTTTTAAAGAATATTCAATAAACAAAGAAAATCCAAAAATTCCTTATGCTAAAACCAAAAGCTCTTCGAGAATGATTCATATTTGAAGAGAATTTAGTAGCACAACAACTTTCCATTTTTCATTGGAGTCAATGGAAAACTTACTTTGTTTAGAAGGAATTTGCAAGTATGGTTGCCATTAACACATTTGTTCATAATCCATTATTCATCTTCTTTCTTCGCAAAAAAAAGATGAACACACTCAAAGAATTAAAACATCACGAAAAAAATGAACACACTCAAAGAATTAAAACATCTTTGCATTATCCCCATGGTAGAAAAAAAAACATTGTGACATGCTCTTCTTCAATTATGCATATTCATATGTTGTCTTTAGGGTTAAGATGCAATTATATTATATATAGTTATATTTATAGTTAAGATGGAGGGAGTAACTTATAATTGATTCAAGGAACTTTAGTTGAAGGAAAGGCTTGGCTAATTACATAGTATTGTAGGTCATTAAGTGAATTAATTAGAATGTTGACGAAAAAATTAAGACGACAAGCATTGTTTTCATAAGCATTTAATTATGTCGTGATATCCACGTCATTTTGTCTTCAATGAAATTTGTGTGTGTTCATGCACACCCACATGCATGCATATACAAACACGCAAGCATACATATATGAATATGTATATGCATATACATATATGAATATGTATATGCATATGCATATATACATACATATATCTACACACATAACATCTATGTGTATGTATGTGTGTCTCTGTGTGTGTACATACATATATGTATGTCTATATTTGATGTGTCTTTTGGGTTTTCATATTCAATTGATTTCAATTTTAGAAAAAATTCTTAATATTAATGTGAAAAAAGTGAATGTTTCATTTCAGTGTCTTTATAGTGGATAAAGGTTACATAAAAATGCTATCGGAGCTACATGAAAAACATTTTCTCACTATTTTGAAATGATTGATTAGATAGATTCGTAGGGATATCATTACACTTGAATAATGAATTTAGGCAAAAAATAACTAATCAATTAGATGGTTTGAGATCGTGATCATGGAAAATTGGTAGGACTAAGTGAATGTGAAATAATAATAAAATGGAATTTGGGATTTGAGTTCTAACAATATCTACATCTTGTATTCCTTAGTGAGTTGAACTTAAAATTGATTTATGCATTCTCATAATATAAGTTGTTTGCAACATCCCTTGAGGCTAGGGTTTGGAGGATAGGATAGGGTTACACAGGTGTATGGCTAGAGGAAGGTGGGAGATCCATGGAAGCACCTAACAATGTATGAAGATGTTGTAAGCTATTCACATGACACCATACACAAGGTCCAATTATTCATGAATTGGTCATTTCACTACCTTATATATGTAGAGGATATTGTTGTCATATATGCAATGGCTAGCTTTGTAGGAGGTATAAGAGCATACGTGATTGGGCCATATCACAAGCATTAGTGGATTGGGAGTGGTACAAGTTCATTAAATCGAAGGGATAAAATTAGTATAAGTGTACTATAAGTAACTTTATGGGATCACAAAGGTCGTGTCTCAATCCACAATGATCAATATGCTTTATGATATCATCACCTTCTCAATTCTATGGGAGATTTGATATGTGCTTTCTTCGCAAATATTTATAGGTTGCACATTAAAGATTCTTTGGTTAACACTTTAAATCCTTTGAGTGGTGGTGAAGGTTTTCATTTTTGGGATTGCCTAAGTTGGTTGAGTGAGGTTTGTAGATTCGAGGAAGAAACATTTGAATATTCATGAGGTGGATATAGTGGCATAAATGGAGCTTAGAATAGCAAGGAATTTAGTAGGTGACTGGAAAATGAGGGAAGATGGGTGTTAAGCAAAGAAAGAATCAAGTCAAACTAGTACTTGGTGATAATGTGAAAATGCACTAAGTTATTGTGTTTGTAAATCAAGCTTCGGTAGGGACGTTTCATGGCAAAGTTATTTGTGAGAAAACCATAAAAGATTGGTTGTAGGTTAAGTGTAAGATTTTTGATTGGGTATACTCTAATTTTGTACATTTTGACTAGGGGGTGTGTTACCACCTAAGTTATACTTAGTGGTTTTTTATCAAGTGAGCTTGGTGAACCAGACAAAGATGATTTGTTCCAACTTCAGAAGACCTTCAGAATTGTTTCTGGGAGGTGCTTGTTGTACTATATCACATGTTCATACCCCATAGGGGAGTTGTAATAAAATTTTCTAGCATGATAGTGTCTGTAAAAGACTCGGTATCTTAGACTTTATTTGTCAATCCAATCAACCCAGGGTGCTTTTTCCCTTCCTTATTATTGGTTGTTGAATAAACGACTGATAATTTTTTAGTTTTTCACTCAATACCTCCAAAGTTGGGGTGGTCGGCTTGGCATTTAGGCCTATTGAGGTTATTAGAGTATATGTATCAATGTATAAACATGCTAGGCATTATGGTCGAGTCATATGAACATGTCTAAGTCCCCCTAGGTTTAATTTTTTTTTTTAAGTTTTTTTTTTTAGTTTTTTTTCTCCAAAACTTAGGTTATTTTTTAATAGTCTAAATGGAAAATTTGGTTTTGTAATAAAAGTGGGCTCGGAAATCAGTTTCAGTCATGGGGGTGCTCATTTTCAAACTTAGAGTGCCATGTAAACCCATAGACCCACTTTTTCTAAGTTTTGAGTGATTTCTCCATCACTCGGGTCAAAAATCCCTAAAAGTCAAATATTGATTATTTTAATTAATAAATTAATTAAATAATGGAGAAAATTCAAAATCCTAAATCATTGGGATTTGCTACGATTTGACTGAAATTAGTCTCATCGGCTTAGGATTGACTAGATCTGACCATCCCTTGACAGAAGGAGGTGATCTGGGCTGAACAGGGAGTGCATTACTGCATGCAATCTTGGGAATTGTGCCCTCTCTCTCTCCTCCACATGTGTGGGACCATTTGGATGAGTATTGGTGGATGCTTCAGTTAGCAGGTTGAGGTGTCAATCCGATCAGCTCTCCGATTAACAGTTGCACTCAGTGAGACTCAAATCAGGCTCAGTGAGACTCAAATCAGGCTCAGTTAGACTCAGATTAAGCTCAGATTCACTCCACATGCAGCTGCAGTCTCTCTCTCCTTGGGAATTGCGCACCACTGGGCTAGATTTCCTATTTTTTGCTATAAATAAAGCTCAATTTTCCTCTTCCAAGCTAGTTAGAACTGGATTGAGGTGTTGTTGCTATTGTATTGTGTACTATTTTGGAATTAAAAACTTTGGAGGCAATATCTATGGTGTAATGTTTTTCATGTGTGGATGGTGATTGTCAAGTGCTTATGAGGTATAATCTGTATTATTGATCTTTGCTTTTTGTTGGTTGATTGTTGACCATGAAGGAGAGAGCTCCCTCCTGTTGGGGTAAGATATTATTCTAGTTTGATTTATTCTCTTACTATTCACTTATTTCAGATCTCTTGGAGTTGCATGTATTTTAAGTTTAATTGCATGCTTTCTAATTGTCTTTTTCCAGCAACACCCATGATTTAACCATCTGTTTGTGCAAGGATTTCTAAGTTGCAGGTGATCTCACTTGTAGAAGGGGTTGAGATAGTTTGCATCTTCCTCATATTTAGGATATTTTGGAGGACATAGTCCCTCGGTATTCCACCAAAGTAGACTCCAAAGCCCAACATTCCCAGGCTTCCAGCACTCTTTCTCTCTCTCCCTCCTTCTAAAAATGAAAATTTTACCTGGTTACTTTGTTTACAAGCTTTGATATTATTCAGATCTATTATTTTAAAGTAAAAATTAACATAGATCTATTGTCTCAAACCTCATAATCTAGATCTCATTCCTAAAAAGGTTTATAAGCATTCTAGATCTAGATTTAGGGAAATCATCCGTTTTGTATGGAAATTTAAAGAGAATACATAGTTTGCATGCATTAGATTTCTATTTTCTATTTTACAAGATAAAATCCAGTAATAATTGCATATAACATTGGCTGCCCCAAAGGCAAGCCAATACCCCAAGGAAAGCTTGCTTTCCTTTGTTCCTTTTCTACCGTTTTAACTAGTTTTAACTAAGTTTTTTTTGTTTAAAGTAGGCTGACCCAAAGGTACTTTCAAAGTGCTTTTGGGCATATTTCATTCTAATAAGCTCAATATCTTTTAGCAGATCTAACAGAAAGAGGAGAAGCTGTCGTTCGAAAATGGCTTTTGGGCCATCTGATTCCCCTAAGGGATCTCCCTTTTGACTGTCATCTTTAATTTTGGCATTTTGTAAAGGATTGGTTTCATTGTGTGTAAGGACCAAGAGGATTAATATCATTTTTATGATATTGTAACCACTGATAATAAAAAAATTCTTCGAATAGGCTCTTTTGAGCCCATTCCCCATCCCCCCTGGGGGGATTCATGCCTTTTTCCCATTTTTTGCATTTTCTTATTTCTTTTTTCGCTCTAGATTAGTTTAATTTATGCAGAATAATATGCTTTGATTACTTTATCATATATTCCATATTACAGTATCAAAGTAACTTTAATACTTACCCCACGACTTCCCAGTTGACCCGGAAGGGGAAAGAGATGCGTGGTAGGACTAATTAGAAAACCTGTGGTTTGCTTATTTTTTCCTGCTTGTCATTAATTTCTACAAACAATATTTCTAAAATCAACCCCCTCCTTGATTCCTCGATTGAGGTCCATTTGGACCAAAAAATGTTCATACAAGGTTTTTCTTTCTAAAAACACATCCTTTAAAATTTACTAAAATTGACAAGATTTCGATGTGTATGCTCTGCAATTGGTTGCGGTTCATCCAATCAGTCAAGCTGCATCAAAAGCAGCGTGAGTGACTAGATTAATTAGGATTCACCTTCCCTAATTAACCACCATCAGGCGAAAATCCAACGCCTCGATCAAACCGTAAACGGTGGCAAAATACCCAAAGGAAGTGGGAACTCCTGGACAGTGACCTCGGGGTGCTGATCTTTGTTACACCTTCGTGTGTTTTATGAACACAGTCTCAAAGAATCTATTCAGCCCACACGTTCCTTGCGGTTAGTTGTGAAGGTTTATTTTTGGACATACTTCAAGTACCCCTCGGGTATATCTGGAGTCCCCCCTCGCCTAATTTAATCCACTCATATTCCATATTAACTTAAAACGTACCAAGAGGCAATTGCAAAACATTCACTCCAAGCACATGAAAGTACATTTGATGATTTTATGATTCCATTCTTAAGGCACTGGTCCTGTGTTTAAATCTTTCGATATATATATGTATATAGTGTGTGTCAACATTGTGCTTTATTGTGCTCATTTTTCATCTTGTCATCTATGGTTATGTATGGTTAATTTCCAACTCCTAAGCAACTATCTCAATTTAACATCATCATACTAAAGTAATTTGCCTTAGTAACTTAATAGGGTCTACCCCCCTTGGCTTCGTTAGGAGTTGAGCCTAAACGGAGGAGTCAAGAACAAGGTGACAGCCTTGACTCGAGACTTACCCCCAAGGACACACCGAGTGGCTTGAAGATTTTTGGCACGTCCCCCCCTAGGTGTGTGAAAGGTGGCAACACTTTTTGGAACCATTGCCGGGAATAAATATTTTTATTCCCGGAGTACGACTTTTGTTTTCTTCTTTTTTGTTTTTACTTTGTTTGGTGAATGCTTAGAGTAGATCTTTAATTTTCATCTGGTGACTCCACTGACTTTTTTAGCTTTTTATTTTTTCAAAGAAAAACAAAAAATATTTTTGTGAGAGTTCTTAAATGTATATTTTTATTCTCACATGGCGACTCCATTGAAGGGATAAAACCCTTGTTTCTCACAAAAAAATTTAAGATTGATTGTGTGTAGGTGAGCCCACGTAACAGTAAAATTTAAAGCTCAACTCCATTTTTCAATTCCAGACATTCTCCATGGTCACTTATTCTTGATATGGATATTAAAAGAATAGAAATTGTTGCTCGAGTTTCCTGTGATTATCCTCCCATTGATTTCTCCAAGATCCCTAGATTTCCTAATCGTCTCGTTAGTGAAATGGCATCTACTTCCCTTCCGGGCTTTCAGGGAGATGATAATGATCGCTCAGCCAGATTCCTTGTTATGATTTTTCTATCACATATGAGTGAAAACTGTTGATGTATATGTAACTTCGGAATGTATTCTTCTATGTATCTTATATATTGTAACCCCATGTTTATTCCAGGATGTCTCTATTATGTATCTGAGTCATGTGGTCATGCCCCGATGTTCCGATCGGGAGGATTAATAATGTAATCAAGTCATATCAAGTCATTAGGTAAGTCCCCACAGTTTCGGGGCACTTGAGTTATTATACACTAATTAAGGTGTAGGCTCGAGTAGTAATTATTAGGTTGAGCCTACGTGTGAAAAGGCAATTCAAGTGAACGGATGAATATAAATAGAGAGTGAGAGTCTCTCTATTTATCACTTGTGAAACACATCATTTACTCTCTTAAGTGAGGCGCACTTGTGGAGGAGGAAATATACTGGGACTAGAAGGCCACTGCTGTTGGGAGATCTCTTACTGTTTTGGTGCTGATTTTATCTCTAAGGAAGTTGCGGGGTTTTCTCCTTTATGGTTTCCCCGAGGAAAACTCTTTGTGTCTCTTGTCTCTTGTGATGTGCTTATGTTTTATTGATGTACTTGTTATTCTCTCAGTGAAAAGATCCTAAGATCATAATGCTAGCTTATTTGATGAAAAACTAACATGGTATCGGAGCTAACCTGAGAAGAAGACACTGTGCAGCTGCGGGAGCTATGGCTTCCTTGTTTATGGATCTTCCTCCACATATTTTCAGCAAAAGTAAGGTGCAATTACTCTCCTCCTTAGGGCGCATATTTCTGTCGAAACAGAATCCAATTCTGAGGTTTTTCAGTTTTGGACCTATCACTGGGGTCGGAAATTAGGGCTTTCTACAGAAGAGGAATTTTTCAATGAGCCCAGGCCTGGATTGATCTCCTCCCCAAAATCAAAGTTAGGAACAAATTTGAAGGCATTTGGGTGGACAGAACTCCGGAAAAGCAAAACCCTAGTTGGCTCCTGAACCAGCCCTGTAGGATTTCAGCTCAAGTTTCAGATCCGACATCTTGAACCTGGTAAGATCTAAAATCTTTTGTATTTCCATTGGAGGTTCTTATTTAAAGATGTCTCATCATACCAAGCTTGATGAAAAGCTTGAGGGAGCTGAAAACTTCTGAGCCTGGAAGTATAGGATCTCCCTGGTCCTGGAAGAGAATGAATTAGACTCCTACATTCAGGAGGAGGTTCCAGTTCCAGAGGGAGATGAGGCAAAAGCCTTACATAAGAAAAATATGGTTATGGCAAAGAGAATCATTGCTGATTCTATTAAGGATCATCTCATCCCACAGGTGTCCTCTCTCAAGACACCTAAAGCTATGTTTGATGCCCTAACCAAATTGTGGGAAGGAAAGAACATCAATCGGAAGATGACCTTGAGGAACCAATTGAAGAATGTGAAGATTCAAAATGCAGAAACTATCCAGTCCTACTTCACAAGGGTTTCTCAAATCAAAGAGCAACTAGAAGCAGTTGATGAAGAAATGGAAAATGCAGAAATTGTGATGACTACTTTGAATGGCCTTCCTAGGTCATGGGATGCTTTCATTCAAGGTATCTGTGCAAGAAAGAAGCTAGTCAAATTCAGCAGACTTTGGGAAGAATGTTCTCAAGAAGAAGCACGGATAGCAACTCGAGAAGAGAAGATGGGAAGTGAATACCAAGCCCTCACAGCTCACTCCAAGAAAAGCAGAAGAAGACCTCATTACTCCAAAGGTAAGGATTTTCATCCTAGA
>LPNX010612440.1:421331-461752 GCA_001517045.1 Pseudotsuga menziesii
AGAAGCATTCTCCGGCAAGAAACCAGAAGTCAGCCATCTCAGAATATTCGGCTGTCCTGTGTACATCCACATTCCAAAAGAGAAAAGAACAAAACTTGATCCTTTAGGAAAGAAGGGCATATTTGTGGGATACTCTGAAAGCTCAAAGGCTTACATAATCTACTTTCCAGGATACAAGAAGATTGAAGTCAGCAGGGATGTAACATTTGATGAAGACACAGCTTACAACAAATCCAGAAAGAGACCTGCTGAAGAACCTGAAGAAGTAGAAGCAGAAGCACCCAGGATCCGTGATACAATCATGAATGAAGAAGCTCAAGAAGAAGATCGAGAGTTCGAGGAACCACAAAGACCTTTAGATCCACCACTGGAGAAGAATCCTCATAAGAGGAAACCTGCTTGGGTACGTGAACTTATCCAAGGTGCGGAAAGATATGGAGCTCCAGAAGAGAATCACAGAGAAAGAAAGAGGACAAGATCAAATTCCGGGTATGTAGCTTTACTATGTGATTTTATTGATAAAGAACCTTCCAGTTATGAAGAAGCGGCAGAACAAAAAGAATGGAAGGACGCTATGATCGAGGAATATCAATCGATCATGAAGAATGATGTTTGGGATGTTGTCCCAAGACCAAAAGGGAAGTCAGTTGTCACTTCCAAATGGATCTACAAGATAAAGCATGCTGCAGACGGTAGCATTGAAAAGTATAAGGCAAGATTTGTAGCTCGAGGATTCTCTCAGAAAGAGGGAGTAGACTATGAAGAGACCTTTGCACCTGTAGCCAGATACACTTCCATCATATCAGTACTTGCTCTGGCTGCAGTGATGAAATGGAAGATACACCAGATGGATGTCAAGACTGCTTTCTTGAATGGTGTAGTGGAAGAGGAAGTGTATGTAGAACAGCCACTCAGTTTTGAGACACATGACAGAGAATCTCATGTATGTAGATTGAAGAAAACCCTGTATGGTTTAAAACAGGCAGCCAGGACCTGTACGGCAAAATTAACAGCTTTTTATCTAGTTTGGGCTTTACCAAGAGTAAAGCGGATTCCAACCTTTACTACAAGGTTGAAGATGGCAATCCAGTGATACTCCTTTTATATGTAGATGATCTATTTGTGACAGGTACAGATGGGTTGATTGTTGATACGAAGAGAAAGCTTGCTGCTGAGTTCGAAATGAGGACTTGGGGATGATGCATTACTTTCTAGGTATGGAGGTGTGGCAGAGTACAGATGGAATCTTCCTTGGACAAGGGAAGTATGCAGTAGAGATCCTGAAGAGGTTTGGGATGATGAACTGCAAGGCAATGGCCACACCTATGGCATCGAACCTGAAGCCTTTGAGTGATGCTTCGTCAGAGTCGGTTGATGCTACGATGTATCGTCAGATGATTGGGTCATTGATGTACCTGACGAACACGAGACCAGACATTTGCTTTGATGTGAACACCTTGAGCCAGTACTTGACAGATCCGAGAAGTGTTCACTTGATTGCTGCAAAGCATATTCTGAGGTACCTGAAGGGTACAATTGATTATGGGCTCAAGTACGATACGAATCAGAAGATTAACCTGGAGGGTTATGTTGATTCAGATTGGGCAGGCAGTGCCATCGACAAGAAGAGTACTTCAGGATGTTGCTTCGGTATGGGATCAGGTATGATCTCTTGGTTTAGCAGGAAGCAATCCTGTGTGGCACTGAGTACAGCTGAAGCAGAGTATGTCGCAGCTTGTTCAGCTAGTTGTGAGGCAGTATGGCTGCAGAAGCTACTGTCTGATATATTTGATCTCCAGTTGGATGCTACTTGTATATATTGTGACAACCAGAGTTGCGTGAATTTGTCAGAGAATCCAGTGTTCCATGACAAGTCAAAGCATATCGAGATCAAGTATCACTATATCAGGGATATGGTGCAGAGAGGAGCAGTGAAGCTCCTGTATGTTGCGACGGAGGAACAGATAGCTGATGTATTGACGAAGCCATTGGCTAGGCTGAAATTTGAGTACTTCAGAGAGAGACTTGGTGTTCGCCATATTGAGGCTTCCTCCTAGAGAAAGTGATGACACCCATAGCCATTCTGACATGGTGAGAGGATTGGTTCCTTCCATGGTCAGATGTAAGGGCTGAGCCATTCTGTCATGGTGAGAGGGTTGCTCCCTTCCATGTCAGATATGAATGCTGGCCATTCTGTCGAGTAGGACAGATGTAAGGGCAATTGCCATTCTAGGAATGGAGGCACCTGGTCAGTTACCAGGAAGACTCAGTGTAAAAGCAGAGTAGCCATTCTGATGTGATAGAGGGATGTGTTCCCACTTGATCAGATGTAAGGGCTGAACCATTCTATTCATGGCTAAAGGATTTAGTTCCTTCCATTTCAGATGTGAGTGTTGGCCATTCCGACAATCAGGTCGGATGTAAGGGCAACTGCCATTCTCGAGGAGAATGGAGGTGCCTGGTCAGTTACCAGGTAGCTCAGTCGAGGAGGAATGGGGGCCATTCTGATGTGATTGTAGTTTACTACAAGATCAAATGTGAGTGCACGCCCTTCCATCACTGTGATAGGATGTGTTCTTATCTGGGTGGATGTAAGTGCTGAGCCAGTCTTCGCATCATGTGTTGATCAGACGTAAGTGTTGTGCCAGTCTTCGCATCATGTGTTAATCAGACGTAAGTGCAGTGCCATTCTTCGCATCATGTGTTGATAATATGTAAGTGCAGTATCTATCTTGGCATCATGTGTTGATCAGATAGAGTTGATTGAGCCAGTCTTCGCATCATGTGTTGATCAGACGTAAGTGTTGTGCCAGTCTTTGCATCATGTGTTGATCAGACGTAAGTGCAGTATCTATCTTGGCATCATGTGTTGATCAAATAGAAATGATTGAGCCAGTCTTCGCATCATGTGTTGATCAGACGTAAGTGCTGGGCCTTTCTGACGAGTAGGTCAGATGTGAGTGCTGGGCGTGCCTTTCTGACAAGTAGGTCAGATGTAAGTGCTGGGTGAAGACCTACATGAGGAGTAGGCCTACAACCAGCATGAAAAAGGGCTGGCTCTGTAGAACTTCCTATGACGAGAAGAATCTTGAGATAGCACCAGGGATGATCCAGATCGAGTGATGATCGAGATCCAGTAATGATGATCCAACAGTGATGATCCAGATTGTGTGATGATCCAGATCCAGTCCAGTGATGATGATCCAAATCGAGAGATGATCCAGATCCAGTGATGATGTTCTATGATGATCCAGATCGGGAGATGATCCAGATCCGATGATGATGACTTGAAGATGATGATGACTTGAAGACGAAGATGACTTGAAGATGAAGATGACTTGAAGACGAGATGATCCAGCTGATATAGAGAAGAAGACCAGTGCTGAAAATTGTGTCGAAATAATACCTTCCTAGTTAAGAGGGAGTGTTGATGTATATGTAACTTCGGAATGTATTCTTCTATGTATCTTATATATTGTAACCCGATGTTTATTCCGGGATGTCTCTATTATGTATTTGAGTCATGTGGTCATGCCCCGATGTTCCGATCGGGAGGATTAATAATGTAATCAAGTCATATCAAGTCATTAGGTAAGTCCCCACAGTTTCGGGGCACTTGAGTTATTATACACTAATTAAGGCGTAGGCTCGAGTAGTAATTATTAGGTTGAGCCTACATGTGAAAATGGAATTCAAGTGAACGGATGAATATAAATAGAGAGTGAGAGTTTCTCTATTTATCACTTGTGAAACACATCATTTACTCTCTTAAGTGAGGCGCACTTGTGGAGGAGGAAATATACTGGGACTAGAAGGCCACTGCTGTTGGGAGATCTCTTACTGTTTTGGTGCTGATTTTATCTCTAAGGAAGTTGCGGGGTTTTCTCCTTTATGGTTTCCCCGAGGAAAACTCTTTGTGTCTCTTGTCTCTTGTGATGTGCTTATGTTTTATTGTTGTACTTGTTATTCTCTCAGTGAAAAGATCCTAAGATCGTAATGCTAGCTTATTTGATGAAAAACTAACAAAAACAACATTCAACATGAGGATCATATGATGGCAATGTTTGCTCATTCTGTGCAAGGGGATGCTTTATGTTGGCTTCATGAGTGTTTTCCTGAGAAATCTATTACTTCCCTTGCAAAATTCTTTGAATTTTTTTTTCAAGCAGTGGCATTATGATGGGAATGATATTAAATCATTCGTTGCTAAATCATTCATTATGACCAATTTGAAGTACTTCTTTCCTTGGAAAGAGTTTCATACGGAATATCCTGAGATATGTAGTATCAACGTGGTGTACAACACCCAACATTCAGAAATCCATTATGATCCCATTGAGTTTGTGCATGAAGAGCCTTTAGTTGAAAAAATTGTTGAAGACCCTCCTCATGTAACATCAACATAGAATAGTAATGATTGGGAATTCTTTCATGATTATTTTAGTGATGATGATCACATTTGTAATCCATATCTACCTAAGGATGAGGCCATTGCAGAATCTTATAGTGAAACTTATGATGAAAACTGTAATGTGCATACTGGGACTCCTACCTATTTTCCATATAATGATGACAGCCTGGAAGGTTTACTGCCTTGTGACCATTTTTCTGAAGAAGATGAATATGAAAATGAGGACATGTATAACTTGGAGCACGATACAAGTGATGAAGACTCCCTTATGTCTGACAAGATGTTGAAGAGGAGTCCTGGACATTTATGGAAAATCCAGTCTATGAGGAAAATAATGAACCAGAAACTTTTGATGGTTTTGTTGATTCTCCTATCTACGACATATCTAAAGGAGAGAGCATGGACCTTATGGCCTTGGGAAATTTTGATATAGAAAAGGAGCATGCAGTTTATCCATATGATCAGTCTGAGCCATTTATCAGTATCAATAATGAAGACAAAGAGAATTTGATATCATAACTTGATATCAACAATGGGGAATCCATCACATCTGACATAGATGGTGGTGATGACTATTGGAATTTTTGTGAATAGCTTATTGAGAATCCCATCTATGCTATATACAACAAGGGGAGTGTCTATTTAGAAATTTGTGGAAGTCCAATCTACTATACTTCCATAGAGGGAAGCATGGATATGGAGACTTGGGAAAATCCTAGTATGGAAGAGCAACATTTAAAACTCTTATATGATCATTTAGAGTCATATCATGCAGAGCCGCACAAAGGTATCAATAATGAAGACATTGAGAAGCAGTGTTGTGAAAAGATAGATGTGATGCAGTTAGTGGAATTTCAATCTCAACTATCATCTTCACATATAGAGTTTCCTTATGATTTGGAGTCGCTTGGGTCTTATACAATGAGTTATCATCTGGTAATCCTTGATGATCAATATGATGGTGTAGTCAATCTGCCTCATCATTATGATTTGTATCTCAACCCTATCCAGTCATGGATAGAAGCAGCTTGCACAAGCACCTACCATTTTGGGAAGAACTTTAATGACTTTATTCATGCCTATGATTCCCCATTCAGCCCGCCCATTTCGGATCATCACGCAAGTTTGCATTTTCTAAATAAAGTATCCTTACTTTGGCTGGTAACCAAAGACAAGGCATATTTTTCTTATGTTAATAAAATGCTTAGGTGGTTACATTGGATTTCTGATTACACTTAACCCTTTTGTATGTCATGCTTAGAGTAGGAAAATAAGCTCCTTGAAAGAGAGCATTTACTTTCTTCATTTATGTTTTGTACTTAGCTATAACAAAACTTTTCTTTCATTAGTTAGGTACATTTATTTTGTTTAAATAAATCAGCTTAATGGTTCATTTGGATTTTATATAAAGCTTGTGCTACTGAGGTTTTCTTTCCAAGTTGAGATGTTTTTACAGGGTATATAAACCAAAGATTCTAGTGTTCTCGTATCCTCTCCTTGACCTATGGCTAAATCGAGAACATGTCCCACAGTTGGAGCCAGCTGTTACCACCTAAGTTGTACTTAGTGGTTTTTTATGAAGTGAGCCTGCTGAACCGGACAAAGATGATTTGTTCGGGCTTCAGAAGACCTTCGGAATTGCTTCTAGGAGGTGCTTGTTGTACTATATCACATGTTCATACCCCATAGGGGAGTTGTAATAAAATGTTCTAACATGATAGTGTCTGTAAAAGACTCGGTCTCTTAGACCTTATTTGTCAATCCAATCAGCCCAGGGTGTTTTTTCCCTTGGTTATTATTGGTTGTTGAATAAACGACTGATAATTTCTGAGTTTTTCACTCAATACCTCCAAAGTTGGGGTGGTTGGCTTGGCATTTAGGCCTATTGAGGTTATTAGAGTCTATGTGTCAATGTATAAACATGCTAGGCATTATGGTCGAGTCATATGAACATGTCTAAGTCCCCCTAGGTTTTATTTTTTTTAATTTTTTAAGTTTTAATTTTTCCAAAACTTAGGCTATTTTTTAATAGTCTAAATGGAAAATTTGGTTTTGTAATAAAAGTGAGCTTGAAAATCAGTTTCAGTCATGGGGGTGCTCATTTTCAAACTCAGAGTGCCATGTAAACCCATAGAACCACTTTTTCTAAGTTTTGAGCGATTGGTCCATCACTCAGGTCAAAAATCCCTAAAAGTCAAATATTGATTATTTTAATTAATAAATTAATTAAATAATGGAGAAAATTCAAAATCCTAAATCATTGGGATTTGCTCCGATTTGACTGAATCACTCTCGTCGGCTTAGGATTGACTGGATCTGACCATCCCTTGATAGAAGGAGGTGATCTGGGTTGAACAAGGAGTGCATTACTGCATGCAATCTTGGGAATTGTGCCCTCTCTCTCTCCTCCACACATGCGGGCCCATCTGGATGAGTTTTGGTGGATGCTTGAGTTAGCAGGTTGAGGTGTCAGTCCAATCAACACTCTGATTGATAGTTTCACTTAGTGAGACTCAGATCAGGCTCAGTTAGACTTGGATCAAGCTCAGATTCACTCCACATGCAACTGCAGTCTCTCTCTCCTTAGGAATTGCGCCCCCCTGGGCTAGATTTCCTGTTTTTGCTATAAATAAAGCTCAGTTTTCCTCTTCCAAACTAGTTAAAACTGGATTGAGGTGTTGTTGCTATTGTATTGTGTACTATTCTGGAATAATGAAGCTTTTGAGGCAAGATCTATGGTATAATTCTTTTCATGTGTGGATGGTGATTGTCAAGTGCTTATGAGGTATAATCTGTATTATTGATCTTTGTTTTTTGCTAGTTAATTGTTGGCCTTGAAGGAGAGAGATCCCTCCTGTTGGGGTAAGAGATTATTCTAGTTGATTTATGCTCTTACTATTTGCTTGTTTTAGATCTCTTGGAGTTGCATGTATTTTAAGTTTAATTGCATGCTTTCTAATTGTCTTTTTCCAGCAACACCCATGATTTAACCATCTGTTTGTGCAAGGATTTCTAAGTTGCAGATGATCTCACTTGTAGAAAGGGTTGAGCTAGTTTGCGTATTCCTCATCTTCAGGATCTTTTGGAGGACATAGTCCCTCGGTATTCCGCCAAAGCAGACTCCAAAGCCCAACATTCCTAGGCTTCCAGCACTCTCTCTCTCTCTTCCTCCTTCTAAAAGTCAAAATTCTACCTGGTTACTTTGTTTACAAGCTTTGATATTATTCAGATCTATTATTTTAAAGTAAAACTTAACATTTATCTATTGTCTCAAGGCTCATAATCTAGATCTCATTCCTAAAAAGTTGTATAAGCATTCTAGATCTAGATTTAGGGAAATCATTCGTTTGCATGGCAATTTAAAGAGAATCCATAGTTTGCATGCATTAGATTTCTGTTTTATGTTTTAAAAGATAAAATCCAACAGTCAGTGCATATAACATTGGCCTCCCCAAAGTCAAGCCAAGATCCCAAGGAAAGCTTGCTTTCCTTGGTTCCCTTTTTACCGTTTTAACTAGTTTTAACTTTCTTTCTTTTTTGTTTAAAGTAAGCTAACCCAAAGGTACTTTCAAAGTGATTTTGGAAATATTTCATTCTAATAAGCTCGCTGTATTTTATCAGGTATAACAGAAAAAGGAGAAGCTGTTGTTTGAAAGTGGCTTTTCGGCCATTCAAATCCCCACAGGGGTCTCCCTTTTGACTGTAATCTTTAATTTTGGCATTTTGTATAGACTTGGTTTCATCCTGTATAAGGACCAAGAGGATTCATATCAGTTTTCTGATATTGTAACCATTGATAATAATAAAAAATCTCCGAATAGGCTCTTTCGAGCCCATTCCCCATCCCCCCCTGGGGGGATTCGCGCCTTTTTTCCTTTTTTTGCATTTTCTTATTTATTTTTTCTCTCTATATTAGTTTCATTTATGTAGAATATTATGCTTTGATTACTTTATCATATATTCCATATTACAGTATCAAAGTAACTTTAATACTTACCCCACAACTTCCCGATTGACTCGAAAGGGGAAAGAGATGCGTGGTAGGACTAATTAGAAAACATGTGGTTTGCTTATTTTTTGTTGCTTGTCATTAATTTCTAGAAACAATCTTTCTAAAGTCAACCCCCTCCTTGATTGCCCGATTGACGTCCATTTGGACCCAAAGAGATTCCTGGAGGGTTTTTCTTTCTAAAATGACATCCTTTAAAATTTACTAAAATTAACAAGATTTCGGTGTGTATGCTCTACACTTGGCTGCGGTTCATCCGATCATTCAAGCTGCATCAAAAGCAACGTGAGTGACTCGATTAATTAGGATTCACCTTCCCCAATTAACCACCATCAAGCGAAAATCCAACGCCTCGATCGAACCGTAAACGATGGCAAAATACCCAAAGAAAGTGGGAGCTCCTGGACAGTGACCTCAGGGTGTCGATCTTTGTTACACCTTCGTGTGTATTATGAACATAGTCTCAGAGACTCCATTCATCCCACACATTCCTTGCGGGTAGTCATGAAGGTTTATTTTTTTACATACTCCAAGTACCCGTCGGGTATATCTGGAGTCCCCCCTCGCCTAATTTAGTCCACTCATATTCCATATTAACTTAAAACGTACCAAGAGGCAATTGCAAAAAACATTCACTCCAAGCACATGCAAGTACATTTGATTATTTTATGACTCCATTCTTAAGGCACTGGTCATGTGTTTAAATCTTTTGATATATATATATATATATATTGTGTGTCAACATTGTGCTTTATTGTGCTCATTTTCCATCTTGTCATCTATGGTTATGTCTGGTTAATTTCAATCTCCTAAGCAACTATCTCAATTTAACATCATCATACTAAAGTAATTTGCCTTAGTAAATTAATAGGGTATACCCCCCTTGGCTTCGTTAGGAGTTGAGCCTAAACAGAGGAGTCAAGAACAAGGTGACAGCCTTGACTCAAGACTTGCCCCCAAGGACACATTGAGTCGCTTGAAGATTTTTGCCACGTCCCCTCCCAGGTGTGTGAAAGGCGGCAACAGAGTGTGTGCCATTTATTTTAAAAACAAAGCAATGGAGTTAGTTTTTTATTTGAGGATGGAATGGTCCAATATGCATCCGGTGTGGGTGAAACTCTGATGCAAAGGATGCAAAAAAAAAGAGGAAAAAAATAAATAATGCAGGGATTTCTAAGGGTCATAAATTTTTACTCAGTTATTTGTTTAGGCTCAAATTTAACAGGAATTTGTGTTTCAAAACGTTCATTACAGTCGTCCCTCTGATCGTTCTGATCGGAGTTTTCTTTTACACTTTTCTAGGGCTAAATTTCTTCATATAAGGCCTCAAATTGGGGTTTTAGTGTTTTTGCAGGATTTTTAAATTTGTAATAATGAGTTATCTCTTAGTTTATGCACCTAATCAGAAAAGTGAGTTGACAACTAGTGTTTCTCTAGTTAGCTTTTAGTTAGGGGTCAATTTTAGAGTCATGCAAGAAATTTCTAAACTTTTTGATTTTAAAAAATCTTCTGGTATCTAAACATAAAGACGATGGTTGGGAGAGGAAGAGGAAAAGCAGGTCTTGCCTATATGCATAGAGAAATGGAAAACCTCCAAAGCGAAGTAGGAGGTATTACAAACATGATGGCCAATCAGAGAATAATATGAAGAGAAGCATTCGATGAGGAGACAGACCAAGGAGGTGTAGATCGACATATAGAACATGAAGAAGAAGAAGTAGAGTGCACACCTTTTGAAGAAAGGATGCTCAGGGATCTAGAAGGGAGAAATGATGGGATCAAAATGGAAGTTTTAGACTATGCAGGGAGTCTTAAACTAGAGGAGTTAATAGATTGGTTGAACTACATGGATTTTTTTAAATGGAAGCCTATGACAGAAGAAAAGAAGATGAAATTTGCATGCACCAAGTTGAATGGTCATGTCATGGTATTTTGGGATCATGTGCAGAAAGACGGAATAAAGAAAGGAAAAGACAAAATAAAGACCGTGAATAAAATGGAAAAAATGCGAGAATTTTTTTTGCCCTTGGACTATGCATTGACCCTTTTTCATAGATTTCCGAACTTGAAGCAAAACCTATCCACCATGGAGGAACTCACACACGAGTTTTTATCAGTTGTCCATTCATGTGGATCACTAGGAAACTGATGAGAAACTAGGTGCAAGGTATGTGATTGGTTTGAATTTGTCTATTTAATATTAATTGAGCATGCATATGGTTCATAGCATGGAAGAGGCATGCCAATTAACCTTACAGGATGAAGAAAAACAAAATCAACAATTTTCTCGAAGGAATAGAGGATCAAGGAGGGCCACGTTGTCTGCCTCATGGGGTGGCTTTAATTATGGCAGAGGTGAATCGTCCTAAGGAGCTATTAAAACATAAGATACTTGACAAGATAACCCAAACCAACCATGAGGAAGAGAATTTCACAGTACCAGAGGTTATGGTGGTGGCACAGGATGACCTTATTGGTGTTTTAGGTGTGGTGTAGAGGGTCATCGAGCATTTGAATGCTCAAATTATCACATGCACTAGTTGAAGCAAGGAGAACTGCCTAGTTTAAACTTGGTCCAAGATAAGAATGAAGAAGAAGGAGTTGAATATCAAGTCCCACCTGATATGGGGAGAAATCCCATGATACAGAGGTCAATAGTGATTCCTAAAAAAGAGCAAAGACATAATAGCGACAATGAATATTCATGACTTCAGACAAATATCTTTCGAACTAGGTGCATTTTTGGATGAAAGGTATGTCAAGTTATTGTTGATAATGGAAGTTGTGAGAATATGGTTTCCAAAGAGATGGTAGTTAACATTAAATTACACTGTGAAACACGTCCCCATCCTTACTGAATTGCATGGTTCAAAAAAGGGAACGAAGTCACCATTAAAAAAAGATGTTTGATCAAGTTTTTCATCGGTAATACTTATAAAGATGAAGTCTGGTGTGATGTCATTTCGATGGATGCGTGTCATCTGTTATTGGGGAGGCCTTGGAAATATGACGAAAAAGTCATGCATTATGGAGGAAAAATTACGTACACCTTTTGGAAGGATGGATCAAAAGTCATATTATTGCCCCTTAAGGATGAAGGGAAAACTAAGAATATCTTGTCAGAAAGTGAGCTTGTTAATGAAATGAAGGCAATAGGATTTTTCTATGCATTAATAGTGCAAAAATGAGTCGAGGAAGACATACCAATACCTACTAAAGTATCTAAGGTACTAGAAGAATGTATTGGTGTTATCCTTGATGAACTACCTGGCGGTCTTCCACCAAAGAGGGGTATTCAACTTCGCATTGATCTAATCCTAGGATCATATTTACCTAATCAAGAAGTCTATAGGATGAGTCCTACACAACATGCAGAGCTCAATTGGCAAGTAACAGAGCTTATAAAGAAAGGTTTGGTAAGAGAAAGCATGATTCCCTATGTTGCACCAACATTGTTGACTCCAAAAAAAGATAATACGTGGAGGAGTGCACAGATAGCAGAGAGATCAATAAAATTACCACCAAATATTAGTTTCCTATACCACGCTTGGACGACATGATAGATACCACCAAATCCAAATTTTTTAAGGGGATGAATGGAAAACTGCCTTCAAGACTGGGGATGGACTACATGAATGGATGGTGATGCCATTCGGGTTGTCCAAAGCACCTAGTACCTTCATGTGGTTGATGAATATTGTGCTTTGACCTTATATAGGTAAGTTTGTTGTTGTTTATTTTAATGACATTCTAGTTTTCAGTAACAACACAGAAGATCACTTACAACATTTAAAGATTATATCGGATACATTGAGAAAACATCAGCTTTATGAATACCTAGATAAATGTAGGTTCCTGCAAGAAAGTTTGGCATGCTTGGTTTTTGTCATCTTAGGAAAAGGAGTAAAGATGGATTTAGAGAAAGGTAGAGCAGTTTTGGTGTGGCCTAGTCCTAGAAGCATAACAGAGGTAAGAAGTTTTCATGGGATGGTCACCTTTTACCGAAAAATTATTTGAAATTTTAGCAGTATTGCAACACCCATAACAGATTGCACCAAAGGCATGGCATTTGAGTGGACCTATGAATCTAAGGAGAGTTAAGTTTCTAAAGAAGAAGGTAGCTGAGGCACCTATTTTAGCCTTACCAAATTTTGAGAAAGTGTTTGAGGTAGACTATGATGCCTCACATGTAGGCATTAGAGTTGTACTTAGCCAAGCAAGTAGGCCAATTGCATTTTCTAGTGAAAAGTTGAATGAGGTAAGAAATAACTACTCCACATATGATGTAGATTTTATGCAATTCTGCAAGCATTGCGACGTTGGGGGAATTATATAGTGTCCAAAAAGTTTGTGGTATTAATGATCACACTGCGTTAAAATATGTAAACACCCAAAAGAAATGGAACAATATACATGAAAAATGGGTCTCTTTCTTACAAGGCTACACCTTTGTTGTGAAGCACAAATCAGGAAGGAAAAACTAGGTTGTAGATGCTTTGAGTCGACACACTGGTCTTTTAACAACCATGGAAAATCAAGTAAGTGGGTTTGTTGTATTGGAGGATCTCTATGCATCAGATAATGATTTTTGGGATATTGTGGAACAATTGAAGAATCCAGTCATCGGGAACGTGGATCTTATTTAGAGTGAATATTTTATGCAAGATAGATACCTCTGCAAAGGAAAACAACTATGCATTCCAATTGGCTCTATGAGGGAAAATATTATCAGAGAACTTCATAGAAGTGGCATGGGAGGACATTTTGGAATGGATAAGATGTTATCCTTAATCAAAGATAAATGTTAATGGCTAAAGATGAAAAAGGATATAACCAGGTATGTGGCGCAATGTATAATTTGTCAAATGGCTACAAGACAATCACATAATATAGGATTGTACATGCCATTACCAGTGCCCACAAGCTCATGGATAGATCTAAGCATGGACTTTGTGCCAGGGATCCCAAACACACAGTAAGGTAATGACTCTATTTTTGTGGTTGTTGATAGGTTCTCTAAAATGTCTCATTTCATTGCTTGCAAGAAAACTAGTGATGCATTAAGGGTGGTATAATTGTTTTTTTTTTAGAAATTGTTAAATTGCATGGTTTTCCAAAAATGATTACCTCTAATAGAGATAGTCGTTTTTTGGGTCATTTTTGGAGGACTTTATGGAAGAAAACTGGGACTAAATTACAGTTCTCCAGTGCCTATCATCCCCAAACAAAAGGGAAAACCGAGGTAGTAAATTGGAGTTTGGGAAACCTGTTACAGAGCATTACTGGAGAGAATCCCAAGCAATGGGATTTGACTTTAGCTCGAGCAAAATGTGCCTACAATAGTTCAATGAATAGATCTACATGTAAATCTACATTTCAAGTTGTTTATGGTAGAAATCTTATGGGTGTCCTAGATTTGGTGTAGTTTTCCCTTGGGGATAGAATTAGTGATGATGGGGAAGCATTTGTAGAACACATTCAACAGTTGCAACAATAAGTGAGATAGAAGTTGCAGGCTAGTAATGAACAAAACAAGATCATAAAGGATGCTCACCAACGACAATAGGTATTCAATGAAGGTGATTTGGTGACGGTTTATTTATAGAAAGAGCAATTTCCTAGAGGAACCTACCACAAATTGAAGTATAAGAAAATTGGTCCTAGCAAGAGTCTCAAGAAAATTAACAGCAATGCTTATAATGTTGATTTACAAGTTGATCTTGATATTTCCCCTGTGTTTAACATTTCTTATTTATATATATTCCAGGGGGGTGATTTGGTTAATGACAATGAGGCACAGGTGGATTGGAAATGGGTCATTGCGATAAATAAAAAGGAAAAGATTGTGCATATTTTAGATGAGGAGACCCTTCGTACTCAGCAAGGTCAATACAACCGATATCTAGTCCAATGGGAAGGCTTAGCACCATCAGAGAGTACATAGATTATAGAGGGGGGCTTGCTAAATCTAGATCCTATTAAGTGGCAACAATTTGAAGATAGTAACTTGCAGGAGTTGCGTTCTTTTCAACAACGGGAGAATGATGCAGGAATTTTCGAATGCTGAAAAAAAATGAGAAAAAATTGAATAATGCAAGGATTTTCGAGGGTTGTAACTTTTGACTCGGTTATCCGTTTGGGCTCAAATTTAATTTGAAGTTGCGTTTTGAAGTTATCACTGTAGTGCCTGATATCTTTTGATTGAAGTTTTTTGCGACACTTTTATGGGGCCAAATTCCTTCATATAAGGACTGAAATTGAGATTTTAGTGTTTTTGCGGGATTTTTTAAATTTGTAATAATCAGTTATCTCTTTGTTTATGCACCTAATTAGAAAAGTGAGTTGACAACTAACGTCTTTCTAGTTAGTTATTAGTTAGTGGCAGTTTTATAGTCATGTGAGAATTTTCTAAAATTAGCAATTTTCAAAAATATTAGATAGTAGTTATAAAGGGTGAACCTTCATTGCAATAGTTAGGATGGAGAATGAATAAAAGATAACTATTTTTTCACTCTCATGTGTTTTCATGGTTTTTAGATAGTGTGAATAAATTAAAGTTAATTGGCTACATAAAACTCCTTGGTCTTCCCCTTGAATTATAGACATTTGAAGTTTTTAAGGAAATTGATAATAGTCAAAGTACTGATATTGAAGCATATATGAGTTTTCTAGAATCTAATGCTTTATATTTTGCTCGAAAGTTGGTGGTCATTGATCTTTGAGATGGTTTAGCTATAGAGATAATTCTAAAAAATGGCTCTTTGTCTCATTGTCAAATTTTGGATATTGTTGGTGTGCCTTTTCGATGTGCTAGATGTAACAAGTATGGACATCTAGTAGTGGACTGTGAGCTAAAATTTAACAAGAAAAATAAGGTTAAAAAAAAAAACAGAAGATGTAGGAGCAAGGGGTTCATGGTGAAACCTAAGAAGGAAAGGGTAAACTAGTGACAAGGAAAATGAGGTGGTTTTGGTAGTTTGGGTTAATGCAACATTTAATGGGTGCAATATCCAAGTATGGTTGAGGGAGAAGTTTTGTCTAATGTTAGGATTTTCTCTCCATCTCCAAAGGTGAGCCATATTGCAAATGGTGATGGACCTGTGAAAAGCCTTGAAGTCAAGGAGGATGAACCTCATTAGACTTTGGTTATGGAAGAAAAGGGAAAGTCCAATGTTGAATATCATTCGATTTTAAATATATATAATGAGGTTTCTTATTATTTTGAATTAGGGAAATGACCAGATCCAAGTGTCTATAAGTTAGAGGGTGTATGGGCAAAAAGAGAAAGTCGGGAAGTTCTAAGGGGTCTCCGTTAAGCCTTGATGGTGGTAAGGGTTCAAGAGGTGGGTCTTATTTAAACCTACCCCTGGGCAATAAGGAGAATATGCCCTCTTTAAAATACCAATGTACTGTAATGGTTGAGGGGGATATTATTTATAAGGACATTCTAGGTACCTTTTATGTATAGTCAAGTAAGTTTTGAGCCTTTGAATCTTGGGATTGAAGGATGATTGAGTATGAATGATCTCAAGGGGGTTTAGGCCTAGTGAGAGGAATGAAATCCCATATGACTATTACCCAAGCAGTGGGAAAGAAGGAAAATAAGTTTGAAAAGCAGAATTCAATCAAAGAGATTCTTAGAGTATGCCAAACCCTTGAGGAGAGTTGGTCATGATTTGTATGGCTTTGAATATAAGAGGGTTGGGAAAGAACTCTAAAAATAGACCTAAAGGAAAAGGCTCAAATAAGCTCCAAAACACAAGTTGATAGAATTAAAGGCAAAGGCTCAAATAAGCTCCAAATCACAAGGTGATAGAATTGGAAGCACACAAAAATTGTTCGCGTGGTGCTAATGTCTCAAAGTATATAGGCCAATATGGTGAGAATTTGAACCAAGTGGTCATAAAAGCCCCACTTCTCAAGCTTGCATTAGCCCTGAGTGCCTAAGAATTCACAACAAAAGGTCACATAAACTCAAAATTCTTAGTTGATCAAGTCAAGTAGTCTCCTAGAATGCCAAGTACACCCCTAGTTTCTAGACTTCTCATTGGCTAATATTTCCTTGTTTTGTATGCATATTATTTATGTTGTGCACCTGATATTGGCTCCATGAATGGGTTTCTTCCTATGGATTCATGAAGTCACAAGGATTGACACTGGAGAAAGCAACTATAAATATTGGAAAGAAAGAAAGGCAAGTTGGTATGAACTTTATTATAATATCTTGATTTAAATGTTTGAATGGTATTCAATTTCAACCATATTTCTAATATGATCGATATAAAACAATGGGAAACCTAGTGGGTGTGGTTATAAGAAAAGTTAAGGAAGAAAGATCAAGAAGATCATTACATAATCTATCTAGTTTATATTATATGCATCCTATTACTTTCTTGCCATTCATCTTTTTCATTATTGAACATTGTTACTTTATTACTATTCACCTTGTTTATCATGTAACTTAAGAAGTCGCCTTCTTGATGGTATTGTTTAAAGTACATATAATACTTGGCATATTTCAAAGCATCAAATTCATCTAAAATAAATAAAATACTAACATTACATAATGATGACATCTAAAATTTTGATGTGGCTACCTAAACTGGAACCAACCTAGGTCCATCTTAAGTCCATATCTATTAAGTTCCAAGAGGGATCAAATCCCTTGAGGTCCAAACATTTCCTCAAATTTTGCACTCTAAAAAAAAATTGCACCTCAAGGGATTTGATCCCTCTTCGTGGTTTATATATTTGGAGTTAAGATGAATCTATGTTGGTTTGCCTAAATTATGGCCACTAAGCAACTTTCTTTAATAAGTATCTAAAAAAAGAAAAGCATATAATGATTGTCATAATACTCACTCTTCTTATCGATATCAAAACCATTCTCATAAATCTTAAAGATACGTGTCTCACGCTTCATATTTTATGGAAAAAAAATGCATACAAACTTCAAAGCCTTATTGAAAATACTTATCTAGCAACTTATAAGGATATTTATACCCCCATATAATGTGAAATTGACCCATCAAATAACATAAGGCAAAAAAATCATGAATAACTTATCACTAAACATTAACATGGTCTTAGAACTATGCAAATTTATCTTAACCCGTCATTTTCTTTTCCCGAGAAAAAAAACGTAGTTCATTTTATATTAGAGATGAATCACATTGTTCAAATGAGGCCAACGGACATATATTTTATTGTTCTTGTATAAAAACATAGGTGTTCAAAAATATGGTATCATCATATGATTTTCTACAAATAGAGTCTATGTATCTATTATAATAATATCGATAAAAACAATATTCAATAGGCAAGCATTCTATACTAGTAATCACACCATAAACCCTCTTATGCTGGTAGAGGTTCTAATTCTGCTTCAATAACATTCTCCTTGGTACCAATCCATTGCTTCCAAAAACCATGTACAATATGTAAACCCATTTTGGAAAGAGAATCGACCTCCATGTTTTTTTTCCTATATATGTGGTGAAATGAGATGGACTGGAATAGTCCAATGTATATGAGTATGTCCTCAAATATTGGTCTCAAGAGAATTTTTTTTGGTGGTTTCCCGAGCCAAAACCAATCGTCAATCACCAAGAGTGAATCGCCAAAAACTCTATATCTTCACCACCCCTTTAGTATGAGCCAATATGAGAACCATTTTGAGGGATTTCAACTCAATAAGATTATTCGATGCCCTCCCAATACTAGCTGCAAAGTTGTGCCAGTGACTGTCATCTAAAAACATAATAGCACATGTGCCCCAAATACCGGGTCTACCTTGTGATGCACCATCAAATTAACACTAGCTGCTAGATTTACCAATCACCTCCTCCTGTACGAGTCTTTGTTTTGTAGAGGCTAGTTGTTGTGAGAAATGATCCTTGATGGCCACACTTTTAGAGGCATATATCATATGTTGGATAATGGTGTCCTTGAAAATAGCCTTGTTTCTAGCCATCCATACCGCCATATCAAAAGAGCTGGTAAGGACCTGCAATCCTTAAAATTTGACACCCTAACTTAACCCAACCATATATTTGCCCATCTGCTATGTATTTTTCTCTTATTAAAGCTACCCTAAGAAATTAACCTATATTCTTATAATTATGTAAATCTATCTTAATAGATTCACTCTATTTAACATATGTAAATCTATTTTGATGCACTCACTCATTACTCCAAAAACTATGTAAATCTATTTGGAAGAATTCTTTGAAACCACCTTGTAGAGTGAATTAACTATAAAAAGGATAGAGGGATGACTTATCGGTAAAGCTAAGCATGATCTTAGAACTACACAAGTATAATCCCTTATTGAAGCATGATCTTAAAAATACATTGATGACTTGTTACTCGATACTCAAGCTAAGCATGATCTTAGAACTATGCATGATTATAACTTCCTTTCATGTTACAACCACTAATATTTTATGAAAGAAAAAAAAAACTATGCATGGTTATAGCTTCCTTTCATGTTACAACCACTAATATTTTATGAAAGAAAAAACTCATTAAATTGGGAATAAAACAAATATAAGTATTAACTCATATGGCATTTTATGAAAGAAAAAACTCATTAGACTGGGAATAAAACCAGCGTAGATCCAAATCCTAGGTTCTATCAAGCGCCGAGAGGGATCAAATCTCTCTAGGTGCAAACCTCTTCTTAGGTATTACACTCAATGAGCTATCAACTTTGGTGTGTTCTATATATACCATTGATATGATTCAAACCAAAAGACACATCTTTTTATTTAAGGTCAACATATAATATATTTATTATTAATATTTAATATTATTTATGGTCAGCATATAATATTTAATATTATTTTTTATTTTGTTAGGAACGAACATTACAACATCTCCCCATAAATGGTTTTAAAACCATATGCAAGGCCCTCCTAAAACCATGGGTTGTTTAGGAGGCCTTGCACATGGTCTTAAAACCATTTGCAAGGCCCTCCTAAACCATGTAGAATAAAACCATGGGTGTTTTTAGGAGGCCTTGCACATGGTTTTAAAACCATGTGCCCGATCCTCCTAAACCATATACAATAAAACCATGGGTTGTTTAAAAGGCCAACATTCTTTTGCAAATAATTCAATTTTTATTTTTTTATTATTTTGTTAGGTAGGAACATTACAACATCTCACCCATATTGTGTTTTTTTATGATGCACATTTTTTTTGGGATAATTAAATTTTTACTTTTTTATTGTTTTGTTATTTTTTACTTTTTTATTGTTTTGTTAGGTAGGAAGATTACAACATCTCCCCTATATTAGGTTGTTTTTTTCTGGCGTAACGTTACGTAACGTTACATAACATTACAAGATCTCCCCCATACTGGACTGTAGAGAGCCTCTTAGCTCAACAAATATAAGTATTAACTCATATGGCGTGTAGTGACCCCTCCTCACACCTACTCCATTGTCAAATTTATAAGAAACATATAATGTGATAAGAAATTTTGATAATGTATTTCATATTTTTATTATAACAAGGTTGTATGGATGGTTATTTAGCAAGAGGTACCGACATTGATCCTCATAAAAAATATTGTGTTGCATGCATCTCCATGGTACCTTGGACTTGAAATGTTGACAATACCATTCATGCATTATTTCAATTGTTACCTGCATTAACAAACCATGGACTAAACTTTACTTTATTCTCTCTTCTTGCATAATTAACACCACTACATGTGATTATAATTGGTCATCCAAGTAGAGATTATGGTGAGTGACGTGGGCAATGAGAATTATTGCCTCTGTCACTAATATAGTATTTAACTTTTGACCTTTTGAACATTCATAATGCTAATAATAATTAGAGCACATTGAGTGGCCACTTGTTCGCAAAAAGTTTGTTTAAGTGAAATTGTCTTTGTACTTAACCCATTTATGTTACATGCTTTTATATTTAATTTTAGGAAGCTTGCTTTGACTTTATTTGGTGTTGAATAAAGTGGGATAACAACTATATGTTTTTTTGGCGTGTGTTTTTCTATTTAATTTAATGACAATGACAATTTAATTGTGTATGGATCATTTTCTTTTTTGAAAAATCAAATTTACATTAAAATTATAATATTATCTTTATTTTACCAGTTATTTTTTTCATTTAAATGTTTTTAAAAACTTTTATAATTATTTATTTAGTCATATATATTTGTTTTTTATACTTATAAGTTCAGGTCTTAAACTTACTTTTTATATTAAGATCTAATCAAAATTAAACATTAACCTTATTAATTACAAAAATCTGAACTAAACAATACACCATCCCATCAAAATATGCATTGATATAAGTTCAATAACCACATCATTCCCTACATTATTAGCATCTAAATTTAGTGAACATTGTCATTGTCCTTCATATATGAGTGGAACTTCACATCATGTTACAACAATAGTTTTGGACCCAGATATTAGCAGTCCCATACAACTCAACTCAGTCGATGTAATGTTATTTGCTATGTTTGAGATTTTAGTGGAGAGGATAAATTATATGATAGTAAAAAAAAATAGACACACCATTTGTGAAGCACTTTCTTTGCAAGTGGATAATGATTTGAGTAGTGTTGAGATTGTTATTTTATAAATATTTTAATTTTATGGGATCTATATATCAAAATAATAAATATTTAATAAAAGATAATTGTGCATTAAAAAAATTCACAGGTTGAGACATTTCATTTTAATAATAAAATATAAGTGATGGGACTTGCTATGTATTAGAAATAAATAAAGTGAAAAAGGTTGAGATGACTAGATATGCAACTAGTGATTTGTTGACAAGACATGTCATATTTCAATCAAATGAGAGAATACAATTCTTATTTATTTGATCATTGTTATTATTTTTCATTTTATATTATATAAAATATTATTAAATATAGTTTAGCAGAATATTATTAATATTTTGTAAGTAAAATTTTGAAAGAATATATAATAATAACCCTAGTTAGTTAAGATATTTTGGTTGGTGTTATTTTATTATTAATATTTTATAAATATAATTATGAAAGAATATATAATAATAGTGAGAGTTAGCTAAGGTATTTTGGTTAGTGTTATTTTTTATTTGAAAATTTATTATTTTAAATTTTAATTGGTTATTTAAATTCCAGTTAGCTATGAGGGTATGAATGAAATTATTGATAATTATTGGTAATATGGCTTTTTATTAAATAAAGGATAAATAACAACATCTCAAAGTTGCTAGTATTTAGTATTCCAAAATAATAAGTGTAAATTGAATAATTTATTATTAGAATTTATAATAATTCAATTTTTGAGAATTAAAGGGAGATATGGATATCTTCTCTTTGCCTATGAGTTTAAATCTTTAGTTGATCAATTATTTAAAGAAATGCGACAAGTAAAAAGTGTTAACTTATTCATTATTTTTAGTAAAAACTAACACTCATTTATGTCTAAAAACTTCATGTTCTAATGCAAAGTTTTATATCTGGTTTCCTATTGTGTTTTTGTTTTGCTATTAGACATAGTAACTTTGATGTAACATGTGTGGTATAAATAAAAATATATGGTTTTTTTTAAATTGTGATAAAAGAAAAAACTCAGAAATATTGTATTGTAAAGTAATAGATTAAAATATAGACAAATTTAACATTATATATATATATATATATATATATATAGTTCATAATTTTATTGTTGAAATTATGAACCATATTGTTATTGGGCTAAGAAAACGTACATAAGTTTTTATCAGATTTAAATTAATCTAATATATTATGATATATATAAAAACATTGTCTTTGTTGTTGCATATCAAAAACTATTATTTATACAATCCATCAAACCTCATTGTCTATCAAAAACTATTGTTTATACAATCCATCAAACCAAAAATGTCAGCAAATTCTCTTCCATATATAGAATCCATGCCCATCCCTATGGGTATATGTGTCCCAGGAGAGGTCCTCGATCAAGTTCCTTAATATAATTTTGTTTACCTCCCAAATTTGTGCTTTATCCTTTGCTAACAAAAGCTCATGTTTGAAAATAAAACCAGCTTGATTGTTTCGCTCCCAATAGATGTGACTAAAGGAAATGTTGTCAAAGAGTGAAAACAGTTAGCATATCTCCTCATAGTTAGCCTAAGATATATATATATATATATAACCAACTTGATTGTTTCGCTCCCAATAGATGTGACTAAAGGAAATGTTGTCAAAGAGTGAAAACAGTTAGCATATATCCTCATAGTTAGCCTAAGATATATATATATTCTTTGGAGGCTTTTTGTTGTTGAGCCAATCAATCACTAGAAGAGAGTCCCCAAAGACCTGTAAAAGCTTAACCCGGTAGTGGATATCCAACTTCAGGGTCATATAAATAGCTGGGAGTTTTGCTAGATTGTTTGTGGCAAATCCAAGACCAGCAAAAAAATTGTACCTTATATTGTCAGTGATAAAAAGCAATCCACCTAATCCCCCTCCAATAGGACTACCTACAGCTACACCATCAAAGTAACACCAAGGCTTTAATTTGTCGATCTGCTCCATCACAATATTTTTCATAGGCTTATTTTTCAAGTTCTGTGGAAAATGTTTCAAAATGGCTAAACTTTTTGCAACATATATATGTGGTGGGATACAAGTATCTTGGAATATCACTTTATTCCGAGCAAGCTAAACCACCTAGATCATGAGGGTTGCCAATGCTAAGAAATCTTGGAGAGTATAGTTTTTCAGCCAATCCTGAAAAAAATTAATTTAAATCAACCCCATCCCATACAAAGTGTATATGTGAAACAATATATACATGTTTCCACATCTCAGACAGATATGAGCAGCGAATGAAGATGTGATTAATATACTCATCGTCTAGGCATCATAAAGGGCATTTGCTAGGGCCAGTCCCATAGAGTTTAATAAGATGGTCCCAAAATGGAACATTACCTACCCAAGACAACCACATAAAAAGTTTATCCTTAAGTGGATAATTAAGTGCCCAGGCAGGTCTTATCCACCACCCAGGGGAGGATGTTCTTCTTCTTTGTATAGCATCAAATAGCCAAACTTTGGTTGATAAGTTCCCCCACTTGGATTTTTTGTCCATAGTATCATATCCTTCTCTTCGATAATGTGTACGTGGCATTCTTTCGAAGACAAAATGAATTGGCCCCATAGAGTTGTGTCCTCATTCTCAAAACCCAAATAATTTGAATATAATCATTCTTGATGAAAAGGAGTTGATGCAAAATTATCAATAATCTGATTAAGGAAAATATAGGCGCTATAAATAAGTACCTCAATCATATGCTCAGGCAAACAATGATCATTCTTATTCCCAACCCATGAGTCAATGCCCAATATAATGCTTTTTCCATTGCCAATTTTCCAAGAGATTCAGTCACCTATAATATCAAACACAGAGAGGAGTGCCTTCCATATGATAGAAACATTTTGCCTATATTTATCATTGGATCTAAGCTAGTCCCGAATGGTCATAGAAAACACATATTTTTGATGGATCACCTTGGCCCATAGACCCTTGTCAGTCAACAATCTCCAAATCCCTTTTGCGGCTAGAGATTTAGAAAAAAATTAATAGTGTTTGAGCCACCTAACTATTTAGGAAGAGATAGTTTTTTCCATGAAATCCAATGAAATTGCTTGTCTTCATAATTCCCTCTCCATAAAAAATTCAAGTTGAGCTTTCTAATGTGAGCTACAACCCCAGATGGGACAGGAGAAAGTGTGACCCAATAAACTGAGAGACCTCCCAAGAAATATTTCATAAGAAAATATATGCCTGCCTTAGACAACTACATGTTGCACCACGTATTTAATTTACCTTCAACTCTATGTATAAGCTAGGCCCAATCCTTTGAATAATAATCATTAGATTTAAGAACGAAATTAAAGTATTTAGTTTCATAGATATATCACATGACTCGAAGTAAAATAATTTATCATTCAATCTGCATTCAATCAATTAATAAATTAAAAATATAAATTTTTTCTTAAAATTATATATAAATATAAATAAAATATATAATAATCACTTTGGAAATTGAATACACACTATATCCAAATTATTATAAACATAATTATTAAGTAATAAATTAACTTCATAATCATATACTTTGAAATGTGCGTTGCATATGAATATATAATTAAAGGGGGCATTAGCATTATTGCGTGGTCTAACTCGTCCTATAAATAGTAATAATCTCTCAAGTCACTTATTATATTATAACAATTATTGTAAAACATGCTTTTAATAATGGTTACATGCTACTTACATATGCCTATGAGAGGCCATCGATTGAATTTAGGCACATATCACATTTGACATATATCTCATAATATTATGGCAAAGATTAAGTAGATTGACTTGTTATTGGAAGGTAGATTAGAGCCTCAATACAATGCATCCTCCATGAATAATATATAGAAGTTTATGTTTTTCTTAAATGTTGAATGTTATATATAATAAGCATTTGAGTATTTTTTAATTATATATTATTATTATTCTTTTTCAAATTTTGATAAAAATTTGAAAGGAATTGTTAAAATTGTAAATATAATTTGTTAAAATCACATAATTCGGGTGTAATAGAGGTATTTGAGAGCATCGAAATCATTTATATATATTTTTTATCTCAATAATGAAAATTTGCAATTTGACTAAAAAATTATATAGCTCAATTCCAATGATAAAATTTGAAAAATGTCCAAATCATATAATGCTTAGACTATAATTATAATTATAACTATATATGTATATATATTCTAAAATGTCAAAATAGTATAATGTTTAGACTATGTATATAATTTTTCAAAAGATTTTTGGACACTTCTTTTTGTTTTATGGTGATGCATGGTAATCAATGTAAAGTGGGAAGTGTTTAAGTTCCAAGTAACTTAGTGTGAGGGAATAGAAAGAAATCAAACTCATGATCTCCCCTACATTTAGGGGAGAGATAATGTAGGGGAGAGATTTCATTTCTAATTCATAACCACTTGAGCTAACCTTCAAAACTCTAGATAAATATCTTTGAATTTATTTGTATGCTTGTATTGTACTTTTGTGTAAAAATAACACACTTGTCCATAATGTTCGCATTGTAACATTGAATAGACCATGAAATCTTTTAATGAAACATTTTCATGTTTCATTGGACTACATGACAAGAGAATATAAATAAAGTCTTGTTAACTCATGTTAATTGTTTATTTGTATATGCATGTATGTTTGTGGATCATGTCCATCGTCTCATTCACTTTACTCAAGTTTTTAAGTTGATGTGATGGCATTATCTTTCACTCTAATACCAACATTATTGTCAATTTTAATGTTATATTATGTAAATATTCTTATTATTACATTAATATTCTTACTATGTCAATTTTCGCATTAATATTAGTGTTTTTATTAAGACTTCAATTCCTACAAATGTTGGAAACAAATGCTTTCCAACATTGAAGTAATTCACGTACATCATATCAGAGATTTTCATCTTGTCAAATGTTTTCCTTTTATTTATTTATTTATAATTAAAATAGGTATAGATTGCGTTAAAATAAAGCAGGGGCCATGTCATGCATCATAATAATACATATCGACCAAATAGATTTGATGAGAAGGATTCACGAAATTCCCAAAACTGTGAAAAGTCCAACTACAAACTGAGTTGTTTTTACAAATTTTCAAAACTAAAAGACTTACAGCTATAAAGTCTAACAAATTAGCTCAATAACAATACTATTTTGCAAAACATAAAACATAAAAAGCATTCATGTGTTCCATCTCACCTTGAATTTGTTGGATTCCATTACGTCCTCAACAACTACTATAACATACCAAATTAGACTTTTGGAAGAGAAGTCAAAGAGTGAGAGCTCCTTACCAAATCCATAATCAATCGGTATTGCATGTTGTGATATGTAGTGGGTTTCTTAGTTTGTTTGTCTTGGAAGGCCACCTTTACTTCCAACTCCACATTCCCGAGTAAATAGGTTTCAAGTTGTGAAGACATTTTATTATTGAGGCGATTAGTTGTTACTTGTAAATCCTTAGCTTGACATGTAATCCTATGTTGGACTTGATGCAAACTTGCAATTTCACAAGGAGCACAATGACTGATGTGACGCTAACCCTCCATGTTAACAAAACTAGAGCAATGGTAAATACAAATTAGAGACCAACCACTAAACCAAATACAATCTAAGTCAATACTAACTACGAAGGGTAAGTCATACCCACAACTTTGAGACACATCAATGTTAGATGGCAGGACAAGTGGAGTTATTACTAAGATGGCTACATAATAACTCCAACAAAGGATGTAGGTTCCCCAGTCTGCTACTGTGTTTTCAAGCTCGGGCTTTCGCCCTTAGTTTTGGACGTGTTTTTCTGTGTTTTGGTCTATTTTCCTTTGCAGTGTGTTTATGGTAGGCGTAGCAATAAGCTTAGCTTCAGCAAGCCTCATAGTCTGGTGTTTCTCCGGTATGAAGCTCTGTAATGAACTTGGGGATATATCCTTTTTTGGGGGAGATGATCAATTTATGGGGAAGTTTGTAAAGTTGTTAGAAGTTGGGGGTGATGGCACTGTATCTTTTTGAGAAGCTTTGTATCTTGGTGATTTCGCAGTAATATAATACTTTTCATTTACAAAAAAAAAACACTCCAACAAAGGATGTGAAGAAACAAAATCCCATCTATTCTAAGTAAACCCATCTCGTCAAAATTCAAGTCACCACCCTTGCCAAACTTGATGGTGTGAATGAAGAGTTTAGGGGAAGGGGATGTTGTTATAGCTCGTCTTGTTTGAAATAAAAAGTTTCTCCACTTTTTCTTCATTCCCAACAACACGCCAATTTTAATGTTTGATTTGAACAATTTCATGGGATGTGAGTTAAGGAAGCCCCCCACCCTATTTTTGGCTCAATGTTCCTTGATTCAACCAAACTTCTTTGTTTGCCATGCAATCCTCACATGTGTTGAGAGATAGAAATCAACTAAGTCGAAACTCCTCATGAGGCCTTGGATTTTGAAGATCAATCTAGAGAGACAACCCCCACCTACAACCCTAAGTATAAATTAGTTTACATTTTAGACAATCCCCACATCCACCACCTCAATCATAAATTATTTTACATTTAGACAACCCCCACACCTACCACCACAATTAAATAGAGTTTTAATTAATAGATTGGTAAATGATTTTGCTAAAAGAACTTTCACTTTCTTCACTAACACAAGTAATTAATTTTGAAAAATAATTTATCAATGCACAAATAAAATATCCATTGATTTATAACATCAATAATAACTTAATCCATGAGCGAGTAGCGCGGTTGGTCAAAGCCGCCCGTTACCAAGGGCTCTTTGTCATGAGGTTGTGGGTTCTACCCATCATGTCCACTAAGGTTAGGCTTTGTAACCCAAGTTCTTATGACGAGGCCCCTGCAGATAAGTCCCCTATGCATATATTACAAGTAAATAAATAAAATCAGTAATAACCTAAAATTAAATCCAAAAATATCTCACTTGTTGAATCGTCCTCCGTAAAATATCCATGCATTTTAAACTTATGCATACATTATATACTTTGATGGCTATCCATGAAATGCATACAATGTCCCTTAAAGCAAGGGCCATGTGATAATGGTTATCCTTTAAGAGCAAGTTCCGGGATAATTGTGGAGATAGTACTATGGGTATCATGCTATGTATATAGCACATACTTGAATATAAATACATATAAATTAATTAGCACACTTTAAGGAAACCATACTCTACGGTGGTTGTGGCTAATTATAAAATCATAAAACCATAAACAATAGAAAAATAATATAAAGGTATGTACCATACTTTGTTATTGTGTTTAAATATAAAATCATTAACCATACAAAGGAGAGTGCAAATGATATAAATGTGAGTACTAAGTACATGGCAGTCTTGGTTTAAAATGTGTCACAGCAGGCAAAAGTCCCAGATGATTTGCTCCAATTGAAAGCATGATTGGTGTCATATAAGCATCTAGATGGGAAAGGGGGGTATGGTGGGTCTTGGGGTGCGAGTTTAGATAAGGGATAGTCAGAGGCCATGCTAACTTGTCCCTACAAAGTAGTCCTTGGAGTCAACAATCTAACCAAGGTGTCCTTGGAGTCAACAATCTAACCAAGGGATCCATGTCCTTGTGTGTCCCACTACCTACCCCAGTGATGCAGAGGTAATAAGAGTGTGTCAGACAGCAACACCCAGAAGTACCATTAAGTTTTGAAGTGCTGTGAAATCCTAAGGTCGATATTTAACTTCAACTTTAAGTCAAGTTAGTAGAGTTACAATAGAAAGCATGCTAACTATTGTTATTTCATTATTAAAGTCACATAGTTATAAGATGTATGTTAAGGTATTATTTTCATTGCGGTCTCCTAGGCACGTCCTTTAAGTACAAATTTGGTAAAATGGGTATTTCAAGAAAAATCATATTACCTTGCTGGATATATATATATTTTTTTTAATGTGAAGGAAAATTCAAATTACTTTGTTGGATATATTTATTATATATATATATTTTGTAATGTTGAGGTCGTTGTTGGGTACAATTATTAGATTATGAATGTATTGCTTTTCATTGTGGTTTTTATGTCGAACATAAATATATGACAATTGAAAATAAAGTTTTTTCAAGATAATAAGTGGATTTTTTAATAGAAATATTTAATAATTTTTTTTTAGGAGGGCTTCAAAAAGGATCTAAAGCCATTTGGGGTTGTAGCTATGAAAAAGGAGCTTGATTTATGTAGTGTGTACATAAATATAATTATGATTTAGGTTATTGTGTATGTAATGATATGGTTATGAGATTTGTTATATAGGTGTATATATGTGGATAATAAATAGTAAAATAGGAAAAAGATAATAAATAGTTATATTTGGTGCTTTAAAATAGGTTTTATGATTTGAAAATATATATATATATTTTTATATTTTTCAGTTTTCTTATTTGATCGCTTTTTTTTTTGTGTGAATAGGTTTTATGTGAATATGAAGTCTAATTCAAATAATTTAGATAGAAAAATGAATCATTCTCTTCGATTGAGTTATATGATGCAATGCAATTAATCTTATTTAAGACCTCAATAATTTAAAATGGTTTGATGAGAGAATTGAAATAAAAAGGGAGGAGGGTTCAAAATGACAAGTTGTTAGCTTGCATGATCTTTAACTAGGTAATTTAGAAGTAGAATGCTAGTTATAGGCAAATACTATTGGGAAAAATTCACAATTAATCATTTAGATAAAGACACATGGTTAAAAATTGGGTGGTTGACCTTAGATCTAGATCCAAGCTTTAAATTGTAGGGTATATATGTTTAAAACAAAGGAAAAAAATTGGAAACGACTCGTTGTATTGTAATAATATGGTTCTATTTGCAAACAATTTTAATTAGCAAAGTTGAGGTCATTGGTACTAAGCCAACACATTGACCCCCTCTTTTGGGGACATCCATAACAAAATCACTACCCGTACAACAATAATTAACACAAGGTTCAAGGATGACACTAAGGGAACATCTAGAAGGAACGGGCCTTGAGAAATGCAACTAAGCCATAAATCATGCAAGGGAAGTGGTGTCTAAACTTTTAGCAAACTTCCCTTTAAAATTTCCCATTAATCTATAACTAAACAAAATTAGGGCAATTTAGGTTGATTTGGAATTAGGAAAAGCCACTAAGGGAATACTTCCACCATGCATGGATCTTGTAGTAAAAATATCCACATGGTTAAAAAAATTGTTGGATTCTTATAAGATTTATGAATGGAAAGATGCTTAGTACAAGATTAGATTATTCCATCCAAAGGAGGGGCATGCCCGACAAGAATTGAACTTGAGTAATCTCACAATAATCGTTCCAAATCATCACTTTTGGTCAACATATGCAAGTGGGAATATTTGTGAATGCAAGGAGGGTTGGTTTTCTACAAGATTAGCTTACACCATGTAGGGGAGGAGCATGGCCAACAAAATTGAAATCGAGTCATCTCATAAAAATCGCTCCAAATCACCGCTTTTGATCAACATATGCAAATGACCCATTTCTTAATGTGAGAAATTGTTACAATAAAAACAAGAACGCTTCACCCTCAACATAATATCCTTTAGCTAAATCATTGTGAATAGAGTCTATTACATCCAATTCATTTGAATTGAAGATTTTGTTTTCCAAAATATCTTGTGAAAACCTAATAAATGTTTTTCACGTACGTAAATAATATCTTCAATGACTTTATAAATGTAAATTCATCAATAAAATCCATAAACAACTACCAATTAATTTAACTTTTTTACATATTAATTCAATTATATTACTCATTATATATATATTAGGTCACCCTACAAACTTTGAATTATAATAGAGGAATAATAACTCCTCACTTTACTTTACTAGCTAGGAGACACATTAAATATAGGACAAAGATTATAAATTTGGAAGAGAGGTAATATAAATATTTTCCCAAAAAACAATCCCTTCGAATTTATCCTAATCCCTTCGAATTTATCATGCATTACTAATTAAAATGGCGTTAAGTATTTTGTGTAATTTCCATTTACATGATCATGGAGCCAACATGACAAATTCAAAGTGATATTGTAAAGATTGATGTGATGTGGAGGTCTTATAAATATTTATGTTACCCTCTTTATGCAACTAAGTTCTTAGAATGTGTAACTCCATAAGTAAATAAGCGAATCAAAATAAAATTAAAAAGACCAATTTAATAAATTTTCGCTACAGAATCTCACTCAGTGTCATACATTTGGTGCTTTGAAATAGTTTACATGACTTAAAAATATAATTTTATATATTTCTAGTTTCCTCACATGATCACTCTCGTTTGTGTGAATGATGGGAAGCACAAATCAAATAATTTAGATAAAGAAAATGAACTGAGTAATATGAATTTGATTCGAAACCTTAATTATATAAAATAGTTTGATGGGTGAATTAAAATAAAGAAGGAGGAGGATTCAAAATGACAAGGAATTAGCTGGCATGATCTTTAATTATGTAATTTAGAAGTAGAATGCGAGTTATATGCAAATAATATAGGGCAAAATTCACAATTAATCATTTAGATATAGTCACATAGTTGAAAATTGGGTATTTGACCTTGGATCTAGATCCGAGGTTTAAATTGTAGGGTATATATATGTTTAAAACATAGGAAAAAAATTAGACATAATTCATTATATTGTAAATCTTGTAATAATAGAGTTCTATTTTCAAACCATTTTAATTGGCAAAGTTGAGGTCATTGGTTCTAAGGCAACACAATGACCCACTTTTTTAGGGAGGGCCATAACGAAATCATTGCTCGCAAGCTACATTAATAATCAACACAAGGTTCAAGGATGGCACTAAGGCAACATCTAGAAGGGACAAGCCTCAAGAAAGGCAACTAAGCCATATATCATGTAAGGGAAGTGTTGTCTAATCTTGTAGTAAACTTCCCTTTAATGGTCAAAATTTCTTGATACAAAAAATCAAAGTTCCCATTGATCTAGAACTCTAAAAAATCTAGGATGATTTAAGTTGATTTATAATTGGGAAAAGCCACTAAGGGCACTCTTCCACCATGAATGGTTCTTGGATCATATTAGAAATGTGCACATGCTTGAAATTTTTGTTGGATTCTTATAATGTTTGTGAATGGAAAAATGCCTTGTTTGTTACAAGATCAACTTATTCCATCCAAAGGAAGAGCATGCCCAACAAGGATTGAAATTGAGTCATCTCATAAAAATCGTTCCAAATTATCACTTTTGGTCAACATATGCAAGTGACAATATGTGTAAATTGAAAGAGGGTTCGTTTGCTACAGGATTAGTTTACACTATGTAGGGGAGGAGCATTCCCAACAAGGATTGAAATCGAGTCATCTCATAAAAATCACTCCAAATCATTGCTTTTGGTCAACATCTACAAACACACATTTCTTAATGTGATATTTTGTTACAATAGAACAAGAACGCGTCACCACCACCATAATATCCTTTGGCTAAGTTATCGGGAGTTAAATATCTATTACATCCAATTCAAGGTTTTTTTTGGAAAACAAAAACCCTTGTAAAAACCTAAGAAATGCATTCCCACATACATAAATAACATCTTCAATAACTTTATTGTGCCGAGAGGCACTTTCTACAGCTCAAATGGGTGAGATGTGTCCGTCTGTAACGGTGACGTGGCACATGTCGACTCAATAACAATTAAAAATAATAGAAATTAACTTGTCGGTTATTTAAAAAATTACAAAAGTTATATAAATAATATAAGTTTTTAAATAATTATTGATTATTTTTTATTATAAATAATTGTTATTGAAAAATATGGATTAAGTCATCATTATTAATAAGTCTTCTGTGTAAAATATTCTTTGAGCAGTGGGCCAAATGACAAGATTACTTCCTGGAAAATTGGGTTGAAGTTCACAAGAAAATGGGGATAGAGAGGTCGAGTGTGTTATAAATTCATTTTATCCTTGAACGGTGAGTTTGTTTATTGTTGGTAGATTGAAAACGGGTCCAAACATCTTGAACTTCGGAAATAGTAAAATATAAACTATTATGAATCAACATTTGAAGATACGACAATACAATGACTTTGTTTAAGATTATTTATTTTTTCTTGTTTCCATAATGAACTCTTCAATGCATACCAAAATGAGAAAGGAATTGCAAGGTGACAAATAAGCAAGAAAACATTTTTGTGCACAAGAGGTGCATTCTATAGTCCAATAGGGGAGAGATGTGTAACTCCTTCAGTGCTCATCCTAGAGTTGACACATGTCCTGAATAAAATATTATTAAAAATAACATGTCATCTCAAATTAAATTTAAATTATTTAAAAATGCATATATATGAAACTACACAAATTAGATAAATTTAAACCATAAACATTGCATTACACATTTCCTTGACATCTCTCCTTAAATTTGATCCCTCTCGACGCTTGGTAGATCCCCTTTTAGATGGATCTATACTATACTAGTGCTATTCCATTTGTTGGAAACATTGGTCTCCCCTTAATAGCCTCTTGAATCTTCTTGGATTCATTATAGGGATACTGGTATATGTAAACTCATCAATAAAATCCATAAATAACTACTAATTAAATTAATCCTTTTACATATTGATTCAATTAGATTATTCACTTTATTTAAAAAAAACATGTCATTCTAAAAGATTTAAACTTTAATAGAAGAATAACAACACTTCGCTTTATTTATTTATTTATTAGGGGAATCGACAAGTGGAGACTGTGTTGGTACTTGCGTGACATAGAGTCCAGTATTCAATCATGCTACCTCTAGATGCGCCCAGGCAACCTGAACACATAGGACAGAGGTAAGACGGGATGATTTAAACTCGTGACCTCCATGTCCTTTATATTAAGCAAATCGCTAATTAAACTAGAACCTACTAACTATTATTATTAACGGAGAGACACATTAAATACAAAACAAAGATTATAAATTTATGAGAAAAGTAATAAAAATATTTTATTTTGGAATCTCTTAGAATCTGATGCATTAATAATTATATAATCTAATCGTATGGTCTAAGTATTTTATCATGGAGCCAAGCGACACGTGGCAAATTCGAAGTGAACATGTCATAGATTGAAGTGAGGTGGAGGTCTTACAGCTATTCCTGTGTTCTCCTCTTCATGCGACCAGGTTCTTAAAATGTGGAACTTCACTTCACAAGTAGATAAGCCAATCAACAATGGCTGATATTAACTTGCATGCTTCTTGCCTTCAAGGAAAGACGATCTAAACGTTCACAAGAACAAGACTTCAGCATCTGCATTCTCAGACCAAGAAAGTGAAAGAACTTTAAGTTGAGCTGCGGAATCTCACTCGCTGCCGTACAGTCGGAAAAAACACTAAACAAAGATCGGCGCAAGTCCCGGAGCCGAAGTCCAATTGACGGGCAGTAACGATCGTCGGGATCATCGGACGGTGGAGAACTGGGCACGCACTCTGTGCAACTGTGAAAGGATATAATGTAATAAAATATGGAGCTTGCCCCAACCCCACCGTGTTTCGGCGCATAAGCGTTTTTACTGACAACGATGGGGCGATAACATCGCGGATTTTAACCGTTTTACTGTTTGGCCTCGGGTAAAAGTTTGGAATTGAAAATGCCGAGGCGCATGATGATGATGATGATGATGATGGCGGTATTGGCGCATCATCCATCATCGAGGAGGAGGAGTAACAGTGCCTTAAATGTCTGGTACGGCAGGGTAAATAATCTTTCTTTTCTTCCATTTTTATTTTTATTAGTTCGACTTCCCCCTTCTTCTTCTTGCTCTGTTACAGCGAGGGTTTGATGACGACGAAGAAGAAGCTTCTCTGAAGGGCAAGGTGCGAGGTGGGGACGAGACTGGATAGCGGCTCTGCGTTTGAAGCTCTTAATTGAACGGACGGGGGTTTGGTAGAAAAGATTTAAAGTTGGAATTTGAGCAGGAGGAGCTGATAGTGTGTTATTATCGGGACAGGTGAAATAATTGAAGCTAAAGGTTTTAATTTGTGTGCTTTGCGGACTTCTGTGAGCAAGGGGAAATGGAATTATTGGAGTGAAGTAGGCGTTCTTGGAGAAATATGCGGGGAGCTCATAATAATAGCAATAATAGTGATAAATTTTGCGTGCTGAGATCTCTGTGACTTCTGCTTTTTACAATGAGGACCGGCTTCTCCCAGCAGCATCGGGAAGGTAAGCGTTTAACTGGTCTTGTTAGATCTGGATGTTTGAGCTGCATTTGTCTTGATAGGGTATGGTCAGTGTTGAGGGATTCAGATCATCTGCTGGTACTTGCTGAGATCTCCTTCATTGTGTTTCAATTAGCTGTCGGGCTGCGTTTGCTTAGCTATGTGTACGTTGGAAACCCTTTGTGTGGGAATTGAACTCGTTATCTCGAGTGATTGTTTGTTTTGCGTGCTAGAGGAACGTAGTTTCGAGGCCCAGAAAATAAAATAAGTGCTTAGTTGGGAAATAAAACGAGACCCAGAAAATATGAGTACTGTACTAAGCATGTCCTGTGTATTCAGGGTCAACTGACCTCCGGAAATAAGTATTTCGCACGACACTGCTGGCTGCCGAACATAAAGAACTGATTTGGATAACAATGCTGGCTTCCAATTTCATCTTCGTGTCGAACTAATGAGCTTCAATGAAGTTGTTAATGGTTGTCACGAGTCTTGTATGTCTTCGTGAAAACAACAGTTGTTCATATTCTGAACAAGGCCTTCGAATGCCAATTTGTAAGGTCTTTAGGGTCTTGAAGAGCGACTCACTTTGCTAGCACACTTAGCCATGGCTTGAAACAAATGTCTTGAATTTGAACTCCATTCGGCAGTTTGGAAGTTGATAATGATGTTTTTGGCAGTCCAGCAAACAATCCTTTTGAATTCTGTTGTGTTTGTCGTCGAAGCCTTGACAAAAGAGCAATCGTAGAGCTTAATAAACCCAATAATTTTGTTTTGTCGGTTTGCCGCTAACCCAGAGATTCTCGACCTATTTAACAGATTTGGGTTATCCAACGCCTTGACAAAAGAGCAATCGTAGACCTTAATAAACCCGATAATTTTTTTTCAGTTTTCTGCTAACCCAGAGGTTCTTGACCTATCTATAATAGATTTGGAGCTGTAATTGGCATTTTCTGAGTATGGTATTTGTATTGAAGTATGCTTGTTATAGTGTTTTTGACAATTAATGAAATCTTCTGTCTCAATTCTTTTTCTCAGCTTTGTTGTTCCTTGAGCCATGTTTCAAGATTTTCACAATAGCGGCCAGGTTAACCGTACCTTTTATTTCTTCACTGCCACAGTGTCCTTAACAACTTTATGAAAATAAATTGTCGTCGGTGAACTTAGTTACGTTATCTTAAATAAATTAGCTAAAGCTTCTTTTACACACATGTCAAAGTGGAAATCATTTGCACTTTAATGGGGATCTTTTGGGTGAATTTTCTGTCATCTCAATCATTTCGTTACTAGGGAATGTGTGAAATTGCAGAAACCCCATGTGGACATTTCTTGTTTGTTGTCTGTTCTAGACCTATTGGACATGTTTTTTCCCATTAATTACAATTCTTAATTTTTCATGTAGGTGGGTCCTGCTACATCTTCCTGCCTGTCCTCCGTTGGTGGGGGTGGGGTTCAGGTGGATAGAAACTCAGTGTGAATTAAAATGGTATGCTGATAAGACATGGTAAGGTGGAATGATTTTATTATTCTCCAATAGATGACCAGAAGAGTAGGCCAATGGGACAAGGAAGTACAACTGGTGATATTACATAGGAGTGCTCTAGGCTACTAGAAAAGCATAAAACAAAGCAAACGATATGCAACAAATAAGTGGATACATTAAAGAAGATAAGAAATAGTGAAAAAAGATCTATTACTAATTAGATGTTGATAGAATGAGACAAGGAAGTAGAGAGTAAAGAGGAGGAAGTACTATCCACTGCATCATTCACTTAGAAGGTATCAATATATTGCCTATTAATGTCATCAGGAGAATGTCGAAGCTTGAGAGGGCTTTATTGGGTGATCTTGGAGGAGCACATGGACCTTGCATGGAGATGGTCCTAATATTTAAAATCGAAGGAAAGAATCTCAAGATATGGGTTTGGTCGAGAGTGTTTGCCAATCAAGTCCATGCTAAACACAAGTAAACCTTCGTGCCTCCATTGGGATGGCATGATTGGCCTTACGGTAACAAGTTATACATTATTCATTAGTCCTTGCTGTGCCAAGCACTTGATAATATACATATCTTTTAGCACTAATGGGTGATGATGTAGGTTGAAAAATGAGGTGATTAGTTTGATAGGGTAGGGCCTGCAAGACATTTGCAAGATCAATCGTCTGAGAGCCATCACCTCATGCTTGTATAGAGCCAAGCACCTCTCATTAGGGTAACAAATGAAACGGAGAAGGAACCTAGGAGTCATGAAACATATAGTGATATCTCCCTTGAAGCTCGTAATCAATGGGCACTTGAAGATGAAGTGTTTCTTAGACTCCACCTCTTATAGATGGCATAATTGACATATCCTCTACTCTCACGAGATGCATTGATCATACTCAATTCAAAGCTAATGAGAGCATAAGCTTACGAGGATAATTGATATATTCTCTATTTCCATGAGATTTAATGGTCATACTCTATCCAAAGTTGATGAGGTCACAATCTGGGTTGTTGATGAGTGGGAAGCCTAAGGCCATGAGACCAATGACATTGAGCACACTTGGAGCAAATGACAAGACCATCCCTCACTTGCAGAAAATGCTCCAAGTAGATGTCCATCTTAGGTTAAAGTGTTTGGGAAGGGGAGATTCAATTGCCAAGTATGTATTGTGGATAAATGTTGTCCCTAACAACCTTGTTGATTCCTTGTCTACAAGGAATAAGGTGACCATAAGCTACCAAAAAATTGCCAAAATGGTGGAGGCAGTCAATATAGATGTCATCAGACTAAAGTAACGAAAAGGCTTAAAAGAACCAAAATTGTCTCCATCTTGGTGGGCAAGAGGCAATCTTCATTTAAGAACAAAGGGTAGAGCAAAGAGCTTCGAAGGGGGAGATTCAATTGCCCCATATGTATTTAGATAGATGTTGTACTTGACAACCTTTTTGATCACTTGTCCAAGGGGAAGAAGGCGATTGGGAGTGACCAAATAATTGTTGAAATGGAGGCACTTGATAGAGATGTCAATGGACTAAAGCAATGAGAAGGCTTCAAAGAATCAACTTGTGAAGAGGCTTAAAAGAACCAAACTCGTCTCCATCTTGATGGGCAAGAGGCAATCTTCATCTAAGAGAAAAGGGCCAAGTTTAGGGAAAAGAGCTCGGGAAGGGGAGATTGAATTGCCTTGTATGTAATGTGGATACATGTCGTCCTTAATGACCTTGTTGATCACCTATTCAAGGGGACGAAGGTGACTAGGAGTCACCAAAGAATTGTTGAAATGGAGACACTTGTTAGAGATGTCAATGGACTAAAGCAATTAGGAGGCTTTAACGAATTAAAACTAGTGTCTTTCTTGGTGGGTAAGGGCCAAGTAGGGTTATCTCTTACACCTTGATGTCAAAATTTTCATGGTATATGGAGAAAAAAAGGAGTCTGTATATGCTCTCAAGATGTGTGGGAAAGATGCCAAACTCATCTTGCACAATATTCCGTGGGATTGTTCACTTGCATTTAATATCTACTGTAGCATGAGGAGTTGAATTCACTCCATGCCAGTGCAATGAAATGGCAGTAAGCTAGGACCTCATATCTTGGTTTAATGATCATGTTGAAAAGATGCATCTTAGTTGTGATATCCCTAAAAATCATATGGAGTTGGATAGCGGGCCTCAAATTGAGCTAGGACAAGTGAATTGGACCCCAAATAATTCTAAGTTGTAGGTTTGTTACAACATTTTTAGATGCATTGAAGATCATGACATTAGTCTTGCTAAGGTTCATGATCATTGCTTGTTGATGCAAACATTCGCAAGGGCATCCAATTACTCTATAATACCTTGAGGAGGATTCTAACATAATTATATATTAATTCTAATACTAATAATAATGATAATCTATTTTTAACTTCACAACCTAGCCATATACCAAATTGATATATGGGACAAGTCATAAAGGGTAGTGATGTGAGAGAATCAAGAGCAATGACCAATGTCAGGTAGAAGAGTAGATTATCTAGGGAGGAGAGTATGCCAAAAGGTCTTAAGGGGAAGTGCAAAGGGAAAGAACTAGTTCGTGACTCCTGGTAGCAATAAAATCTAGCTTCTTGTGTTGTAGGTTGCGAAGGTAGTCAGTGGATGTCAACTCATGGGTTGAGGATTCCCCCTTTTCTGTAAACCGTGTGAATTTCCAGTCTAACATATTGTCTTTTAGCAATTCTCGATAGGAGTAGGTAGACCAAAATAAACAATAGATCAAAATACCTTGTAATTCTGTCCAGTCTGTACTAAGTGATAAAATAGCTAAACAAGCCAATTTTCTTTTCCAGGGAGAGAATTATATAGAGATATGCTAAGTAGCATGGGTACCTGTACCTGGGGGTAGGTACATGTACCCATATTGGATACTCATACCCATCTACTTGAAACGGGGTTGGGGAGGTCACAATTCTACCTTGTCGTACCCAAAACTTCAACCTAGTACTCGAGATGTTTGTCACAGATTTAGGGGATGTTGATTGCAGAGGGACGGGGTACCCCTGTTTTGGGGATGCCTAGGATGCCTAGGGACCGGTTTTGTATGGGGTACCACTGTTTTGGGGATGCCTGGGGACGCCTAGGTTCCAGTTTTGTATGGGGTATCTTGTTTTGTTTTGGGGACTCGTAGGGATTAGTTTTGTACGAGCCCAACCAAGTTTGTACAAGTAACATTAAAGCGAGTAATATTAAATGGTAATATTAAATTCTTAAAGTAAAATTGATAATCTCCTCATCTTTCATTTCTATCCTTCTACTTAAATTTTTAACATTACCATTAATTGTTTCAAGATGTTTGCGAGTGCTTCCAACTTCATTGGACTTCACATGCAAAAGTTAGAATTTTAGATCCCATTCGGAATTCAACAGATTTAATAGTTTTCAGGATTTCAGGGTTGCAACATTTCCATTGGATTCTATCATGTATGAGGGTATGTGATTGGCATTTAATCAAGCACATCAACCTCTCTATGTACCTTGATGTTGGTGGTGCTTATTGTTGAATTCCTTTTTCATGACCTCAATAAAAATGTACCCTTCACTCAACCAAAATCACTTATTATGCATGGAAGCTTTTCTACCTTATTTTAACACTTGGATTAGAAAGTTTCTTCAAAACTGTAGGGTGTTCACTAATATCCTTGGAGGACCAACTTTGAGATTCGAGGTAGAGGCAAGGGCTAGAGCATAGAGG
>LPNX010612440.1:462056-626266 GCA_001517045.1 Pseudotsuga menziesii
TGCTATTGATGAATAGGATCCCAATATAGGCAATGATTTTGATGGTATATATTTGTTGTGGCATGAAGTTTCTTGGACTCTAGAGGCCATTTAGCTTTTTTGTTTATGTATTTTGGGTCAGATATGGATTGCACTTGATGTTTTTATAGTTGTATGCATCCTTGCAATATACATGAGAAACTTTGCATAATTGTGTATAATGGTTTGGATTCATATGCAGGGATGCACATGAATATATATATACAGTGAAAATGATTTGAATTTCATAGATATACCCTTGACTTACCCAAGTCCCATGTTTTAAAAAGTGGCATCCCCATCCCCGTCCCCGTCCTCGTCCCTGTTCCCAAGTTTTGTGGCAACTTAGGCGATATGTAAACTTGAAATGCAAATATTCACTAAAATAATCTATGTTTTACAGTAGTAATATGTCCTCCAAGTCACAGTAAAGACCATCTTATTTGTATTGCTGCAGTTAATGCAACTTATGCAGCAGGTCAAGTTTTATGTTTGAGGAATGCTTCAACCCTGAATTTATCCTTTGCAGGTACCTTGTACACACACACACAAACACATTCATACATGCATGTGCCTCTGCATACATGCACACATAGATCTATGTAGATTCTGTCTAGTTGGTACCAGGAGATAGAAAAGCCAAGACAAGCCATATTTCTTTCCAGGAAGAAATTGTATAGAGCTACATGAACTTGAAATGCAACTACGTGCTAAAATAATCAATAGTTTTCACAGTCGTAATATGACTTCCAAGTTACAGCAAAGAAAATCTGATTTGTATTGCGGCACTTAATGAAACTTCTTTTAAAAATGGGAAACAGTCTATTGGGCTCAAAACTTGGAAATAAACTGACCTCATCCTCCAGTGTTTAAGCAAGGACAAGGGTGCTGGTATAGCACAAGTGCTAATTTATAATTGGCACAAGGCCTTATGCAGAGGAGAAGCATGCCCACCAGGATTTGAACTTGGGTCATTTTCACAACAACTGCTTCAATTTCTGCAAGCTCACAACCCGACGGACTGTAATTAATGCAACTTTTTGTTTTTCGGCAAGTAAAACCTTGTGGGGAAACCCAAGGGATGCATCCCCACATTCGTGGATTGCATCTCTAGTAAACCTGTTGGTGTAGACTAGTGCACCTCACCTTGAAGATTTGATCTGGGCACCTGCTGGCATGGACCTAGCTAAATGCCCAGCAACATTATTGACAACCCGTTGAGATAACCCCTTGGGCTTGCAATTAATGCACCTATGCAGCAGGTCAAGTTTTATTTTTGAGGAAGCTTTATGTGCTTTGTGTTTAGTAGATTTTATTTCAACCTTGCACTTATCCTTTGCATTTACTCTTTATTTATTATATACATTTACAGATATGCTTACATATATACATACACAAACACACATGTGCTTAGTGTTTAGTAGATTTAATTTCAACCTTGTACATATCCTTTCATTTACCCTCTATTTATTATATACTTTTACATACATGCTTACATATACACATACAAACACATTCATGCATACATTCATATATCTGTACACTTACATACATACATACTCACATACATAACGTCTATGTGTGTATATCGATATAAATGTCTGCATTTCCTGAAGTTTTAAAAGTTGATGTTTTAAATCTTCACATATTTCCTTCAAGGTATAATAGGTCAATAAACTAGAATAGATTCATAGGGCATAAGCTCAGAAAGAGCATTGTTATGGTACAAATTAAAATTTGATGTCTATATTCTGTTGAAATTAATCAATTTTATTTTTTAGAACATTTTGGCCAAACCCTCATGCTGAATGGAAAGAGTGATTATTTTTTCAGTATTGATAACAAAAGAATGTTGGACAAACGGTATTGATCATGTAAACTTAATAACAAATAAAACACGACAATAAATTTCACTAGATATTCTCTTGAATTATGCATATTCTGAGCAATCCTATTTTTTGTTTGGATAATAGAGGTAACTTCGGTATATTCATGTATTTCTGCAATGACTGCACATGCATAAAATGTGGCTGTTTTATCCAAATGTAGGAAGTGCTTGCGTTCTACATCTTTCAGTTGTGATTGGTATCCCATTGCGTTCACTGTAAAAACTAAAAACTTTCACTTATGTCGAGCCTTTCCTTGGAAATTGCTAAAGCAAATTAAGTAGACAGTGGAATATTATTATCTCAACAATGCAAGTTGGGGTAATGGTTCTAATTTTTATGGTTGTTTCTCAGTCTTTACGAGGTCATGTGAAGGCAACCTTGTTCATGGAGAAATGCCAATGCTTTTGACAATGTACTATTTGATGGCTGTATTATTGCTCCAGAACTGTTCTAAGGCGGAAGCATGGGCACTGCATTCTCTCCATTCTTTCGGGGATCATAAACACTGTTGCTCAGCACCATTGTTATCCCTTTTCCTGTGACAATGTGATGTGCCTTACAAGGTCATTAGACCTTTCTTAGGAGGATGCTCATGGAACCCCCTATCTGTCAATTGTATGAACACACTTTGGAAACTGAGGCTTTATCCAGATTTCCTTGTTTCTTGCTTTATCTTACTTTCTTTTCCAATTCTTTTCAATTCCAGATATGTTTGGATCATGAACAATATCTCAAATGATTCATCTTACCAAATTGGCTAAATAAAATTTAGTGCCAAAGCAAATATGAGTATCAGTAGCTGAGATTGTTCACTAGAAGTAAATTCTATATTCAGTACTGTAAATTACTCGAACAGAGCAGCTCTTTCTATTCAAGTTAATCTTCAGTCGCAGTACTCTAAATGGCTTATATCACTGTATTAAAGTCAAATATCTCTGATAGTACTTCAAATGGTTCGAATGCCATGCTACTGCATGCCTGCTGAAATTTACTTAAACATAACTATCAATATAATCAATCAACAATATATGTGTCTTGGTCCAAAATGATAGATGGGATTAATACTGAGAAATATAGTTCCACAGTCTTCAAGAACTCTGTGTTCCTTATTTTTTAGGACTTCATTTGTAATCATGGTCAGATTTCCCTATCTCCTGGTATTTATCTAATATCTAGGATATTGAATGTTTATTCTTGAGGATTTCCCCTTCGTAATAACACTTCAGGGATAATTTAATGTATTGTATCACCAAAGCCTACTATTTTCTGAATGCAATAGTGTTTTTATTAGGATTTCTTCATGCATTGTTCTGGAACATGAATTTTTGCTTTCTGAAAAGCAGGTTCCTGTAGCTTCGTTAGCATTAACAGTTCTGGGACAATCAAGTTTGAAGTTTCTAATATTTTAATTAAAATGCTAAACAGGGGAAAAGAGAAGTCTCAATTCGGAGCTTTGGCATGCATGTGCTGGTCCACTTGTGTCCCTACCTGCTGTTGGGAGCCGTGTTGTATATTTTCCTCAAGGTCACAGTGAGCAGGTGAAGTATTCTCTCCATTAATTGTTCACTGTTTTCTTCTGTTCTTTTTGCTTTGTGAGATTTCTTTGAGATTATCTAGTTGATTGTGTATAGATTCTTAAAATGAAGAGATGCTTATGATGTAAGATACCACTTTAAGCTTGGTGGTTCGAATTGAGATGAGTTTCTTTGAAGTTTACAATTCTTGATTGGGTTATTCATCTTTCTTTTCTAGCCCCTCTGTTCATTGATCTACTTCTTTTTGGTTTATTTTATTTTTTTTAAAATTTTGAATATAATAATATATATAGCTTGTAGTTGCTTCAAATTCTGCCTCATCAAAGTATACATGGGTTCTTGGAGCAATGCAGTTTAATCATGTTGTGCAGAATGAATCTGTTGTAGAGAGTAATGTTAAATCAGCAGGTTGGGGATTAGCTGTTGAGACTCGAGAGCATTGATCAGAGAGAGCATAAGTCCTTGTGCAGTGCTAGTGTTGTTGACATTGAAAAAAGATGGCAGGAGGAGATTGTGCACTGACTGAAGAACACCAAATAAGATTGCTGTGAACTTTGAAGTTTGGATTCCCACTGCCAAGGATGGATGACTTGGTAGTGAAGGTATTTCACATTTCATTTTGAAAAGTGGCCATCACTAGATAAGAATCATTGAAGGAGATGAGGAGGAGACGACTATCAAAACAAAAAATGGACTAAGTCACATGACACAGGACAGGGAGGACATGGGGATGAGTAGCCAACGTGGGACATGTTGCCGCCTCTCACACACCTGGGTCACGTGGCAGAAATCTTCAAGCCACTCGGTGTGTCCTTGGGGGCAAGTCTCGAGTCAAGGCTGTCACCTTGTTCTTGACTCCTCTGTTTAGGCTCAACTCCTAACGAAGCCAAGGGGGGTAGACCCTATTAAGTTACTAAGGCTGAATTACTTAATACGGTGATGTTAAATTGAATGAGTTACCTAGGAGTTTGAAATTTAACCATAAACAATCAAATATGACAAGATACAAAAATGAGCGCATGAAAGCACAATGCTGAGACACAATATAAATATATAGCAAGAAAATAACCAGTGCCTTAAAAATGGAGTAAAAAAAGAAATCAATGTACTTGCATGTGCTTGGAGTGAATGTTTTGCAATTGCCTCTTGGTACGTTTTAAGTTAATGTGAGGTGTGAGTTGATTAAAATTAGGTGAAGGGGTGGACTCCAGATATACCCGAGAGTACTTGGAGTATGTCCAAAACTAAACCTTCACGGCTACCCGCAAGGAATATGTGGGCTAAATGGAGTCTCTGGGGCTATTGTTCATAACGCACCCGTTAGGGTGTGACAGAGATCGGCGCCCCGAGGTCACTTTTCAGAAGTTCCCGCTTCCTTTGGGTATTTTGCCACCGTAATGGTTTGATCTAGGTGTTGGATTTTCATCTGATGGTTTGTCAATTTGGGAGAGTGAATCCTTATTATAGTAGTCATTCAAGTGCTTTTGATACAGCTTGACTGATCGGACAAACCGCAGCCAAGTGCAGAGCATACACACCGGAGTCTTGTCAATTTTAGTAAATTTTAAAATTGGGTGTTCTTGTTAAAAAGAAAACCCTGCAGGAACCTCTTTTGATCCAAGTGGATCTCAATCAGGGAATCAAGGAGGGGTTAATTTTATAATAGCTGAATAAACAAATGATGAAAAAGAAAACAGATCCACAATTCCTGTTTTCTAATTAGTCCTACCACGCATCTCTTTCCCCTTTCGGGTCAATCGGGAAGTCATGGGGTAAGTATTAAGATTACTTTGTAATATCAAATATGGAAAATGAAATTGATAACGAATCCAAGTATACTATCCTGCAGATTAGAGCTACACTAGTTTGAAAAGATATGAGCAAAAAGGTAAAAAATTGACACCGATGCAAATCCCCCCAGGGGGGATGGTGAATAGGCTCAAGAGCCTATTCGAAAGGACCTTTTCTTTTTATTAGCAGCGATTTACAATATCAGAAAATTAAAATTGATGCACTTTGGTCCTTGTTATCTGGGATCCAAAGGCTTACAACAAGCTTGTAACAAGTTAGAATTAAACAAGGTGGTGGGGGAAGCTTCCGAGAAGCTTCGATTCGTCCAAGAGTTGGAAATTTGGCAGAGTTTCCTCCTCTTTTTTGTTGGACCTACTAAAAAACCAGCGAGCAATCAGAATCAAATATGCCCAAACACACTTTGAAAGTGTTTTGGGTTACTACACTAGTTATCGAAAAAAAAACTTAAGTAAAATTTTGTTAAATTGGGGTAATCTAGTTATGCAAAAAGGAACCAAGGAAAGCAAGCTTTCCTTGGGATCTTGGCTTGCTGTTTGGGCAGCCAATAAGATGTGCACTTTATTGCAGAATATGAATCTTTAAAGAACGAAAAAGAAACTACCTTATGAGAAAGTTTTAGATCTATGACTTAGCTACTTGCAAAAAAGGCAATTCCTACACCTAGATCTATCTTTATGAAATGATATTCTTTATAAAATTATAGATCTAAGCAGCAAGGCTCTTATAAACTATATCTAACAATATATATTCAGTTCTTAGAACTAGATTTGATCATAAGAGGAAGAGACAGGTAACCGGAAGATTGATTTTTTAAAGAAAGGAGGAAGAGAAGGGGAAAGGCTCGTTGTTGGATGGATCTGCAATGGAAACTTGTTAGTGGAATACAGAGGGGCAATGCCTTCACACAGTTTTTGGATGTACAGTGGAGTCAAACTAGATCCACAGCTCGTCTGATCCTTGCTACCTGAAAGCTAAACACACAATCCTGCACGAAACCTCATGAGATCTGGATATATATATTAAAAAGAGACAAAATTTACATGCAAATAAACTTATTAAACATGTATAATCTAGATCTTCAAACATATATGCTATGAGATATAGAAAAAACAAGTAACCTTACCTGCCCAACTATACTCCGATTGATTCAGCTGAATCGTTCAAAGCCAGACATGGTTCAGATGCAGAAATTGAGACAAAAGCCGGCAACATCAATAGCCGTAAGACAATGCTTAATCCACACACATGAGAGCATTACACCATTTAGCCTCCAAAGCTTCTTTATTCCAACAATCAAAAGATTACAACAATATTACAATAGCAAGCCCTTCAATCCAACTCGAACTAGCTTGGAAGAGGAGGCTTATGCTTGGATATATACAAAAACTAGGAGATCCAGCCCAGGGGGGCACAAATCCCAAGGAGATAGACAAAATCAGCTGATGGAGAGTCAATCAATGTAGATATGAAGCTGAACTAGTCAGATCCGAGTCTCATTGAGTGCAATTGTCAATCGGAGAGCTGATCTGACTGACACCTCAACCTGTTGACTGAAGCATCCACCAAAACTCATCCAGATGAGCCAAAACGTGTGGAGGAGAGAGGGAGGGCGAAATTTCCCATAAAGGATGCTGAAGATCAACTCTGGATCTGATTTGATCACCTCCTTCAGTCAAGGATTTGTCAGATCCAGTCAATCTGGTTCAGATCTGACTGATTTCAATCAAATCGGCTGAGAATCCACTGATCTATGATTCTGGATTTGCTCCATTATTCATCAATTTATTAATTAAAATAATCAATAATTGATTTTTGGGGCTTTCTAACCTGAGTGATGGAAAATCACTAAAAACTAGGAAATAGTGGGTCCATGGGTTTACATGGTGCTCTTAGCTTGAAAATGAACATCTACATGACTGAAACTGATTATTTGGCCCACTTTTATTACAAAATCAAATTTTCCAATTAAACTATTAAAAAATAGCCCAAGTTTTGGGAAAATTAAATTTTAATAAAAAACACTGAAAAAACTAAAAAATTGAAAAATTGAAAAAAACCTAGGGGGACTTAGACACGTTCATATGACTCGACCATGATGTCTAGCATGTTTATACATTGACACATAGACTCTAATAACCTCAATAGCCCTAAATGCCAAGCCGACCACCCCAACTTTGGAGGTATGGAGTGAAAAACTCAGAAATTATCAGTCATTTAGTCAACAACCAATAATAACCAAGGGAAAAAACACCCTGGGTTGATCGGATTGACAAATAAAGTCTAAGAGACCGAGTCTTTTACAGACACTATCATGCTAGAACATTTATTACAATTCCCCCATGGGGTATGAACATGTGATATAGTACAACAAGCACTTCCCAGAAGTACTTCCAAAGGTCTTCTGAAGTCCGAGCAAGTTTCCCTTGTCCGGTTCACCAGGCTCACTTGATAAAAAACCACTAAGTACAACTTAGGTGGTAACAGGACTTGTCGGCCTTGAACAGGACACAGGGGATATATATGACTTTTTATTTAAAGATGATTTTTCTCCTCACATGTTTTCCATGAAGACACAAATTGGATATTCCATAACTTATGGAATATGGAGATGCTCTTTTGGGTAGATTTTCAAATTGGATTTTTTATGGATGGACTATATATATATATATTATGTTATTTTTTTTTGTCAGATGCTTTTTTTCATAAACTATTTTGGGGATCATATATGGACTATATTGGAATTTGTAATTGTGATCAGATGAACATATACTTATATATATATATAGAATTAAAATTACAAATGCAAATACAAAATGAAATATAAATGTAATGATCTATTTATAAATTAGAACATTTGCAAAATATTTATACGACTAGTCACTACCATATCAATGATGATCAAACACACACATAATTAGATATTCAATAAACATTCTGTTATCACCAACCTTGTAGTTGCCTATGTGAGATGGATCCAGGATGGACGGTAGAGGGACAAGCAACTAAGGAGGCGGAACCAAGATTGCCTCGACTCCCAAATGGATGGTTGTCACGCCAATCGAGGCAGTCTTCACTTTATGTTATCTTAGCCCAAGACAACAATGGGGCAGACCCAGATCTACTCCTGGCAAGAGAGATTAGACCTAGACACCAGATCAGATCAAATGGACTTGAGGTATGTAAGGTGTAAGGTGAAGGAAACCCTATATCTATGGATGACGTCACTAGGTGAACCAAGGCTTTGGATCATGGTTTAGGAGATATGAGATTTGATCCAAGTTGGGACACGGATGACCTATGAGGTAAATATTAGATCTGGGGTTAAGGTACTAGCAAGAGGTGAAGATATCCACTGCCTTGGGAAACGTGACCAATGCAGAACAGGTGAGAACGGGATTGGGGCTATCTAGTACCAAGGGATAGACTCGAAGGAAGGTATGACAGTGTCAAAGCACCCGAGTCAACAGGAGAAGGTCAAAACGCAAGGGAAAAAGGAAAAAGAAGGGGTAGCGCTAGGGTTGGAGATCAGTGCCTTTTAGATCTAGGGCAATGGAGTCATTTTCTGCCCAGCGTTGAAGAAGACCCACCTGGGTTTAGACCCGATCTACAAACCCAAAATGTGGTTTTGCCGAAAAATATCAAATTTCGAGAAAAAAAGAGGGCAACATGGAAGGTAGCGCTAGGGTTTGAAGATCATTGTTTTTCAGATCTAGGGCAACATAGTCACTTCTAGCTCAGCGTTGAGGAAGACCCACTTAGGGCATGACCTGGTCTACCAAAACCCAAAAATGGTTTGTCGAGAACTCAAGCAGATTGAGCCATAATATTTTTTTGGTTTTTTAATGTTTAGGGTTTTAAGATGAAAATGGAAATAAAGGTGCCAATGGATTGAAATATGGAAGAGAAGTACTAACATGTAGATCTTACCTGGAAAACCTTGTAGATGCCTTAATGATGATGATCCCTACTATCCCGATCAATTTGAGAAAATTTGAGTGAGTTTTATGCCCAACGTTTTGCTCTAAGAATCCAATGCACCCTCTCTCCTGCACAACACACGTCAACCATATCAGATTTGCTGCATCATGAGAAAAAAAACAAATGCTACATAAAAATAGCAAGATGAAATCATAGATCGCATTGATGCTAATGAAAACCCCCTGATACAAAACACATCCAAGCCAAGCGAGTTGAGGAAGCCCTGCAAAAATGCCCATGTTGAAGTTGCCCTCCTGTAGACAAGACAATGTTTCCCAAAAAATACATCCAAGTCTACATATTTATATGATCGCCGGATCATGACACTAAGTGTTAATACATGTCACAAGAATGAGTATAAGAGCAATGATAACCATAACACAAGATAATACAAGTCGAGTCATAAATTTGTAAATAATCCATCTGAACCAACATCTGTTCAATGATAAAGCACTGATACAACTCTGAGCACTAATAACTGCTCTGCAAATGGCTAAAATGACTACATCAGTCCTCAAATCTGAATGTCCTGAGACCCAGTCATGGCATGGGATAGTACTATAGTCCATCAATCAAATCATGATCCATCATAGATGCTCATCTCAGCATCTCATATGTAGGGAAACTAGTTGAACAGTGTAATGAAATCTGAAAATAGAATATGGTATCCTGGCTACAATATATGTGATAACACATTCATAAAATAAAAGTTTATAAGTTAGAACCATAAACTGCAGTTTCCTAATATGGGCAAGTTACGTGCTTCTAGAGGGTGATGGGAAGTCCTAAATAAGATCTGAAAAGTGTATAACCAGATCTGGTTCATGCTCCAACCAGCCCTCAAATAGATGGTGGACCCACTTAAAATGTTTTCCAATAGATGTCCAAACTTCGAAGGGTCAATCTAGGACCAAAACTCTGCTTTTAGCCTTCAAACTTGGCTGAAATGATTAATATACCTGCTGTACCTGCTATAACAGATCTACAAAAAGAAAACCTAGAGCACATAGATAATGGTATATCTCACAATCCAACCACGGGAAAAGGGTGCCCCTGAAAATCCACCATAAAACCACATAGGTGGCACTTTTCTAGCGTAGCAGACTTTCCAAATTCAAAATATTTTTTTGAGATATGAATTTTTTAATTTAAGGATTTTTCCAAATATTATATTTTTTTGGGTATTTTTACAATAAATATACAAGATAATCTTGAATAAAAGAGAAGAGAAGGGGTTATGACCTTAGTCCTCAACCCTAGCGCAAGTAGAGATCGAAGTCAATGCCCCTTTCGTCTATTTGAGATATTACCAACTAGGACAAGGGCTAGTAACTCGAGATTAGGAACTCGAGATTAGGTCAAAGTAGCCAAACCCTAATTAGGGCAAACAATGAATTCCAAGGCCCACAGTGGAGAGCTCCTTCAAGAGGAAATTCGCCTCATACAAGATTGGCAATATGCCAATAAAACACTAATTTACCTTGCTCAAGGTGCAAAAGCAATGTCAATCAAGAAAATGGAAAGATCTTACCAACATCAACCAAGGAAAGAGCAAGAGAAAGAGTACTTAGGCCCTCCTTAGCCACAAGTTATAACAACTATTCTTAGGATCATTCTTGCAAGATAGTAAACGCTAGAAATTCCACCATTCAACCTTCATCACATAAAAAACTAGTGTTCCACGGGGAGATGTCTCCCAGGGTCGGGGTGCGCCCCCTGCGCTTCCCACGCCCCGGGGGTTGGGAGGCTCCATGGGAAACGTTTCCCAACACCCCCCATTCTCCAAATCTTGGGGAAGCACAGGTCTAGGAGTTTCTCGGGTTGGGGGGATTCCACATGCACCCTCCTGAAAATAGGGGGCTCCCACAAGCACCCACCCCCCTCGAATTTTTAAATTTTTTTACTTAAAAACAAAAATGGCCCTTCTTAAATTTTAGTCTTTTACACTAAATGGTCATTATAAATCGAAATAGAAACATATAAAAAGAAATAAACATCGATATGATATGCTTGGCTATAACAATTACATTTACATTACACTAAACTCTTCGGGAACATAAGAGATTATATGTTAGAGTTCGTATTTTTATTATTTTTCTATTTTTTTCTAATTTTAGAGACCTCGACGCCCCCCCGTCCCCCAAAATACCCCAAAATTTTGGGGTATCTCTACACGTCCCAAATGTGCGTTTCCCTGCTCCCACACTCCTGCGTCCTGAAAACTTGGTGGAACACTGTAAAAAACTTGCCAAAGAGAGAGGTGCACATCACTCTAGAAGCTCCAATATCCCAAGAGAAAGAGAAAAAGTACATATTTGGACCCTTGTCTTGTTTACAAATGAATTCTAGGAGCGTTTAACTTTATTTATATGAGGCGTCCCAGTCTATTTTAACTTTAGAACCTACTTGACTAAAAAGTAAAATAATTTAAATTTAGGGTTTCTCACCCACAAGCTAGGGACTAAACTGTAGATTTTTCACAAGTTTCAGCCTTCGGTTATAAGTTAAATTTTTTGTCTCAGTTTATTACAAACCCAAAAATTTAAATGCTGGAAATAAACATAAACTTCAGACTTAATAGCACTGCTGTAACTTCACTTGGACAAAAAGTAAATAAAATTCACGCCATTTGACACACAGTACTCAGAATTTTTTTGCCAATGGCCTTGGAAAAACCCACAAGGGGAAAACCAGTTAGAGAGAGAGAGAGAGTTTATTATTTCTTCAGGATAAAAAATCAGACAGTCATTTACAGTCAAAATCCAACTTATCTCAACCCAATAGGTTGCATGGTTTTTTGTACAAATGCTGCCTCGATTTATGTGCAAGCTTCTTCTCGAAAACTGTGCCGAAATAGTAGCAAAGCCTCAGCCTCGATTTTTGTGCAAAAATGGAAAATTTTTGCCCTCGATTTTTGTGCACAAACAACAAAAAAAAATACAGTACGGATAGCAATAATTGCTTCCGTACAATCCTCGAAAACTGTTCCTAGAAAACCCAGTCAACAACCTTGAAACTCGTGCCAATCCTTTCCTTGAAAACTGTGCTCAAGTTGTCTTGAACATTGTGCCAGAATCCATACAATACGGATGACAATAAATTTTGCCATACTATTTCTCAATTTCTGTGCCAGCAATTAATGTAAGCCGTACTCCTCGAAACTTGTGCAAGTGTTAAATGCTCCTTGGTTTTCTTGCCCACTAAAAATCTCTCTCAGCTGAATGCCTTGGAACTCGTGCCCTCTCTTCCTTCTTCTCTCTCAGCGCACTCTCATCTCAAGAATGAGGCAAGATGCCTTTCCCTTTCCTTTTTGAGTGAATCTTAGGGTTCCTCTAATCTAACGATGCAGATTAGATTAGATCAATGGATGAAATTAATTGCTCTTATTTAATTCTCAAAATATTTGTTTCACTCACCCACTTAAATTTATCAAAAAATGACTTTACACTCTAAAGTCAAATTAAATGCCTCACTTGAATCATTTAATGCAAGGGTCACTTTATGTCCCCTCTCTAAGTGACTAAGGCTAATGTCACCTAGGGGAACATTTTTCTAGGTACAAAATTAACACTCCCTCTTACCGAGGAAGGTGTTCTGCACCATTCCCAACTTGTCTCTGAAGAAGACAAACTTGCCCCTCCCCAAAGATTTTGTCAGAATGTCTGCTACCTGCTCATCAGTGGAAATGTACTGTAGAGTAACTGCTCCTCTCTAAACATAGTCTCGGATGAAATGATATCTAGATCTAAATGTGCTTTGACCGGTCATGAAATACTGGATTCTCAGAGAGCTGGATGTAACTCTGATTGTCACAGTAGATCATAGTAGGCTTCAGCTCCTGACCAAATAAATTCATTAGCAACTTGCGAAGTCACAAAGCCTCGCAATTGGCCTGACTGGCTGCCAGATACTCAACCTTTGTAGAACTCAACGCAACAGATTTCTACTTCCTATTGAACCACGACACTGTTGTCGAGCCCAAATTGAAACAACATCTGGAAGTGCTCTTTCGGTCTGCCACACTGCCTGCCCAATCTGAGTCTGTAAAACCAACCAATCTGATCCCATTCGACCTCCTGTAGTCCAGACCAAAATCCATTGCCCCTGCTAGATAACGCAACACATGTTTTGTAGCTACCCAATTCACACTCATAGGCTTAACCATGACTTGACTAAGAGTGTTCACTGAAAACATAAATTTGGCCGAGTGTTGACCAAATGCATCAATGACCCAAAGAGCCAACAGAATAAAGTAGGATCCACCAACTCTCCCTCAGAAGCATGAAGCTTCTTCAGTTGGTGATCATCGGTGTTGACATAGGCCTGCAATCCTCCATCCTAAATCTCTTCAGAATATCAACCGCATACTTTCCCTGTCCCAAGAAAATATGTCCAGGCTCTTGCCAAACCTCCAATCCCAGAAAATAATGCATCACTCCAATATCAGTCATCTCGTACTTTGCTGCAAGATCCTTCTTGCAAGCTGCAATGGGTCTCTCTCTCTCCGTGATAAACAAGTCATCAACATATAGTAGAAGAATAAGCGGATCATCTCCAACCATGATGAAGTAGAGATTCGGATCTGCTTCACTCTTTTGGAACCCCATACTCAGCAAGTAATAATCGATCCTGGAGTACCAAGCTCTAGGAGCTTGCTTCAGCCCATATAGGGCTTTCTTCAACCTGCAAGCATGAGACTCTCTCTCATGAATCTCAAAGCCCTGAGGTTGCTCAACATAAATCTCCTTCTGTATAATCCCATTGAGAAATGTGGTCTTCACATCCATCTGATGGATCTTCCAACCCATTTCCGCTGCAATGGAGATCAATGCCCTGATAGAAGTATACCGAGAAACTGATGCAAAAGTCTCATCATAATCAATGCTCTCAACCTGTGAAAACCCCCACGCTACAAACCTGGCCTTGTACTTCTCCACACTCCCATCCGCTGCATGCTTTAGCTTGTAAAGCCACCGAGAAGTCACCACTAACTTCCCCTTAGGTCTTGGAACCATCTCCCATACATCATTCTTCATGATGGAATGGTACTCACTACTCATCCATCATGGTATCTCGCCAAACCGAATGCTGGGAAGCCTCCTCAAACGTAGAAGGCTCAGAATCACGTGTACTAGCCACCAACAACATGCTCAATCTGTCAGGCATCTTGATGGCCCTCACTGAATCCCTAGGTGTCCCAACCTTCATAGCTTCCTTCAAAGTCTCTTGAAGCCACTTAGGCTTCTTCTTCCCTGAAGACTGCTCCCACACTGGTCTGCCCTCATTTGAAGAACTATCAGAGCTAGTACCCCTAGTAACATGTGAACCTGAAGCTGGTGTACCAATACTAGGTGTACATTGTAATCCTGATCCTGATCCGGATCCCTTGTATGGTGTACCTGTAATAGTAGACCCATCACCTGTCCTCGAAGACCCGACTGGATGAACCATTGAACCTGGTGAACTTGTGCCTGCACTGTGTGGTTTTGTAACCCCAGAAACCTGTGATCCTGACTGCTGTGCTGATGGAACCTGTGAAACAACCTGAGGTGCAGAAACCTGCTGCTCTCCTTGCTCTGACTCTCTCGACTTCCTAAAGGCCTGCTCCTCCTCAAACTTCACATCCCTTCTCACCACCACTTTCTTATGAGAGGGAAGGTAAATACGGAAGGCCTTCGAAGTCTCATCATAGCCCACAAAGATGCCATTCTCTGTAGTGGGCTCCAACTTTGTCCTCTTCTATGAAGGGACATGAGAGTAAGTCAGACTACCAAATATTTGAAAATGGCTAACTTTTGGCTTCTTGCCTGAAAAACACTCCTTAGGTGTAATGTTCCCCACGGCACGATGGGGACTCCTGTTCTGAAGATATACAGTTGTGCTGCAAGCCTCAACCCAGAGAAAAAAAGGAAGAGACTGGTCATGTAGCATAGCTTGGGCTACTTCAACAATGGACCTGTTCTTCCTCTCTGCTACTCCATTCTGCTCTAGAGTATATGGAATTGTCAACTGTTTCTTGATACCCTCCTGTCTGCAAAATCCATCAAACTCTTTGGAGGTATACTCACCCCTGTTATCCGATCTAAGAACTCAGATTTTCCCCCTTGTTTGGTTCTCCACAAGAGCTTTGAACTCTTGGAACCTCTGCAAGACCTCCTCGGACTTCTTGCTATTCAGAAAGTAGATTCAGGTTTTCCTGGAATGGTCATCAATGAATGTCACATAATACTCGTATCCTCTCAAGGAAACAGAAGACATCGGTCTGCATAAGTTTGAATGTATCAAGTCGAGGGTCCCTGCTGACCTGCTATCACTGCTCGAAAAAGCAGTCTTGGTGTACTTTCCCAAAGCGCACCCCCTGCACACATCACTCTGCCCTGTGCTGAACTCCAGTAAACCTGTAACCATATGTCGCAACAACCCTAAGGTAGGATGATGCAAGTGAGCCATCCTCCTATGCCAAAGCTCACAAAGCTCGTTGCTGCTGCTATGAGCCAAGGCATGTTGAGGTTGGAACAAGAGCCTATACAGTTTCCCGCATCTAACTCCAATGGCAACTGAAGTAGATGGCCCTGCAGTCTTGGGAAACATATGCACGTGTCCATCTATGAAGGACACCCCAAGACCCTGATCCTTGATCATGGAAACTGAAACTAGGTTCTTCTTCAGCCTAGGTACATACAATACATCTCTCAACACCATGGGACTCATGGACTCCCTCTGAAAGGTAATGGTCCCATGCCCAACAACTTTGACTGCTGAGTCATCTCCCAACACAACCTCCACATCTATCTCTATCTGTGAAAGCTCAGAGAACATCTCACGAGCACCTGACATGTGGCTCGAGGCTCCGCTATCTATATACCAAGTGTTGGAAGTAGATGCACTACAGGAATGGTTTGTCAGCAGGGAAAACTCCCTCTGTCTGTCAACATCCGCACTGGTGAGAATAGATGCTCTCTCTCTTAATATGCCCAGTGCACAGTGAAAACTCACTCTGAAATCTCGCGACGAAGTCATCGACTTCCGCTGAAGCTGCTGTCTCGTGCTTCCTCTTCTTCTTGTTCGGACACTGCCCAACATAGTGTCCCATCTTGTGACATGCAAAGCACTTTAAAGTGCTCAGATCCTTCTTCTGCCCATCCTGCTGCTTGGCCCCACCCTTCTTGTTCTTCTTCTTCCCCTTTGCTGTCAATGCCACATCCTCCTCATCCTGCCTACTAGTCGAACCACTGCACTGCAGAAGACCCCTCTAAGTCTCCTCTCGAACAAAATCATCATAGACCTTGCCCCAAGATGGTAAGTTCTCTCTAGCCACCAAACCCTGTACAAACACAACCCAAGGTGTAGTCACCCCATTCAAGGATGTCTGCACTAGCTCAGGACTAGTAACAACCACACCAACATCTGCAAGCTCATCTCTCACCTGAGAGATCCTAATAAGATAAGCCATACAAACCTCTCCTTTGACCATCTTGATACTCTTCAGTTTCTCTCTCAGAACCATCTTCCTATTCTCATTGGAACTCTCAATCAATCCGGTCAAAGCACTCCACATCTCATGTGCACGATCCTTCTCTAAAATGCGAGGTATAACATGGTCTTTAACATCATCCAAGATAATCCTCATGGCTTTAATATCTTTCTTATTAAAAGCTGCATATGCTATCGCATCGGTAGCAGCGAGAATAGCAATGGGATTTGCTGTAGTGTTTTTGACTACCTCCTCCCACAACTCATTCTCTCTCAACACAAGATATATCCGGGTCTTCCATGAGACAAAGTTTGCTGCCCCATCTAACCTATCCTCAGTTCTCAACCCAACGGAAGTCATTTTTCTCAAAGAACAAGTTTCAGCAAAAAATGTACTACTGTCACAAGAGTTTTCTGAATTCTGGAAATGACTACCTGTCTGCAAACATTTAGTTTTCTGCCCCACTCAGCTCTGATACCATGTAGATTTTTTACAAGTTTCAGCCTCCGATTACAAGTTAAAAAAATTGTCTCAGTTTATTGCAAACCCAGAAATTTAAATTCTGGAACTAAACATAAATTTCAGACTTAATAACACTGCTGTAACTTCACTTTTTCATGGACAGAAAGTAAATAAAATGCATGCCATTCAACACACAGTACTCGGAAATTTTTGGCCAATGGCCCTTGAAAACCCCATAAGGGGAAAATCAGTGAGAGAGAGAGAGTTTATTATTTCATCAGGATAAAACATCAAACAATCATTTGCAGTCAAAATCCAACTTATTAAGTTATCTTAACCCAACATGATGCCTTGTTTTTCGTGCAAATGCTGTCTCGATTCTTGTGCAAGCTTCTTCTCGAAAACTGTGTCGAAATAGCAACAAAACCTTGGCCCTGATTTCTGTGTAGAAATGGAAAATTTCTGCCTTCGATTTCTGTGCACAAACAATAGAAAAACCGTACAGTACGAACAACAGTAAATGCTTCTGTACAGTCCTCGAAAACAGTGCATAGAAAACTCAGTCAGCAACCTCGAGACTTGTGCCTGTCCTTTCCTAGAAAACGGTGCTCGAATTGTCTCGAAAGATGTGCCAAAATCCGTACAGGTACGGATGGCAATAAATGTTGTTGTACTATTTCTCAATTTTTGTGCTAGCAATTAATGCAGGCTGTACTCCTCGAAATTTGTGCAGGCATTAAATGCTCCTTGGTTTTCGTTCCCACTGAAAATATCTCTCAGTTGAATGCCTTGGAACTCGTGCCCTCTCTTCCTTCTTCTCTCTTAGCTCACTCTCATATCAAGGATGAGGCAAAATGCCTTTCCCTTGCCTTTTTGAGTGAACCCTAGGGTTCCTCTAATCTAACGATGGAGATTAGATTAGATCAATGAATGAAATTTATTGCTCATATTTAATTCTCAAAATATTAATTTCACTCACGTACTTAAATTGATCAAAAAGTGACTTTACACTCTAAAGTCAAATTAAATGCTTCACTTAAGTCATTTAATGCAAGGGTCACTTTATGTCCCCTCTCTAAGTGACTAAGGCTAAAGTCACGTAGGGGAACACTTTCCTAGGTACAAAATTAACACTCCCTCTTACCGAGGAAGGTGTTCTGCACCACTCCCAACTTGTCTTTGAAGAAGACAAACTTGCCCCTCCCCAAAGATTTTGTCAGAATGTCTGCTACCTGCTCATCAGTGGAAATGTACTGTAGAGTAATTGCTTCTCTCAGAACATAGTCTCGGATGAAATGATGTTTGATCTTAATGTGCTTTGACCGGTCATGAAATACTGGATTCTCAGAGAGTTGGATGCTACTCTGATTGTCATAGTAGATCACAGTAGGCTTCAGCTCCTGACCAAATAAATTCACTAGCAACTTGCGAAGCCACAAAGCCTTGCAACTGGTCGGACTGGCTGCCATATACTCAGCCTTTGTAGAACTCAACGCAATAGATTTCTGCTTCCGACTGAACCACGACATTGCTGTCGAGCCCAAACTGAAACAACATCCGAAAGTGCTCTTCTGGTCTGCCACACTGCCTGCCCAATCTGAGTCTGTAAAACCAACCAATCTGATCCCATCTGACCTTCTGTAGTCCAGACCAAAATCCACTGTCCCTGCTAGATAACGCAACACATGTTTTGCAGCTACCCAATGCACACTCCTAGGCTCAACCATGAACTGACTAAGAGTTCTCACCGCAAAACACAAATCTGGCCGAGTGCTGACCAGATACATCAATGACCCAATGAGCTGACGGTATAAAGTAGGATCCACGAACTCTCCCTCAGAAGCATGAAGCTTCTTCCAGTTGCTGAACATCGGTGTCGACATAGGCCTGCAATCTCCATCCTAAATCTCCTCAGAATATCAACCGCATACTTTTCCTGTCCTAGGAAAATATGTCCAGGCTCATGCCAAACCTCCAATCCCAGAAAATAATGCATCAGTCCAATATCAGTCATCTTGTACTCTGCTGCAAGATCCTTCTTGCAAGCTGCAATGGGTCTCTCTCTCCCTGTGATAAACAAGTCATCAACATATAGCAGAAGAATAAGCAGATCATCTCCAACCATGATGAAGTAGAAATTCGGATATGCTTCACTCTTTTGGAACCCCATACTCAACAAGTAAGAATCGATCCTGGAGTACCAAGCTCTAGGAGCTTGTTTTAGCCCATATAGGGCTTTCTTCAACTTGCAAACATGAGACTCTCTCATGAATCTGAAATCCCTGAGGCTGCTCAACATAAATCTCCTCCTGTATGATCCCATTGAGAAATGCGTTCTTCACATCCATTTGATTGATCTTCCAACCCATTTCCGCCGCAATGGAGATCAATGCCCTGATAGAAGTATACTGAGCAACCGACACAAAAGTGTCATCATAATCAATGCCCTCAACCTGTGAAAACCCCAACGCAAAATTGTTAAGTCTTTTGAACTTTGAATGGGATAAAAAATTCTACTTTTTGCATTCGAAGTCTGATGAGGTTTGAACCACTCTCAAACATCCTGAAACAATTAATGGTAATGCTAAAAATTTAAGTAAAAGTAGAATTTAACATTACCATTATTGCTGGAGCGCCTCGGAGCTCCCCACTTCACTGGTGCACGCTTCAAAACAGGGGGACGAGCTCACCCCTGCGTTTCCCCAAGTTTCACCAAATTAGGGGCAAGGGGAAACGTTTTAGAAGGAGCCCCCAAGCCCTTGGGGCATGGGGAGAGAGGGGGCAAGCTCTCGACGTTGGGGGGTGAGTCCTTGTGGAACATTGCTTTTTACTGTAGGTACTTTTTGCATCACCTTGAACGAGTTCCTTCCATTTGGAAGGCGCATAACCATACAATGCTTGAAGATGTGTCACTTTGGTTGATGTATGATAGGTGGAGTTATACCGCCATTCTGCAAGATGTAACCATTGTAACCATCTGTTCTGCTAGTCAGTGACGAAACTACGAAGACAGGCTTCCACGCATTTGTTAACAACTTTCGTTTGTCCATCTATTTGGGGATGATAGGTTGAGCTCTAGTTAAGAGTACTCTCAATTTATTCACAGAATTCCTTCCAAAAATTGCTTGTGAATTTGGCATCTCTGTCACTAACGATGATTTTTGGGAATCCGTGTAATTTGTAAATATTTTTATAGAATACTTCAGCGATTTGTCTAGCGGAATCAATTTTCTTAATACCCATAAAATGTGCATATTTTGTTTATCGGTCCACTACCACGGAGATTTTGTCCTTGCCTTCAGATACATGCAACCCTTCGATAAAATCCATGGAGATTTCCTCCCACTTATGGTTTGGAAAGTGAAGCGGATGGAGTAGCCCCAGAGTCACGAAATTTTCGCTTTTGTTTCTTGGATAGGTGTCACACTCGGCTACATACTTTTGATTATCTTTATACATCCCTTTCCAGTAGAATGATTGGCAGGCATTGTAGTACGCTTTGAAAAACCCTACATGTCCGGCGGCTGGGGAATCATGAGATTCTTTCAACACCTTGGTTTTAAACCTAGATGTAGGGCTTACGTAGATCCTTCCTTTATACTAGAGGATGTCATTCCTTCATTCAAATCTTGGACCACGATTAGGATCATTGATTAAAGTGCAGGTGTTTGGGTCCTTGGCATATTCTCCTCGGATTTCATTTAACCAGTCTGGAACTGCAACTGAGATCGCATAAGCCTTAACTTCTTCATCTTTCCGGGAAAGGGCATCGACAACTACATTGTCCTTTCCTCGCTTATGTAGTATCTCGATGTTAAATGTAGCAAATTTTTCTATCCATTTTTGTTGTTCAGTTGATAATGTTTGCTATTGTAGAAGATATTGAAGATTGTTGTGGTCTGTTCTTATCAAGATTTTGCTCCCTAGGAGGCATTGTCGCCATTTTGTTAGAGCGTGTATAATGTAAAGCATTTCCTCATCATACGTGGATTTCAAACTCTCTCTCTTATTGAGTTTCTTGCTTTCAAATGCTAATGGATGACCTTATTGCATCAAGACTGCTCCTATCTCAAATCCTAAAGCATCGCACTCAACTACAAAGGGTTTTGTGAAATTCGGGTTTGCTAATACTGGTGTTGATGACTTAATGTTTTTTAATGCTTCAAAACATTTTTCTGCCTCATTATTCAATCGAAATGAATTTTTCTTCAGTAAGTCTGCTAGAGGGGCCGTCTTGTGGGCGTAATTTTTCACATATCTTCGATAGTACCTGTTAAGCCTAAAAACCCTCGTAATTTCGAGATGTTATCTGGTTTGGGCCACTCAGTGATTGCCTTGATCTTACTAGGATCGACTTTGACTCCTTTTGATATTATATGGCCAAGATAGTCCACTTCTTCTTTTCCAAAAGTGCATTTTGACATTTTTGCAAAAAATTGATGTTCTTCCAAGATGGTTAGTACTTGATATAAGTGTCAGACATGCTCTCTCCATGCTTTGCTATATATGAGGATATCATCAAAAAATACTAATACGAACTTTCGTAAATATTGATGGAATAATTTGTTCCTTGCGGCTTGGAAGGTGGCTGGAGCGTTAGTTAACCCGAAGGGCATTACTTAGAACTCATACTGGCCCTCATGAGTACGAACAACAGTTTTGGTTACGTCTTCTAATCTTAATCCCGATTTGATAATATCTTGATCTCAAGTCTAATTTCGAGAAGTACTTAGCTCCATGAAGTTCATCCATCATCTCATTGATGAATGGGATATGGAATTTATTCTTAATTGTTACCTTGTTGAGTCCTCTGTAATTTATGCACAACTTGAAAGATCCATTCTTCTTTTGAACTAGCACTACTGGAGTTACATAAGGGAATCTGCTCTTTAAAGTGACTCCACTTTTTAACAAATCTTGGGTCAACCTCTCGATCTTTGTTTATGGCGATGGGGATATCTGTAGGGTGTGATATTGACAGGCTTTGCCTCTGGCTCTAGCTCAATCAAGTGCTCAGGTCCTCCTGTTTGGTGGGAGCTCCATTGGAAGCTTTTGGAACACCCTGTGGTGTTTTTGGATTAGCTCTTGGATCTCTAGTGGTTTGCAGTCATCTCCTTCAAATGTTAGCAACTCCATCTCTTGACATTGAATTATGTACGTAGGTGCTCCTTTTCGAATTAGCCTTTCCATCACACCCTATGGTGTTTTTGGATTAGCTCTTATATCTCTGGTGGTTTGCAGTCATCTCCTTCAAATGTTAGCAACTCGATCTCTTGACATTGAATTATGTACGTAGGTGCTCATTTTAGAATTAGCCTTTCCATCACACCCTATGGTGTTTTTGGATTTGCTCTTGTATCTCTGGTGGTTTGCAGTCATCTCCTTCAAATGTTAGCAACTCCATCTCTTGACATTGAATTATGTACGCAGGTGCTCCTTTTCGAATTAGCCTTTCCATCTGATGTGATGTAACCAATTGAGTTTGGGGTGGTTGGAAGTTGTATAATTTGTACTTTTTCCCTAGCCAATTGAACTTGATGAAGTTTCTTGATGGTTAGCGGAGGAAGTACCCAATGTTTGCAACCATTAGATTCCCAACACAACGTCTACTCCTCCAAGAGGTACTACAACGAAGTCAGATTCTAGGTTATACTCTTGAATTTGTAATTTAACCTTCTGACATTTTCCCACATTTTCAATCTTCTTGATGTCTGCTACCATAGCCTTCATGTTAGGCATTGGAAAAACGAATAAGTTGAATATCTTAGCAAGATTCACATTAATAAAGTTGTGTATTGGCGGTATCTATGAGAATCGAAACATTGTTGTTTTTGATATGTCCTTTTAGCTTTAGTGTTTGTGGTTGGGATGTCCTTGTAATGGCGGCTAATGAGATCTTTGGTGTATCATCTTCTAGTTGTAAGTGGCAGTCATGTTGGGTTCCTGTATCCTCCTCACTTGACTCTTCACTTTTTGATACTTTTTCTTCTTCTTCAGCTTCACAAGCATACAATTTTTTGGGGTTGCTCCTTTGCGAACATCTATGCTTAGGATCCCATTTTTCTCCACAATATTCGCACTTTCCTTCCGTCATCCTTTGTTCTTCTAAATTGGGTTTTGCTCCTTCCCTTAGATGCAATGACGTATATCTTGAAGTCCCTGTATTCGTTGATTGGGGAGGATTCCTCTTGGAGTAGTTTTTGTCGAAGCTGCTTTGAGTGGATCGTTTAAACTTGTTCTCGATGATCTTGGCCTTACGTCTTGCCTTCTCCATGGTAGAAGTGTTATGTAATTCTAACTCATCTCGAATGTGCGGTTTTAGTCCATGTATGTATGTTTGTAGATGTTGGTCATCAGGTAGTTTTAGAACTCGAGTTGCCAAAGCTTCCCATTCACATGTGTACTCATCTACATTGCCTTTCTGCTGCAACCTGGTGATCTTGGCAAAGAAGTCTTTCTTGGTTATGCCTTGAAACCTCTTAAGAAGTTCATTTTAAAGTTATTCCAATCAAAAGAACAAACTTGGGTCATCGTTTTCCACCACATGTACCAATTGTATTCATTTCCCTCTAATTGCATGGCGTCGTACTTAATCTTCTCGCTATTATAAGGTATGTTATGGATGTCAAATCATTCCTCTGCTTTATTAATCAATGCAATGCATTGCTTTTTGTCACCATCAAATTTAGGTAACTCTAGTTTTACCCTTATTTGTTACCCATGTGTTTGGGGAATCGATATTGACAGAATGTTAAAGAAAGGAACATCATGGGGTGGAGTCGTGTTGTGTTGTCCTGTTTTAGGTGTAAATGAAGGAGGTGCATTGAAGGGGTCTAGGTGTTGGTTATGGCTAGGTGGGGGAAACGAAGTGTGCGGCGGTAGCTTGGCCAAAATATTTTCGAGAGACTTGAGTTTTCTTTTGATTTGCCTTCAATGCGCTGATTCCTTGCTATATTCCCGTCCTGAGCCTAGTTAATTCATTATTATTTTTGTCGATGTCCACCTTGAATTCTGCATACTTCTTGTTGACTTTTTCGTCCAATTGGTCCAATTTCGCATTGATATCTCCCATTTTGGTGACTACTGAGATTTTCTCTATGCTAAACCTTTATTTACTTTTATTGGTTGTTTGAAGCCAGCTAGCCACGATTTTTTTTAATATAATTATTTTAATATATGTTTTATCTATTTGTTTTTAAATTATAAAATTTTTAATAAAAATATTAATATAATAATATTATTATATATAATAGTTAATTTTATTAAAATTTTATGACTGCAAAAATCGTGGATGGCTGCGATTGGGAGCAGGATGTGAGGAAAGAAGGGAGCGAGTAGGTTTGCAAGAGAAAGAGAAGGCGTGGGAAGGGAAAATGGAAGATGTGGTCAATGATGGAGGGGCACAGAACTGGAGATTGGGCACGACGACAGGTTGGATGTAGGGCGTGGGGGATTAATAGGTAGATTTTGGATGGACGGAGTTGGAGAGGGTAGAGCAAAAGTGAGGAGTTTGGTGTTGAGGGGAATCTCTACACGGAGGGGGGGGGGTGAAGATACACGCAAGATGATAAAGAATGGAAGCTGGGAATTGGAAGAGTGGGGGATTGGGAGAGATGCAAAAAGAAATGCGTAGAAGGAGATGCAGGTGATAGAAAGGGGGTATGGGGTGATTGGAAGAGGTATGCGGGTATGTAGAGGAGGAGTCGAGGAAAATGGGATGGTGAGGAGAGGTGGAATAGGCTGGTGTGACGGGAGAAGGAAGAATAGGAGAGGGGATGTGGCTGCGGGGAGGAATGCGAAGGGTGAAAGAGAATGCGGGATGGTGAGGAGAGGTGGACAGAAGTTGGAGTAGGTGTCCGTGTAGCGACAACAACGACAGGCGACTAGGACCTTGACGATGGTCGCTTGTGCTGCAGGCGTCGACAACTCTGATACCATTGGTGCAAGGGAATGACAATGGTGCAGGAGATAGTAACACGAGCTTGATAAATGAATATAATTTTTATAAAATGTCTGATATCTATTACAATGAGTCCTTTTGGCTTATATAAGCCTTTTTACACGACTATTTGTAGTCACAATGTTTCATAATTTTTTTTTGGCTATATATATATATGTATATAGGTATTTTATATTATTACTTGTTTACACTCTTATATTTTTTATTATTATATATATTATTTAATGTATACAACAGTCTTACTGTTTACATGTGCCTACTTCCCAAATTTTGTGTTTTTAGTAGTACTTGTTACTCTCGAGTCTCTTCAACAACCAACAATTCTTCATAAATGTTTATTCCTTTTATTTCCTAATTAAAAATGTACTAATATACAAATTTTCTTCAAATTAAAGAAGCTAGTCTTTGGTGCATGGTTTGTGCCCCCTTTCCTTCAATGCTAAGCATAGGTTTGTGTGGTGGGTTTGTTTATTTTTTGTTGTCCTTCGACGCCCCCAGATTCCTTCCTCAATATAGGCTTTCATGTCACTGGCACCATGAGGATTTTATAAGTCATATGCACATGTGCATAAATACACAATATAATGTAGAGAGTAATAAATGCCACACATTATTTGATAATATTGCAACAATACATCATAGGGTTAGCCCGAGGTAGGTTAGATGCATACATTGAATGCATGTCCCACTCATGCATCTCAACATAGAGTGTGTCATCTACAGTACCCTAGACAATTAGTTCATTCTACCACTGGACAATTAATATTATCAACTTTAATATTATGTTTGGTAACATACATGTTAATACAAAGTATTGACTTTTTTTGACATTGGAACTTATTTTTCCTCCCCCAACATGAAAGAAGTAAGAGATCTTGAGAAGGCAGGTTGTGTGTAATAAACTTTAAAGTGAACGTTGTGTAGAGTGTTGCAACATGGACACAAATCCCAAGTTCCTTGCGATGGTGTCTATATCATAACTATAGCACAAATTTTGAGTTGTGAAGAATTAGTGGTAATATGCATGAACCATGAGAAAAGACATAACATGTTTGAATTCCTTGTTTTGTTGAAGATATTTTAGAAGTCCAAAACAAAGGTTTTGCTTTGTGGAAGCTTTTGATGTAATTACGATAGTAGTGTTGTGATATTGAATTTGGAATAAGGTACAATGGTAGGGATTTGTTTTGGCCGTAGTGGATCAACTATCACAGGAGCTGATTTATAAAGTGAAAGGTTGTTAATGAAACAAAAGTAACTCTTCTTTGAGGTTGAATTTTAAGTATTTTTGGTGTTTGGTTTTATTTGCTTGAAATCTTAAGATGGCTAGCCTATCCAACATAATGCCAAAAAGTGGCCAAAAGTTAAATGTTAAACTTTTAGTAACTAGAAACAATGGATGATTTTGCTACTTTTGAGGAAAATTGCAATGTTCCCTAGAGTTTTCGGGGCGGGGGAGTGGGGAAATGCACAAGGGGGACGTGTGGAAGCTACCCCAAATTTTAGAGAAATTTCTGGGAAACGGGGGGACGTTGAAGTCATAAAAATTAATTTAAAATATAAAAATGATAAATCCCAACAATAACTATTACCATGTAAAAAGTAAAACTAAAAACTAAATTAATCATTATGGGTGTACATCTATTAGTTATTACCATATCAAATTTCAAATTTGTAAAAGATACCGAACTATGTTACTATACCCATGTAAAAACTAAAAAATAAATATCATAATTATCATTATGCAATGTCTATCTAAATTCAAATTTCAAATTTGTAAAAGATAATGCAACAAATGTTGAAGTCTGAAATAGTCAAATAGATACCGAATAATGAACAAAGAGAAGTTAGAAGTTAGAACAGTGATGACTGCTCCAAGTTTAGTTGCAATATGATTATGAAATGAAATCATGAGAGGATAGCGTTTAGGAAGGTCTTTTAGACTTTTAGGTTAGTCTAGGATCTAATTTAATTTTTGTTTAATTATGTTTTAATTTTTTAAACATTTTTTTAATATTTTAATTTGCATTTATTTTTATTGTGAAAGATGAAAATTTGGGGGGGACGAGGTGGCGCCTAGAAGCCCCCCCTGGGGGGAAACATGTTCCGCACTCAGGGAAACGCCTTTCCCCGAGTTTCCCCCAAAAGGGGGACATGGGGAAACGTTTCCCCAAGAATTTCCCCGTCCCGGAAGCGTGGGGGAGCGAGGGGGCGTGTTCCCCACCCTAGGGGACGTGTCCCCGTGGAACACTGGAAAATTGTCTAGTTGGGTGGCCAGAGGCAAAGAAGTCAAAAACCCCACCGAGGAGGAAACCTCTTTCTAAATTTGATGCAAACAATTGGGAGGTAAATTCCCTAGACGGAATCCTAATAGAGCTGTGAATAGAGAAAATATTGATTGTGGTGGCTTTCCTTTGTAGGAGGGCAACTTGTGATTGACTTTATGAGTGAGCCAAGACTCTCCCGTGTTATCAATTCGAGCCATAACAAAACATAATTTCATATCATTCATCAAACCAAGGAAATATTAAGGGCCGTCTTCAATCACTGGTGGGAGCTGTGATCGCCCATTAGAACGGTGACTGTTGAGTTCATCTCCCCTCACTGGATCATGATAATGCATTGTCTTTTATCCCCTGTTTGCTGTGTTCTGCTACGGGTGATTGCCGCCATTCTCACCCTGGACACTCCATCTGAAGTTTGTGGTAGTGCCTCTTGAGGCCTCTCTTCCAGTTTATCCCACTGTCTGTCCAGGTCCAGCCCCTCTTGCCACACTCTCTCATTCATAAGCTTGTTTGCTAAGCAGTTGTGCATTTGACATGAGAGGGTATGATCCGAGGGATTTTCCCAATAATTGAGCCCACAATTTCAAAACCTGTAGTTGGGTACCAATTCCGAGACATCTTCTTCAACTTGGCTCCATTTGGAATCTTGGTTATTGCATTCACCATAAGTTGCAATTATGATTATCTGGAGGCCTTTATTCAAAGATTGAAGCTTCGTAGAGTTATTAGTGTCTAGTCCTATGGGCCCAGCATAGATATGAAGAATAGCTCTAGTGTCATACTTGAAGACTTCCATCCTATTTGGCCTTGGTTTCCCTTTGGAAACTCCATCTAATTTATTTTAATGAAGCCTGTCGGTTTTGTGATGCCATGGACCTGGAGAAGTACTTGGATTGGTTTGCTTGCCCCTAATAGTGATGGTAGCCATATCTGTGCCCCAGATTATAGATTCCTTTGTTCAGTTTTGTTACAGTTCTTGTCTTTTTCCTGGGAATTAGAGGCCCTTGTGACTTCTTGAAGGTTATTCTCTATGATGGCTTAGATCTTCCCCCTCTCTCTCTCTTTTTGGATTAAAAAATGCATGTCTCCTTTATTACAGACTACTGTGCAGAGAAGAAATCTTGGGAAAAGCTGTGAAATTTTATTCAAGACAGAACTCTCAGAAGGGTCTGGTTGCCATTCTTTCAGCGTGGTGATAGTGTCATTTCTATTCTGAATGGCATTGGTTGAACAGATGCTCAACACTCTCCTCCGCATACGTGCATGTCTGACATGTGGAAGGACCTTCAAATTCTCTTTTCATAAGCTTGTCCCAAGTTAGGGCCTTCCTTTTGGTGAACAACCATAAGAAAACCACAATCTTTGGCCACAGCGAGGGATTCCATACATGGTTCCAGATCCTGCTTGGTTAATACTGGCTCCAAAAAACATGTTTCATTTGTTTAAAGCAGCTTGTTTATTTATACCAAGTATTATCATGCGTTAAATTTTTTGCATGTAATGTAGCTTTGGATTGCCATGTGACTGAGGTCTTGCAAACTTCAAAAGAACGTCAGTAATGACTATTAAGAATTCATATTTGCCAATTGCTGTGATTTCAGGTGGCTGCCTCAACAAACAAGGAGGTTGATGCTCACATTCCTAACTATCCAAATCTTCCACCACAATTAATCTGCCAACTACACAATGTTACTCTGCAGGTGGTGCTCTTCTGCTGGATTTCATTTTAGAATTTTCAACAGGTTGGACCAAAACATTCTAACAGTATCATTCATTATTTCATTGGAAACCAGGCAGATGTGGAGACAGATGAAGTATATGCTCAAATGACATTACAGCCCTTAAGTGTTGTAAGTCCTCTTTAAAAGTTTCCTGTTTTAGGATGGGAAGTATGTATTTTGAGTTTTCATTGCAATTGATTGTCAACTGATTTCTATTAATGGGACACATTAATGTAACTGTGTTTAGCAAGAGCAAAAGGAGTCTTATCTAGCTCCCGATCTTGGCACGCAAAGCAGACAGCCAACTAATTACTTCTGTAAAACACTAACAGCAAGTGACACCAGCACCCATGGTGGATTCTCAATTCCACGCCGTGCAGCTGAAAAAGTGTTTCCGCCATTGGTGAGTAAATGCTCATTTCTTTGTTCTATCTGCTATCTGGCTCTTATATATTTGACCTTATAATCAGGGTTGTGGATCTTTCTTGTTATGCCTGATGTTACATTCCATAGATTTCAAATGTACCAGGTTTAATAACCAAATGTCTGGTTTGTGTCTATCTTATTTTTTTCAGGATTTCACTCAGCAGCCTCCTGTCCAAGAGCTTGTTGCTAGGGATCTTCATGACAATGAATGGAAATTTCGGCATATTTATCGGGGTGAGTTTCGTTGAACATTATTTTTCCTGGATCCCTATTTTTTTTGTGTGTTGGTTATGGAAAAGTCATAAATGGTTGTATAATTTATATTCCTAAAACCAAGAAATTCTTCTAGCAAATGGGCAGGTTATTTCCTAAGCTGCATGGAAATGAATATGGATCTTGTGGATCTTGTGAGATGTCAGGATCCAATTATGTGGAAATGGCATATATAAAAAATGGAAATATTTAAATTTATAATTTGTAAAATAAACCATGAACCAGAAACTTAGAAAATTTAGTTCTCCGAATATATTTCGTTCCAGACCACTCTCACAAACTCAGAAATGTAGACTGCTATGAGAAACACAGATTTGTGCTTTAGAGCTGAGGGGTTTCTGGGCAAAAGTTAGGGTTGTAGGGCTCCAGATTTTGCCTGCCTTTATTTTTAATTTATGTCTTTTTTTGTCTATGAAATGGTTTCTTTTTTTTGAGGATGTGTCCACTTCACATTTCTGGCAAGCTGGAAACGGATCTTCAGCATATTGCTAAGCACTTCTAAGCTGGAAACATATCCTGAGGGGATCCGGGTCTACATCTGTGGATTTGTTGATACTGGATCCTCCATATGTCTATCCATTAACACAATATATTTCTCCCCATTGGAAATATTAGACATATTTAACAATTTGTAGAAATTATCTGATATATTACAGGCTTTGACTGACAGACTTTGCCAGCTATTCCACTTAGAAGTTCCTTCTACGTTTCTTTGTTAATCTCTTGTTGATACTTGGGATCGTTTATCAAAGGAAGTGAAAACAGTAAGTAATCAAGCATCAAAGGGTCTTTTCGCTAAGTCATTTTGATTGGATTCTGTACCATAATTTCCTTTAGAACAGTTCCAAATTAATAAAAATTTCTTTGTGATTGCTCACAATTGGTTTGTTTCATGGGTTGAGTCAGGCATGAATTTTGGGTGGTTGTTTTGGACAACACTACTGCAATAGTTTCCTAACATGCCAAATGTTTAAAAACATATGCATAGCTGCATATCAGAATGCTGCAGTCTTGCCAAGCATGTATTTGTGTGCCATTTATTCAAACAGTTGACTAACATGTTTGAAGGAAGAAAACCTAAAAGTTACTTCATCAAAGCATTAGCAAAGTGTACTTTTCCTTTTGATCTTGTTTACATTGCTGGTTCAAATTTTGATATAAATGTTAAGTTCAATAACCAATGTGATCCATTTCTTTGCAAATTCTATTTTCTAATAAATGGGAAGTTTTTGTTGCAAAATTTATTGCCAAGGCAAGCTCTATTCAGAAAATTACAAAATTAACGTGGCAATTTCTTAGGAGGGCTTATTTTGTACTCGAAATGCAGGTCAGCCCAAGCGGCATCTGTTGACAACAGGATGGAGTGTATTTGTCAGTGCCAAGAGACTCAGTGCTGGTGATGCTGTGCTTTTTATTAGGTAGGCTCTTGGTTGTTCCAAGGATTTTTTTTCTTCTGTTCACGACTCAAATGCATTTGGAAATCATAAAGATATAGTATTGCTTATCTTGGTACTATTGTATATATTGTCATGACATCATTTAGTTTATCATCATTATCATTGATGTATGGTTGATTTATGCTACAGGAACGAGAAAGGTCAGTTATTGCTGGGAATCAGGCGAGCAAACAGATCACAAACTGTCATGCCATCATCAGTGTTGTCCAGTGATAGCATGCACATAGGTGTCCTTGCAGCTGCTGCTCATGCTGCTTCAACAAACTGCCGCTTCACTATTTTCTACAATCCAAGGTATCTCTCCATAGCATAGCTATTATTATGGTTGTATTTATTTATTCTTCAACGGCTGATGACGTGCATTATCATTGTGTCTCTCTAGGGCAAGTCCATCTGAATTTGTCATCCCATTGTCTAAGTATGAAAAGGCAGTTTATCACACACGAGTTTCAATTGGAATGCGCTTCCGGATGCTGTTTGAGACAGAAGAATCAACTGTACGAAGGTGACGTTTAACCATCTAATTTCATCAATAAGCGAATCTAGTATATAAATGATGAACAAGGTTGAAGCTACAGTATTCAAATTTCTTGGTCTCAAATTTCTGAATTTCTCTCATTTTTGTTTGAATAATGCCTCATATATTACACTATAAATCAAGATATTTGTAAATCAAGATTGTTACTTCCTGGGGCCAATTAGCAGGCAGACAAGAGCCCTCTTCACTCGCTGACCAAATCTGTATACTTGAAGGTGCACTTGATTCGTAACAGTCTAGGATACATGCTTCCTAATTTTCTATTTTTGATAATATATTTCTAATGTAATTATCAATATAATTTCTATTGCTTTCTAGTAGCACTAGCAACTAGTTTCCTATAACAGATTTGATCCCATGTAATAGAAGTTCATGAAATTGGATCACGCAAGATGGCCATTGGTAGCAAGGGTAACAAGTTGATGGTAAGATTAGTTCGCAAGTTGAAATCTGGAAATCTTTTGGATCAATAGTTGTAACTTGTATAGTGGAAGTGTCAGTGGATGGGAGAATGCTTGTAACTACTGTAGTTGAGTTGATACTGTCGGAAAAGCTTCAAGCCTTCATTTCATGTAATGACCTAGAGAGGTTTAGTCCAACCTTGCTGTCTGTGCTAGTGAGTTAATAAATGGAATAATCGTTGGTATTTTTACTGAGTTTTAAGGGGTTTTGGTTATTAAATGCCTCTTTGTTAGTGAAGTCGGCTCTAACTTATGCTTACAGGCTATGACTCAGGGCTATCTATTCTGCCATGTTTGCCCAGGGCTCACCTGGACTCATTTGTTGAGCTAGTTCATATCTGTGTTTTGTCAAGGTTCTTGGGATTTCCTAGTCTTGGATATAATAATGAACTCCTTTGGATGCATTAATTTGACATGTCTTTGAGGGTGAACTTGGGTTTGAGCACTGGAAATGCTTTGATTTAATCACTTGGCCACAACTCACTTGACTTATTGAGTTTTAGTGGATAATGTTGCCATTTCTCTAAATTCTGAAGTCCATGTGGCTGGATGGTGTTTCTTTCTTTATATTGATGCTTTGTATGGAGGTGTCTAAATTCATTTAAAGTTAGATTTCAGTTCCAAGATTCCTCATGTATGTAATTTCAGAGTCAGAACCTTCAGGAATATCCACAGTTGCCATTTAATTTTGTCAACATTTTGATTCCGAATCTGGATTCATCATCAGGATGAATACCCCTTTTTTCCTGATGATGAATCCAGATTCAGATTCAAAATGTTGACAAAATTAAATGGCAAATGTGGATACTCTGGAAGGTTCCGCCTCTGAAAGTTAGACTTATATTATCCCACTGCTTTTCTGAAAAGAGATTAAATAAAGTGGTAGTGCTCCAAAGAAAGGGTAAAATAATAGCATACAAGAGCCCTTGGTTTGAGATGATTTAGAATATATTCGATGACGAAGACCCGTTTTTTCCTGATGATGAATCCAGATTCAGATTCAAAATGTCGACAAAATTAAATGGCAACTGTGGATACTCTGGAAGGTTCCGCCTCTGAAAGTTAGACTTATATATTATTCCACTGCTCCTCTGAAAAGAGATTGAATAAAGTGGTAGTGCTCCAAAGAAAGGGTAAAATAATAGCATACAAGAGCCCTTGGTTTGAGATGACTTAAAATATATTCTTTTTCTGTTTGTCCAGCATTCCTTTGAAGTCACATCTGGCAAAAGTACTCATTCACTACATAAAGGGGAGTCTAAGTATGAATCTTCACTGTATAGTATTGGGCCTTGCTCCACCAATATCTTTTTCTTTGACTCTATCCTGTAATGTCCACTTCTACTTAAGCATCAGAAACACCTGCTAACCTATTTAATTCCCTTAGGTTTGAGCGGGTATTACAGGAAAAGGGAATTTTTGACTGAGGACATGTAATACCAGGAACAAAGCAGAGCATTCATTCATTTTTATTAGTCATCAGTATGGTAAAGAAAGCCTTATTTCTTCAGGCTTAAAGTCAACGAGAAATTAAAATTGCACGCATGCAAAAAGTAAAGTGCAAACCCTAAAATGTTGAATTTTAATGGTTATATCAGATCTTAAAACATTTAGCATCATGATTCATAACAGCATAACCATAAGCCAAAAGATCACTGAAAGATAGACAAGCACAACCACACAAAAAAGATTACAAAGATTTACCCTGGGAAAACCCTAAAGGGAAAAGCCCAGCAAGAGATTCCTCATTATAGATGCCCCAAAAAGATAAAAAGTAAAACCCAAAAGACTGATCCTCCTCCTTCTCCAGCCACAGCTCTTTCTCTCTCTCTGTCATGCGCTACACAAGTGGGTGTGAGTGTGTTCAAATGAGAAGCACCTCACCTCTATTTATATTCTTTCGTTCAGTTAATAATTAATTCAGTTATGTAGGCTCGAGTAATCATAATTTAATCTTGTAGGTTCGAGTAACCATAACTGGGGTACTAATGACCCAACTTACAACGGAGGGGACTTCCTCATGACTCTTATTAGTTCTCCCGATTAGAAACATTGGGGTATAAAGAAATACAAGTGATTCTCCCGGTATGAACATCGGGGACCACAAAAAATACATATAGAAGATTCTTCGAAGTTACAATATTTCAACACTACCCTTAACGAGAAGGGTATTCTACAACAATATCAACAACAACAATAGTAGGAGAGAGAGGACATCATCAACATCATTAGGATGACACATCTATAGATCATCAGAAGCTTTTCAACATCATATAGTCTTCATCTTCAATTTCAGCAGCAACAACACTTTGACTGCTCGATTGACAACATCGTCATCAACACTTTCACCTTTCGATCAGCAATAACATCTTCAACACTTTGACTTTTCGATCAGCAACATCATCATCATCAACACTTTGACTTTTCGATCAGCAACATCATCATTATCATACTTTGATCTTTCGGTCAACAACATCATCATCATACTTTGAACTTTCGATCAGCATCATCATCGTCATCATACTCTGATCTTTCGATCAACATCATCATCATCATCATACTCTGATCTTTCGATTAGTATCATCATCGTCATCATACTCTGATCTTTCGATCAGCATCATCATCGTTATCATACTCTGATCTTTCGATCATTATCATCATCGTCATCGTTGTCATCATACTCTGATTTTTCGATCAGCATCATCATCGTCATCGTACTCTAATTTTTCGATCAACATCATCATCGTCATCATACTCTGATCTTTCAATCAATACATCATCATCATCATCATACTCTGATCTTTCGATCAGTACGTCATCATCATCACACTCTGATCTTTCGATCAGTAACATCACCATCAGCAACAACCTGCAATCCACAACACGAAGACGAAAGTCTCCAGATCACTTTTGGACCTAAGTCCAGGGATGATACAATCCTACAACATTCTTGGGGATCGAAGCCTCCGGATACCGTTCTGAACCGAAGTTAAAGGATCATACAATCCTGCCACATTCTCGGGGACCGAAGCCTCTGGATACCTTTCTGAACCGAAGTTCAGGGATAATGCAATCCCACCACATTCTCGGGGACCGAAGCCTCCGGATACCTTTCTGAACCGAAGTTCAAGGATGATGCAATCCTACCACATTCTTGGGGACCGAAGCCTCCAGATACCTTTTTGAACCGAAGTTCAAGGATGACGCAATCCTACCACATTCTCGGGGACCGAAGCTTCCAGATACCTTTCTGAACCGAAGTTCAGGGAGGATGCAATCCCACCACATTCTCGGGGACCGAAGCTTCCAGATACCTTTCTGAACCGAAGTTCAAGGATGATGCAATCCCACCACATTCTTGAAGACTGAAGTCACCGGATCTGTTCTGGACAAATGTCCCGAGATGATACAATTCCTCCACATTCTCGAGGACCGAAGTCACTGAATCCGTTCTGGACAAATGTCCTGGGATGATACAATCCCTCTTCATTCTCGAGGATCGAAGTCATCGGATCACTTTAGGACAAGTGTCCAGGGATGATACAATCCCACTGCATTCTCGAGGACCGAAGTCACCGGATCCATTCTGGACAAATGTCTTGGGATGATACAATCCCTCTTCATTCTCAAGGACTGAAGTCATCGGATCACTTTAGGACAAGTGTCCAGGGACGATACAATCCCACTACAACATCATTGCTCCCCCTTTCGAGGAAGGTCTTTCCGAACAACACCAAGCTTGTCTCAAAAGTGTTTGAACTTTACCTGAGACAGAGGCTTTGTCAACACATCAGTGTTGAATCATTATCTTGTAACATCATCATTTGAACCATCATCATCTACATCTTCAGTATGTGAATACTGAACTATCATCATCTGTATCTCCAGTATGTAGAAATACCGGATTTCTATGTGCTTCGATGGAACACAGGGTTCTCTGTCATCTTTACACAACTCTGGTTATCACATAGAATAACTGCAGTATCCATCTCCAGGTCAAAGAGACCTGACATCAGCTTTCGAAGCCATATGGCTTCAAAACTAGTAGAGAAATCTGCTATGTATTCTACTTCAGTCGTGCTAAGAGCAACACTGGATTGTTTCCTCCTAAACCATGAACTCATAGCAAACCCCAGACAATAACATCCACCTGATGTGCTTCTTATGTCTAAGACACTTCCAACCCAATCTGTAATCATGGTTTCCCTCATAGTATAAACCAAAGTCTATAGTCCCTTTCAGATATCTCATCATATGCTTTGCAGCTATCAGGTGAACCCGTCTAGGTTGAACTAGATACTGACTCAAGGTGTTCACAACAAAACAAATGTCTGGTCTGGTATTGGTTAGATACATCGACGACCCAATAATCTGTTTGTATTGAGTCACATCCTCTAACTCTAATGAATCATCAACTAACAACTTCAGGTTGGAATCCATGGGTGTGGCCATGGCTTTGCATTCCAACGTATCGAATCTTTTCAATATCTCTACTGCATACTTTCCCTGGTTGAGAAAGATTCCTTATGAACTTTGCCATACTTCCGGACCTAGGAAATAATGCATTAACCCAAGGTTTTTCATCTCAAATTCTTCAATGAACTTCTTCTTGCATTCTACAATCTGTTTCTCATTCCCTGTCAGAAATAGATCATCCACATACAGTAATAGTATGACAGGTTCATCTTCTATAACCTTGAAGTAAAGGTTAGGATCGACTTTCCTCTTGGTAAAGCCCATGCTCGTTAGGAAACTATCTATCCTTCCATACCAAGCTTTGGGAGCTTGCTTTAGACCATACAGGGCCTTCTTCAACTTGCATACATGAGTTCGTCTGTCTTTAACTTCAAATCCTTGTGGCTATTCTATGTATACTTCTTCTTCAATCACACCATTCAGGAAGGCTGTTTTTACATCCATCTGGTGTAAGTTCCACTTCATCATGGATGCAAGTACCATGATAGTTCTGAAGGAAGTGTACATTGCTTCCTGGAGCAAGTGTCTCTTCAGAATTAATTACCTCTTTCTGAGAGAAACCTCTAGCCACAAGTCTTGCCTTTTGGTTTGAGTACTATACCCCAAACATCATTCTAGTGTTCTTTCATCATAGCATCTTCCATGAGTTTGTCTTGTCAGGTCATCAACATATCTTAGTCTTCTGCATTCAACCTTGAAGGTTGGAACCCACTTTACTCTTGGTAAAGTCTTGATCCATCAGGAAGCTGTCCATCATGTCGTACCATGTCAAACTCAGAGATATTCTGTAGTCACTCCCCCTGAAGTGGAGTATCATCTTCCCTCTTCATTCTATACAGGTGGTTCTATGCTTGATATATACTTCTAGTGGGTCTGGTCAATAGATTATGTTATGTCATAGTCTATTCTTTCTGAGGCAAACCACGAACCTTGCTTTGTACACTTGTTCTGGAAGATCCATATGGAAGATACTACGGACTTCCCTTCAGGTCTCGAAGCTATATCGTAGACATCATTCCCCATGATCGAATGTACTCTTTGATCATAACTTCTTTCATAGCCGGAAAGGTTAGCATCAATGATGTCACCCAACTGTGTTACACAACTAGAGTGTGTCCGAGGCCTCTTGGAAGTCTCGCCATACTTTTCTTCATCTTGAGTTATCTCTCGTACCCATGGTGGTCTTCATCTTTCGAGGTGGATCTACCGCTCTCTGAAGCTCTTTCTTTCGTCACGGTGTCTCTGACCCCGGGAGCTTCAGATTCATGTTTATTGGAGTGAATCTTGAACTGTCATCACTTGTTCTTCGGAACAAGTCTCATCCTTCTTTTCTTATAGGCGGTTGCACAAGACCTTTCCTATAAGTCAAATGCACCAGTTGCATGGTTAGAACCATTTCATAGAACATATGCATAACGACGCATCATTGAATTGTTTAGCCAATACAACATTCATCCATATCTCACAGAAACTTTCTAGATGACATCATTGAGATTGCGCACTAATCCAATATGTCAGCAAGGAGGTTTCATTCTAGATAAGTAGCAATGGAGAGGTGTATAGCACCATGAGCTACTTACTCATCACATGCATACTGTCATGAATGCAAACATTCTATCATTTATAATACATAAACTGAATATAAAACAATATCATGAAATGACAATTGAATACTTATCTTTTATTCATTTCGTGGGTAGACTCCTTGATCCTTTTGCTTCATCATCTGAATACTGATTCATGACATCATAATTTCTTATCCAAATGCTAAGATGGATAAGAGGTTCTTCAAGAATTGAGTTCTTCATATTCCTCATCGCTTGAGGGATCTTCTTTGAATCGTGAGTGCTTGATCTTCAGTTGCTCCCATCTTCTCTTCTCTTATTATGAGTCGATTTTTCTTCTTGTGTAAGGCTTTAGCCTCATCTCCTTTTGGAACGGGAACCTCTCTCAAGAACCAATGAAATCCTATGCTTCCATGCTCGGAAGTTTTTCAGATTTACCAAGCTTGTCATCAAGCTGGGGTGCTAGGTCATTTTGAAATGAGAACCTCAAATGTAAATGGCAAAAATATTAGATCTTACCGGTTTGAGGTGTTCGTCCTGGTTCCGGATCTGGCTGATCTAGGGTTTGTCAGAGAAACCCTAATTTTCAAAACATGGAATATTTCAGATCTAATTGAATAGAAAGATGTGTCTCCTGAAGGCAAGCTGAGCAACACATTCATTTTCCCAAAACTACGATCGGAATTGCAAAATATCTAATGCCCTAGTTTTCTTCAGTTTCTTCTCCAGAATGCCTGATATTGTTTCTGTGGTATCTCCGAACTTACTTCTCCTTTGTGTCTGAAATTTTGTACCGAGGTAGCCTCGCATGTCCTCTTTCCAACACCGCAGGTTAGAGCAGAATTGGTTTTACCAATTGGAACTTATGCGCGTTTTCCCAAGGTGGCTCATTTCAGGATTGTTCCAAAGAGTGAACTTGTACAAACTGCCATGTGTCAATGTTTCATCTTCGAGGTTTGAAATTCTTGTCGCAAAAAGTACAGTCCGTGCCCTTTCTGTAACATTTTGCAAAATTTCATTTGGACCTTTGTAGCCCGAGATATAACAATTCTCCCCAGGTGTCCTGTTTAGGGATGAATCCTGGGAGAGGTTGGAACCCTGACTTGGAGGAGTCATATCTCCTAGAATATAGCGAATCTGAGTCTGAAACTTGGACATAGTGTACATCAAGAATTTATCTTCGACCTGTGAAAGTTTCGGCTCCTGAGCCTTCTCCAATCTTGAGATATAGCGAATCTACCAAAACTATCAGTTTCAGTATTTTAGGGTTATTCAGGCTGGGGTCAAACTAGGGTTTGACTTTCCCGAAGTTTCACCCAGCCAAAAATCTACACCCAGGTCTCTAAACTTCGATTTTGATGAGGAGATTAATCCTATGCCGGGCTCACTCGAAAATTCCTCTTCTGTAAAAGGCTTTAATTTCCTGCAACAAAAATTGAAAATGCTCGGAATCAAATTCTGCTTCGACAACCCTTCAATGGAGAGTCAGCGTAGCCTTCTTTTGCTGATGGATTGTGGAGAGAGACCCAAAAGGTAAGAAGCCCTAGCTTCTGTAGCTGCACAGTGTCTTCTTTCAGGGTGGCTCTGATACCATGTTGAATTTTAATGGTTATATCAGATCTTAAAACATTTAGCATCATAACAGCATAAACATAAGCCAAAAGATCACTGAAAGATAGACAAGCACAACCACACAAAAAAGAACACAAATATTTATCCTGGGAAAACCCTAAAGCAAAAAACCTAGCAAAAGCTTCCTCAATATAGATGCCCTAAAAAGATAAAAAGTAAAACCCAAAAAACTGATCCTTCTTCTTCTCCAGCCACAGCTCTTTCTCTCTCTCTCTCACGCGCTACACAAGTGAGTGTGAGCGTGTTCAAATGAGAAGCACCTCACCTCTATTTATATTCTTTCGTTCAGTTAATAATTAATTCAGTTATGTAGGCTCGAGTAACCACAACTGGGGTACTAATGACCCAACTTACAACGGAGGGTACTTCGTCATGACTCTTATTAGTTCTCTCGATTAGAAACATCGGGGTATAAAGAAATACAAGTGATTCTCCCGGTATGAACATCGGGGACCACCAAAAATACATATAGAATATTCTTCGAAGTTACAATATTTCAACATAAAAGTGACATGTAAACCCTAAAAGTACATGCTAAAGCGATATGAGAAGGGTAATTGAACCAAAAGGATCATCCAAGATTATTATTATTGAGTTTGGTTTCTAGAGCAGCAGCAGTAGGTGCCGTGACAACAAGTTGGGGTTGGAGACGAAAGTCTTTAGCTAGCAAGTGGTTTCGGTAGTGAAAACTATCTGCCCTAATCACTTCTGGATAGATCATCCAGGTCTATCATCAGCTATTCATCATCTTCTTCATTCTTAATTCAACAATCCAACAGACAGAGAGAGTTTATTGCAGGTTCATGTTTTGCTCGTGGGGAGCAGCTGGAAATCCTTGAACAATTTGCCGGGGCTCAAAATCTTAGAGTTTCTTCTGCAGGTCTTCACTATTCTACTCAGTAGGACCACACCACTATACTGGGTGATCATCAGTGCATTCCTGGAACATCCGGAGCAGTTAGCAACAAAAACATGGTAGAAGAGGGCGTCACCATTTATGAGCAGTTCAATTTGCTAGGGTAAATGGTGGAGTCCAAACTTTTGTATGTGTCTCCTTATCTCTCTAGGGGACCTATACCACCATTCCTAGAAAGTTTTAGCAGAAACAGACACTCACTGCCTCAAAAACGTGAAGGATAGCACCAAATTGGGCGTTTTCCTCAGCTTGGGCGTCATCTCTTGGAGGGAAACACTATCTTTTTTTATCTTTCTTGCATGGCTTGCATGTTGCCTATATACTAAAGGACTATCAAGTTTCAACATCATTATTCTTGGTATGTGTACTTTCTCTCCCTGAAAGTTTATCTTCTATTATTTCTCTCGATCAACTATATTTTAGGGCCTTTTGGCGCGACACTGTTTTGCATGCAAACTTTTATTAACTTTCTAGCACATGTAAAGCACATAAACCAACAAACATACTATCAAATACAATGGAGTACTAGTTAGGATATTACGGTGGTATCAGAGCATGTTCCTTGCCAGCCATGGGCTTGAACATGAGCAGTAAATGAATCCAGAAGAAACTACCTTTGTGACTTATAGGACGAAGGGCATGTACACAGGATCTGGAATTTGAAGATATTAAGTTAGAAGATACATATTCAGACATGGATCCAACAAGAATACACTTTGATAGAGGAAAAGGAACATGGGAAGAGGAAGACGGGTTGGCATTTCATAACTTAGTGCATTAAATGACCTAGCTAAAGGTTAGAAAGAAGTGTTGCATGCTATAAATAGGTTGTCTCTTTAGCCATAATAGGGTTAGAACAGTCTACCAATTTCACCAGGAGATAGAGGATCCACTAGTAGCAGCGGGAAACATGCGTAAACTAATATGCAGAACACTCCTCACATATACAATAAACCTTCCAAACCTACTATGCCTCACTTTCTATAAAATGCCATTGTAGGACAAGTCATGCCAACAGAACCTAGTGAACCATTTGGGGCTTATCTATAGGAATACAAGGATTTGGGAGATAAGTTCCATTCAGCTATGTCATTTTCAGACCTTTGCAATATGAAAAAGCAGGAACTGGCCTAGGAATTTTAACAGAGGGTTTTCCCAAAACTATGAATTACAGAGAACTATGGGTAGGTTGGCCATTCCTAATTTGGTGTTCGGCGAGAATATGTGCCCAGAAGTTGGATACTTATTTCCGACTAAACCCTATGATTGAGACATACGCCATTAAATTAGCTACCTTACATTTGGGCGGAGAGGCTCATGAGTGGTGGTACCATGGGCTTGTGACGCTGAGTCATAACACCATTAGTTGATACAGTGATTTCACATAGAGGCTCATGGAGTAGTTTGAAAAAGGACCCGAAGATACATTTCAGAGTGTTAGTACAACTCAAATAGACGGGCAGTGCCGAGACCTTCATATCGGAGTTTTAGAGAGTAGCAGTTATGGTAATAGATGTTTCTGAGAGCACGTTGGTTATGTTATTTACAGAAGCTTTGACAGAACCTTTACGTGGGTGGGAGAAAGCCTACAAACCATCCACTCTACAGGATGCGATAAGTAGGACCCAAGATCTACAAGATTCAGTTCCCAAGAGCAGGGTTCTGGTTAAGAGAATTTTCCCAATTAAAGACAAGGACATAAACCCTTCTAGCAGGATTGGCCAAAGAAAACTTGGGTCGATGACGACACTAGGAAAGGAACTTAGGAGAAAGAAATTGTGCTTCACTTGTCAGGAACCATGAATTCCAGGTCATAGATGTGCAGGGAAAGCAAAATCCCACTATATAGAAGTCTATTCAGATAGTGAAGAGGATGAGCTGGAACAAGAGACAACCGAGGAATTGAGAATAACATAGGAGTTACTTTAGGGAGAATCACTTATTGGAGTTATTGCTACTTTATCTGGAGTACCCAAGTTTCATACTCTTAGAGTCAGGGGAGCAGTACAGGGCCATAAGGTAGGTGTGTTAATTGATGGGGGGGCAACCCACAATTTCATAAATGCAACATGGGTGGCTAGGCGAGGTAATCATATAGAGAAATTTGAAGGATTCACAGTAGCAGTAGCAGGCAATAACAACATGGAATGCAACCATTGGATTCCCAAGCTAAATGTTACATTGGGGAATTACAATATGACCGACTCATTTTATGTGGTAAATGTAGTAGATACAAATGTAGTATTAGGGGTTCAATGGCTTTATTCTATAGGGAAATATACTACGGATTATAGGGCAATGGAGATAGAATTCCAGGGATAGGATGGAAAACAGGTGGTCTTGAGAGGCATGAACACTTACCCCCCCAAACCAGTATCATCACAGAGGATGGAGGCAACACGTAGACAAAGAGTGGTTAGTTGAATGTTTTGTTAGTTTTTGGAAACCTCCAGATAACAACACCCAACATTCGACAGATATACAGGCATTACTACAAAAACATGAGAAAGTCTTTAGAGATCTTCCAACAAGTTGATCGCCAGACAGAGGGTTTGAGCACATTATTGAGTTAGAGGAGGGAACACAGGCAATCGTCACCACTCCTTACAGGCATCCCAAAAGGTACAAAGATGAGATAGAGAAAACAATTAAGGAATTGCTGGAGTTAGGTTACATATGACTGAGTTTAGCCCATTTGCTTCATCAATAGTATTGGTAAAAAAGAAAGATGACACCTTACGGATGTGTATCGATTACAAGGCCCTCAACAAGAAAACCATAAAAAACAGGTACCCCATTTGATGAATTGATGGATGAGTTACAGGGGGCAAAATACTTCTCTAAAATCGATGTCTGATGAGGATATCATCAGATCCGAGTAAGTGATCAAGATATTTCAAAAACAGCTTTTCGTTGCCACTTTGGTCATTATGAGTTCTTAGTTGTGCCTTTTGGACTTACCAACGCCCCGACAACTTTTCAGTCTTGCATGAACCACACCTTCAGAGCTCAGTTACATAAATTTTTCCTTGTGTTCTTTGATGACATTCTAATTTACAGTAAAACATGGGAGGAACATTTGAGACACCTAGATGGGGTATTGGGAATTTTGGAAGAACAATCTCTTAGCAAGCATTACCGAAGAACTATTTCGGCAAATTAGAAGCACAAGTTAGAAGTTGCAAAAATCAATGACAAATTAACAAGCAATACCAAAGAACTATTTCGGCTAAGATTTCATAACAAGACATCACTTATGAAAATCAAGAAACTAAAAAATGGTTGGAAGATGGAACTTTCCAATGAAGACCTCGAAGGAAGAATACTAAAACAACAAGAAGAAAATCGTCGTCTGAGAAATCTTAATCAAGAACTAGAGGAACAAATCGAGGAGTTAAGAGGACAAACAATCGCAAGACGAAAGGTTCGAGAAGATTCCGAATAACAATAATCTATCAGAGAACAAATTAGTTCAAATTCAGAAGGAAGCATCCAGACTCTCCGAAAAACAAATTCAAGTTGAAAAAGAAGAAACAAATACAAATCCGGTCCTTGTCACAGTTCAAAAGGAAGTCAATCCAGCAGAAAAACAAACAACAAGAACTCCTTATCGACAACCAAATTACAAAAAACATTTTGACCAACACCAGGGTCAAAATGAGCATAAACAAATGAGTTATAATTTTAGAAGCGAAAGAACACAAAATATGCAACCTAAGCAGAAAACGGGAAGATTTATCCAACAAATCGATCGAGAATCATCTCTGATGAAGATGGATCTCAGATGGACCACATCACAAACGATGCAACATTTTTTCTTTGGAATTCGTAACTCGTATTGTCTCATTTCGTCAAAAGTCACAAGTACTAAAAGAAAGGACCGAGAGATGACATTACAAGCAAGAAATTAGATGTAAGCCTTGTCTTTAATAAGCTTTGAGGACAAAGCTCCCTTTAAGGGGAAGGCAATGTTATATATATATATATATATATATATATAACATAACATAAAGTAATAATAATAAATATCAATATTATTTAAATTAATAATTATTAAATAAATAATAATTAATTGAATAATTATGAAAAATCAAAAGACATGACTTATATCGAAAAGGTGCAAAATGGCCTACAAACCCCAGGGCAATGTAATTGTAGGACATGCCATATCTTAACAATTTTATATCCCATTATTTATCCATTCATGGATTATTAGGCATATTTATACTGGTTATTTTTGTAAGAAACATATTTTATTGTTTCAGAACATGAGATCCTGCTACGATTGTTGATTTATGCTTGAAGCTCTTTGTTTTAGCTACAATAAGGTTTTGTCCAAGGGACACAAGTGCAAGACGCTTGTAAGAATCCATAGGATTGAGGGCATAGACAAAGACCATGAGGAGGTGTTAGGAAAAGAACATGAAAAAGCAATGGAAATGAAGTATGAAAACAACCATATGGATGACCAAGAACAACAAGAGATCTTGACTTTTTCCCTTTATGCAGTGCTGGCTATCACTCATGGGTAGAAAGCAAGGTAAAGGGAAGAATGGTGGTGACCCTCATTGATTCCAACAACACTCGTAACTTCATAGAGTTAGTGGGTGACATACGACGAACTAAGAGTATCAATGGTGAATGATACTATGATGATCAAAGCATTGAAAGTGTCACCGAAATGTTTAAAATTATAGCAAGAACAAAAACTTCCGCAGTTTAGTGTCAAACGTGCCAAAAGTCATTCGAGTCAATTCTATTTTGTAATCCACTTTAGTAATGAAGTGAAAATCTTAGATTTAGTTGTTGAGTCCCATAAAATGTATTTTACTATATTAGTGGTTTAAACTAATCTCGATGGTACATCTCATTGCGAGGTTAGGGTTTTGGCAGATTAGGGTTTCAATTCAAGTATAAAGGCAAGTCAAAGTAGAGGGTTAAGACACATTCATTATTTACTCGAAGATAATTTGGTTGGGAAAATTTAGAGCTTCAGAGAGGAGCAAGTTCAACAACTTAGGAGAGGGAAGTGTGCAGGTCCCTAAGTTGCAGGAAAGTCGGGTCTAGCACCTGTTTCACCCTCGGAAACTCGTGGAAACTCGTTTCGGTCTATTCAAAACGTGTTTCTTGTACGAGAAACTTGTCTGTACGGACGGAACCATGTTTCCATTGCGTTTCCTCTCATGTACGAGTCATTTCCTATCAAATAAAAGCCTGCCACTTAAAAAACTGGCCAGTAAAGTCTCCTTTTGCCCACGAATTTAAGTAATTAACAATTAATACATAAAATTTTAAAATAAAATTTAATTCTAGATGTCTCTAATTAGATTGAAGAAAGTTATAAAGGAGAACATCACTTCATTCTCTCCTCACACAAGCGACTTGAGCACTCAAGGTCCAAAATATAGTAGTGGGCCTTGTGCAGATTGGGATATCGAGCCATAATTTACTGACTTGGGCCTCTCTCTTGCTACACTAGGTGTTGAGGAACCTAGAAATGGAATTGGAAATACTTCTTCCACTTTACATTTTGTTGTTGAGTGTGTTTCTTGTTCTATTTTAAAGGAAGACTATGAAGATGAGGATGACAATTAGTCTGATCTCATGTTTTACTTTTATTTCTATGTTAGTTTGTTCATTGCCCATAGTTTGATACATTGTACTTATAGCCTCATACGTAAAGACTAATTTTGGATATATACTATATAGCTTCGTTTACAAAGGTTGTTTTTGGATATTACTACTGGCATGAATGAAATAATATAGACTTGGGTCCATGAGTAAAATGTAATGTTACATGTATTATTAAAATTTTATATGTAGCATTTATCATTTATCATTGGCAAATGTAATTAATAATTTATGGTTTATGTTTTATAATAATTTTGCCCTTGCTCATATATATATATATATATATTGCGTTGCCCCGTTTCCAAAATTTGGGGGGGGGGTTGCGTTTCCTCGTTTACTTGTTTTGTCTCCGTTTCCTCGTTTCGTGCAACTTAGGCAGGTCCATATAGTCATACAGATTTGTGCATGACAATTTTGTATTGTTGTACAGATCCATAGTCGTACACAGATGTATGTACAACTGTACAGAATAGGTCTGTACAGCTATACATATGACATGTACGTCATGCAGCAAACACCATGATGTCTTTTCGATTTTGGCAAGCGGTTTTGTTTAGTGTGCATATTTGTTTCGTTTTGAGTGTACGAGACAATTGTTAGTTTGATAGTTTGTGGAGGTTTCCTTGTAAGCTGTGAATTATTAATGAATGACTGATTTGAAGGAGTAAATAATTGTATATTAAGTTTTGCTTCCATTGTTTACTTTCCAGAATATAAGGACATTAGTCACCTAGGGTTTGGAGTTTTAATATGGTATAAGAGGTTCTTTAATTGTGATGGTCTAAATAGTTTACGATAATAGATCAACTATTAGAAACAATTGCAAGGAGTCGAGACCAACAATTAAGAGGGCTTTAAAAGTACTTAACAGAGTTGGGGGTTTGTGTGTAGATCAAAGATGGCATTGGTTAGCCTTGGGTTTGAGGACATATTGGATGGTGTCTCGAATTTCCTATCATGGAAAGTCAGGGTAACTCTTCTATTAGAAGAGAATGATCTCAGGGATATTGTCAAGGATGTAGAGACTTTGTTGACAGATCTAGAACATTTGGCAGCTCAAAAGAAGAAAGAAGTGAAGGCTAATCAGATGATCATGGATGCTATAAAGGATAATTTGATCCTTCATATATTCAAGAAGAAGACAACAAAGGATATGTTCGATTGCATGGTTAGCCTTCACCAGAGCAAGAACATAAACAAGAAGATGATATTGCACAACAGACTGAGGTATGTTGAGATGACTAGCTCAGACACCATTACTAGTTACCTATTGAAGGTTACACAAGTTCGTGATTAACTTATAATAGTTGGGGAGAAGGTTGAAGACAAGAGCTAGTGAAATGGGCATTGAATGTTTCCCATGTCAGTGGGAAACATTTGTCTAGGTTGTTTGTGCTCGAGAGAATCTTCGATCTTGGGAAAGATTGTGGGATGATTGTATCCAAGAGGAGACTCCGATGGAGTCAAAAGCCAACAAGCAGGGAGGTGACAATGACAATGCCCTAATTGGTCAAACAGAGAAGGGCAGAGGTAAAGGACTCAGGAAGGGTAAGGTAAAGAGGAGTCGTCATCCTTATCGCAAGGGAAAAAGGACTTGAGTAAAATCAAGTGCTTTAGGGAAGGACTTGGGTGAAATCAAGTGCTTCGAGGAAGAAGGACTTGATTAAAATCAAGTGCTTCATATGTCATAAGCATGGCCACTACACATCACAATGTCCAAAGGAGAAGGGTAAAGAGAAGCAACAACAACATCGAGTAGTAGCATTAGTTGAAACTTAAATGAACAAGTTTGCCTCCAAGTTGGAGAAGGATTTCTTGATGGTATATTGCCTTTATTCCATCACGGTTCGAAGAACGCTTGGTATGTAGACAGTGGAGTGCCTAGGCACATGACATCAACACGAGAGCTATTTTCAGGTCTAAAGGAGCACGTCTTAGGAGTTTAGGTCGAACTTGGTGATGATGCCAAGTATCCAGTAGCAGGAGTTGGTACCATTCCTTTCCAACTCGCCAGGTAACTCTTAGATTTTGATGATGTGTTGTTTGTTCTAGGTCTCAAGAAGAATTTGCTCTTAGTTTCGGTCATGGAAGATAAGGGCTACATAATAGAGTTCAAGAACTAGCAAGTCCTTATAAAATTGAAGGAGTCTACCCTAGGATCAACTTAGGTCAGGGTTAGGGAAGGAAACTTATATAGGTTACCGATGAACCTATTCGAGCCCCGGTTCATAACATAGATAACTTGTGCGAGTTATGGCACAAGAGGATGGGGTACCTGCATCACAATGCGTGGCCTATACTGAGGGAGAGTTACAGGTCATCTTGAGTTCAACAAGGTGTGCACTTGACAAGCATGCCAAGGTTGCTTTCCCAAGCAAAGAGCATAGCCCTATGGCGATCCTAGACTTGGTGCATTTTGATGTATGCGAATCGATGTCAGTACCATTAATCACAAGAAACATGTATTATGTTTCCTTCATTCTAGACTTCTCTTGCGAAACTTGGATCTACTTCCTGAAGACCAAGGATGAGATCTTTAGCAGGTTTCACAAGTTCAAAGCTCTAGTGGAGAACCAAGCAGGGAAGAAGATGAGAGTTTTGAGATCCGACAATGGAGGCAAGTATACCTCCAATGATCTTGAGGATTTTTGCAAGGATGCATAAATCAATAGGGAGTTCACTATTCCATCCAACCCACAACAAAATGAGTTGGTAGAGCGGAAGGACTGATCCATCATAGGGGTTGCCAATGCCATGATACATGACTAGGATTTGTTGATGTTTTTGTAGGTAGAAGCAAGCAATACACATATCTACATCCAGAATAGGTGTCCTCACGGGATTTTGGAGGACAAGACACCAGAGGGGGCATTCACTGGTGTGAAGCCAAAGCTGAGTCATTTCCGCATCTTTGGTTGTCCAGTTTATATCCATATACCAATCTAGAAGAGGACCAAATTGGAGCCCTCTAGCAAGAAGGGCTTGTTTGTCGGTTACAGTGAGGTTGCAAAGGCCTACAAGATCTATATTCCAAGGGAGAGAAAGACAACTGTAAACAAGGATGTAAAGTTTGAGGAAGACTTTGCATACAAGACATATCATGAATTTATTTCAGTGGTAGAGGATGAGGAGCAGGAAGATTCGTACAGGTTTAGTGTCAAATGTGTTGATAGTTGGTCAAGTCAATTCTATTATGTTATTCACTTCCGTAATAAATTGAAAGTCTTATATTTAGTTGTTGAGTCTAATCAAGTGTATTTTTAATACATTAGTGATTTAGTCTAATCTCAATTGTACATCTCACTGAGAGATTAGGGTTTCAACTCAAGTATATAGGCAAGTCAAAGTAGAGAATTAAGACACATTCACTATTCACTCGAAGTCAGTTGGTCGGGTAGATTTAGAGTGTCAGAGAGGAGCCAATTCAAGAACCAGGAAGAAGGCAGTGTGTTGGTTCATACATGACAAATTTGAATGGTTGTATAGATCTATACAAACATATTTGTACATTTGTATAGACATATCCACACAGTCGTATAGATGTCTTGTACAACCATACATATGGCTTGTACAAGAGGCAATGACCAATGAGCTGTTCTTTTAGTTTTGGCAGCCAGTTTTCTTCAGCAAGTGTGCAGTTTTGTGTCATTTCGAGTGTACCGTACAGTTGTTAGTTTGACAATTTGTGGAGGTTTCGTTGTGACGAGCTATTTATTACCCTACAAAGAGTAACAAAAGAGACTTGTTCATTATATTTCAACCCAGGGTTTTGGATGCTTGCGAGATGTCGTGCACTACATGTGCAGGATTCAATTTCATTAATTACAACTGGTTTTATACATGCTCCAATGAAAAAGAAATTACATCACACTACGCTTCATAATTCAAAGGCTATCTTAATCACTCTTGGAAATGAACGCTGGCCGTGCCAATGGGAACCCTGTTGTAATGAGGACATTTTCTTGCATGACTAGCTACTATAGAAAGGAAAAGATTGGAAAGGAAATCAAGCTTACAAAAAGTAAACAAACAAACTGTTCTAATTGCATGAATGTAAAGGAAAACTAAGGACATGCATTCAAAAATGAAAATTAACCAAATACTACTCTGACTGTAATCACTAATTTGATTGTGGTTCCGCTTCAGCTTGGATTACCAATAACTAAAGCTAGTCATGGGCTTTATCTGCCTTGTGCTCTGTGTGTGAAACCTGGACATACAACCATTTCATAGTGGATGCGAATTATCAGCTAAGCTATAGAAATGAAATAATCATGTATTCAAATAAAACATACATGTAAGAAACTATTTACAATACACAACACTTGTTCTCATGGAGTGGGTCGTGCCTCCATGGGAATAGGGTGCTAGTATGAACTACAACACTGAAGAGCTACTCAAAACTCCAACCGTGCTTTCAAAAACTGAAAATTACATACATGGTCGTGAGGGTCTATCTCTCCCATATTGATCTCCCTGGAGAAGTGTTGGCCCTCTTATTTATAGAGTTTAGGGCAGACACTGCTTTAATAAAATATAACAAACTTGTAACTAAATTTTGTGCTATTAGTTACAAAACTGCTACAAGGCAATTGATTCCCTATATTCTTGAATTAGTTTCAAGCTTTCCTCCCATAATAATTAGTTAACAAATTTATTAATGAATTAATCAATTTGTTGATGCTTCCCTTGAATTCACATTGTTGTGAGGCTGAACCTTTGTCTTCTTTAAATCTGATCTGCACAATCCTTAGATATGACATCTTAATGTAAACTTACTTTACCTGATCTGGATACAGATACGAATACGGATTCGGATTCAGATCTGTGAAGTTTTTGAAAAGTCAGGATCTGGATACGGTTAGGAAACGATAGGTACAAATAATATAAAAATACTTTTATAAAATAAAAAAAAATAAAACTTCAATAAAATTTAAAAATATATATTTTTAATATATAATTTAAATAAATAATTCAGATAAAATAATAATTAATGGTAATGGTTATAAATGATAACTAATTTGATTCATAATTATAAACTCTTATTTATATTAAAATTCTAATTATTTTGATATAATTATTTATATGGATTGTTATTATTATTACTTATATATAAAGTTAAAAGTTGATTTATACAGAGTATAAAACGTTAAAGCAACTTTATCTCTAACATTAAAATCACATTAAAAACACCACCCGTTTACTTCATTAAAAAAGGTAGATTTTACCTGTATGGATTATCAGTTTGGTCGTGGCTTCAACGTCGGTTCTGTGTTCGAGACCACTTTGCAACATATACTATTCATATACGAGATAACATCTGGCTGTATATTTGAGCTTGTTGATGCTCCTTATTTCTAGTGCGATTTCCATACATTCGAACATTGGACACATCATACATTATTACCGCACCATGGATTCCACCAAAATCGTAAAGTTTCTATCACCAAGCGTCTGATTCAAGCGCCATGGATTCCGTGACCTGTCAGATTAATAACAGGCTCCACAAGTGACTTCGAAAGCAGCGGGCTCTAAAAGTGAGGGGCTGTCGAATATTGAAATAGTGTTTATAGTTTTGATTGACCTGGATGCTGGGTGGATCCTAAGCGAATCCGGAACCGAATCTATACCAAATTTGAGGATCCGCACATCCATTGCCTAGGGTGGACAGATCCGGTAACATAGATGTAAGCTCTTAATCTACTAGCCTAAATTCTCTAAATTAATGTTACACGACTTAGACTTGACAAAGAATCAGCTAGCATATGACTCATCGACTCAAGAAAGACTTGAGACAGACTCGACAAGATTTGTCAAATAGAAAAAAAACTTAAAATATGGTGAGTTTTGGGAAAAAAAGAGTCTAATGGCATTTGCAATCCATATAAGTTATTAAAACTATAATCTATGGAATTGTAATATCCCCGATGTAACTATAAGCAAATTTTCTGATTTGGCCGTGTGGTTTGGCCAAAGTTCAAATTGTAGAACTTTTAGCACTCTCCCAACCCGGTTTCCAACTTTGTTTTAAACATTGTTTAATGCCCAACCCAATTTAAAATTCTGCTGCAAATTAGATAATTTCTCATAAACAATATAGGACTGAAACACAAAAAGAATTTCTACAACTTTTATGAGCAGCAAATAAAACACATTCACACATAAATATTTAGACTCAGAAATTTTGGTCCAATGACCTAGGAAAAACCCCAACCTGCGGGGAAAACCCGTGAGAGAAAATCTTTATTTATCTTTGAAAAATACAGCAGTAGACAAAAATATCAGTGACAACTTATCTTAACCGTAAGATAAAAATTGTGCCTCGAATTTTGTGCCAAACTCAGAAATTCCAAACTTAGAAATTTTTTGTTTGTACCCTCGATTTCCGTGCTGCTTCAGGATTGTATGGTACTGCCTCGAAAAACGTGCAGGCTATGCATGCCTTGAAATTTGTGCCCAAAATCTCTGCCTTGAATTTTGTGCCCAAATTTCTCTGCCTCGAGATTTGTGCATGTACAGAATCCATACTATACGGACAATATGGTACGACAACAATTAATGCTCACTATCGCCTCGAAATTTGTGCCACTGCCTGTTGTTTTTCTCCTCGATTTTTGTGCCAAAGAAAAATGCCCTCTTATGTTTTTCTCTCTTTCTCAAAAATTTGGCTCTCTCTCTCTCAAAATGCAAAAGTGCGTCTTCACTTGGAAAATTTTCCTTTTAGGTAAAAAATGCAATGCAATGGATTTTCCTTTTAAAGTGAAAAGCCATCTTAATCCAAGGGCCCAGATTAGATTAGATGAGTGGTTGTGATAAAATCACTTTTTCCACAATTTAAAAATAATTCACTCACTTTTTAAATTTTTACTTAAAGTACACTTTATTCTCTAAAGTGCATTTAATGCTCATTTCAAGTCATTAATATAAAGTCCAAGTGACAAAACCCCTTTTTCTAGTGACTTAGGCAAAAGTCACCTAGGTGAACAACTTTCAAGGTGTTAAAAAAATTTAACACTCCCTCTTACCGAGGAAGTTGTTGTTCTTTACCACACCCAACTTGTCTCTGAAATGAATAAACTTGCCTATTCCAAGACACTTTGCTAGGATATCTGCAACCTGCTCATCAGTGGAAATGTACCGCAATGCAACAACTCCTCTCTGAACATAATCACAGATGAAATGGGACTTGATCTCAATATGCTATGACGAGTCGTGAAATACAGGATACTTAGAGAGCTGGATGCAACTCTGATTGTCACAATAAATCACCTTAGGCCTCAACTCTTGATCAAATAAATCCACTAGTAACTTGTGAAGCCACAATGCCTTGCAACTGGCCTGACTGGTTGCCATGTACTCGGCCTTCGCAGAACTAAAAGCAACAGACTTTTACGTCTGACTGAACCGCGACACTACTGTCGAGCCCAAACTGAAACAACATCTGGAAGTGCTCTTTTGGTCTGCCACACTGCTTGTCCAATCTGAATCTGTGAAGCCAATCAATCTAATCCCATCCGATCTCCTATAATCCAGACCATAATCTGTTGTACCTGCAAGGTATCTCAACACATGTTTTGCGGCAACCCAGTGCACTCTCCTAGGCTCCACTATGAATTGATTGAGAGTGTTCACCGCAAAACACAAATTTGGCCTAGAGTTGACCAGATACATCAAAGAACCCATGAGTTGACGATATAAAGTAGGATCCACCAACTCTTAGAAGCATGAAGCTTCTTCCAGTTGGTGACCATAGGTGTAGACATCAACGTGCAATCCTCCATTCGAAATCTCCTTAGAATATCAACTGCATACTTTCCCTGTCCCAGGAAACTATGACCAGGTTTCTGCCAAACCTCCAATCCCAAAAAATAGTGCATCAACCCAATGTATGTCATCTGATACTCTAAAGCAAGATCTTTCTTGCAAACTGCAATAGGTCTCTATCCACCTGTGATAAACAAGTCATCCACATACAACAGAAGAATGAGCTGATCATCTCCAACTATGACGAAATAGAGATTCAGATAAACCTCACCCTTCTGAAAACCCATCGACAGTAAGTAAGACTCTATCTTGGAATACCAAGCTCGAGGAGCTTGCGTCAACCCATACAAGGCTTAAATCAGCCTGCACACATGAGACTGTCTCCCATGAATCTCAAAGCCTCGTGGCTGCTCCACATAAACCTTCTCCTGTATGATTCCATTGAGAAATGCAGTCTTCACATCCATCTGATGCATCTTCCAACCCATTTCTGCAACAATGGAAATCAATGACCTGATAGAAGTATATCGAGCAACTGGTGCAAAGGTCTCATCATAATCAACTCCCTCTATCTGTGAGAAACCCCGCCCCACAAACCGAGCCTTGTATTTCTCCACATTGCCATCTGCAACATGCTTTTGCTTGTAAAGCCATTGAGAAGTCACCACTGGCTTCCCCTCAGGTCTCAGAACAATCTCCCAAACATCGTTCTTCATGATAGAATGGTATTCATCCATCACGGCATCTCTCCAAACATGATGCTGAAAGGCCTCCTCAAAAGTAGATCGCTCTGAATCACGAAGACTAGCAACCAATGCCATACTCAACCTATCTGGAATCACTGTAGCCCTCACTGGCTCCTTGGGCGTTCCAAACTTCTGAGCTTCCTTCAGGGTCTCCCAAAGCTATTTATGCTTCTTCTTCCCTGAAGGTTGCTCCCAAACTGGTTTGTCCTCATCTGATGAACTCCCAGAGGTAGAAGGCCTATAAACCTGTTTTCCAGGAGCTGGTGAACCAACAACTGGTGAACCCTGTGATCCTGTAGCTCTATATAGTGAACCTATGACCTGAGAACCAAGACCTGTCCTCGAAGACCCTGCTGGATGAACCACTGAAACTAGAGATCCTGTGCCTATACTCTGTGGTCTAGTAACCTCTGAAACCTGTGAACTTGTCATCTGCACTGAAGGTACCTGTGAAGCTATCTGAGGTGTGGGAACCTGCTGCTCTCCTTGCTCCGACTCTCTAGACTTCCTGAAGGTCCGCTCCTCCTCAAATCTCACTTCCCTCCTCACAACAACCTTCCTTAGAGAGGGAAGATAAACGCGGAAAGCCTTCGAAGTCTCACCATAACCCACAAAGATGCCTCTCTCTGTTGTGGGCTCAAGCTTTGTCCTCTTCCCAGATGGGACATGTGAATAAGTTAAGCAACCAAATATACGAAAATGAGTCACCTCAGACTTCTTGCCTGTGAAACTCTCCTCAAGTGTCCTGTTCCCCATGGCATGATGATGACTCCTGTTTTGAAGGTATACAACTGTACTACATGCCTCTGCCCAAAGGAAGAAAGGAAGTGACTGATCATGTAACATGGCTCTCGTTGCTCCAACAATAGATATTTTCTTCCTCTCTGCCACTCCATTCTGCTCAGGAGTGTATGGTACTGTCAACAGTCTCCGAATGCCCACCTGTGTGCAATACTCATCGAACTCCTTGGAGGTATACTCACCCTCGGCATCTTGATATGAGCGCCCAAATCTTCCTCCCAGTCTGGTTCTCCACAAGAGCTTTGAACTCTTGGAACCTTTGCAAGACCTCCTCAGATTTCTTGCTCTTCAGGAAGTAGATCCAAGTCTTATTGGAATGGTCATCGATGAATGTTACACAATAATCGAACCCTCTTAGAGAAACAACTGACATAGGACCACACAAGTCGGAATGTATCAAATCAAGAACTCCTCTTGACCTGCTATCACTGCTCGTAAAAACAGTCTTGGTGTACTTTCCTAAAGCACACCCCTTGCATACATCACAGTGCTCAGTGCTGAACTCTGGCAAACCTATAACCATGTACCTCAACATCCTTAAAGCTGGATGATGCAGATGAGCCATCCTTCTGTGCCACAACTCACAAAGCTCGCTGCCGCTGCTATGTGTCAAAGCATGCTGGGGCTTGTTGCCCACCTATTTCAACTAGGTGGCAACTCCATGTACATGAAGTGTACATAATTGTACCTTGGAAAATCTGAGGATTTTTCCACTTCTGCAGGGCTNCTGAAACAAGAGCTTGTACAGTTTCTCACATTTGATACCAATGGTGTAAGAGGTGTTATCACCAACCTTGTAGTTGCCTGTGTGAGGTGGATCCAGGATGGATGGTAGAGGGGCAAGCAACTAAGGGGTGGAACCACGACTGCCTAGACTCCCAAATGGATGGTTGTCACGCCAATCAAGGTATCCTTCACTTTATGTTATCCTAGTCCAAGACAACAATGGGGGAGACCCGGATCTGCTCTCGATAGGAGAGATTAGACCTAGACACCAAAACAGATCAAATGGGGCTTTAAGGTATGTAAGGTGCAAGGTAAATGGAAACCCTAGCTCTAGGGTTTAGGTACTAACAACTGATGGAGATGACCACTGTCTTGGGAAACGTAACTGTGACAGGGTAAGCAAGGACAGGGTTGGGACTGTCTAGTACCAAGGAGACAAACTCAATGAAAGATAGGTAATTTGATTTGTAAATGAATGTTGGCAAAGGGAATGGGAGTGAGGTCAAGTTAGGGCTAGCGCTAGCTAGGAGATCAGTGCCTTATGTGCATTGGGCAATGGAGTCAGCATCAACCCAACGTTTCAGTGAACCCATTTGGGATATACCTTGATTTATGAACCTAGAAAGGAGCTAGCCCGAAAAAGTCAGGTTACAGGAAAACCAACTCAATGGAAGGCTAGCGCTAGGGCTTGGAGAAGCAGATCTGCAGTTCTAGGGTCACCTGGAGGCTAACAACACAGCGTTGAAGGAGAAATGAGGTCAGGGTGCCCTGATCTACAAACCCAAATCAGAAAATCAATAGAAAAATCATATCGGGAAAAGTCAAAATCTGATGAGGGGGCTCGGGGGGTTGAAAACCAAATTTTCAGATCTAGGGCAAAGCGGAAGGAACTAGCATAGCGTTGGGGGTGTTCTGGAGTGCTTAAGCCTTGATCTATCAGCGTATCTTGTCAGATTTTAGAAAAAGTCAAATCCGGAAAAAAATTAGTTTTCAGTGAGGGCGCTAGGGTTGTTTCAGTGAAAAACTCAGATTTAGGTCAAACTGTCAAGAATTTGGACAGCGTTGGGGTTGATTTGGACTGTGTGGGACCCAATCTATCCGTCTGTGAAGTCATAATTCAGAAAAAGTCAAAACCCTAGTAGGTCAAATTTTCAGTGGGGGGTTATGTAGTTTCCTGGCTAAAAATCAGATCTAGGTCAAACCAGCAGGAGTTTGACCAGCGTTGCAGCAAATTTAGTGAAGGGGAGGCTCGATCTATGAAACCTAGAAATGGTTTGGCCAAAGATCGGACTATTCCCAGATTTAGTGCTTTTTAGGGTTTTTAGTATTTAGGAGTTTTCAGAAAATTTGAAGTAAAGCAAGGTACAATGGAATAAGATCCGATGAGAAGAGACTCACCTGTTAGATCTTACCTGGAAATGCTTGTAGAAGTCTTTAATAGTGATGATCTTTGCTATCCCGATCAATTCTGGAAGATCCCAATGATTTCTATGAATGATGTAGGCCACGAGACACCAATGCGCCCCCTATCCTGCATGAGCAAACGCCAACAATATCAGATTTGCCAATACGAGATAAAGAAACCAAATACTACAAGAAAGTAAAACGGAGTAGTCATAGATCACAAATGAAAACCTCCTGATCCAAGACGAAAAAAACCAAGCGAGTCGAGGCCCCCCTGCAAAAACGCTCCAGCCAAAACGCCCTTCTGTAGGCAAAACAATGATAGCGAAAAGAAAATATAGATCTCACAAGAATTTCCACAATGCTAGGAAGCTGAAGATTTTCCAATCACCATTTGAGAACATCAGATGCAAAGCAGATCCAGAAAATATCCACAAAAAGGTCTTTATATTATTCAGATCCAAGAGCCAAAGACCCCTTACAAATGAGAAGCTCTCTCCTTTAAATAGAAATGAGAGAACCATAATCATAACCGAATCCTAACCACTTTCAAAACGAGTGGCTAAGATTAAAAGATGAATTGTTCTAATCAATGGTTGAGATGAGCTCAACATACAACACATGGATCGATATAACCATAATTTACCCAAAGTGGACTAAACCACCCATAAAAAGGTAACCCACTCAACAAGAAATAAATGAAAGCACATGGTGGGTCCAAGGAGTGTTTGACTAACTCCCTCTGAGTGTCCCCATGGCACAATAAAATAATATAATAATTTAATTCTTTGACTTTATGTCGCCTTGAGGAAATCGTGAGCCTTCCAAAAGCTCCAGAAAATAATATAAAAATGCCCAAAAATAGGTGTGGGCCAATCAGGTGCTGCAACTACTGGAGAAGGTGTGGAAGACATCACTCTCATCATTGTGACTCATCCCATGCCATTTATTTACCTCAGTAGCCCAAATCGGTTTCTTCAATAGCCATTTAATCATTTTTAATCTGCCTATATGACCCTTTGGGACTTCACCAGTGCTTAAAAGCACATCTAATCGCAGCTTTCATCCGAGACATATTTATTTTTATAAGGTCAGGAATATTTGGATACCACATATTTTTAACCATTGCTTTTTTGGACCTTTTCCTATACTCTTCAAGGAGTATTTTAGCATTTCATTGCTCTTGCCCTCTTTACATATGTTAAGAAACACAGTTTTATAATTTTCATTTTCCATGGGCGCATATTCAATATTTTCAATACAGGTAGTACATGAGCTTTTAGTTTTAGCCAACAACATCTCAAGTGATTAGGGGGAGTTTTGCACAGTGCCAAACATTGGGACAACCGACCATAATGATTTAGGCATACTATCCAACTTACTAAAGGCAAGTTTTGTCACCAACTCAGAGCCGAGAAACAATATAAACAGGGAGGCTTGTCCAACAAAAGTCGTAGCGGGGAGAAAGATCCTCCATGCCATAAGTCAAGAAGTCAGTCAGGTTGAAAACTAAACTGGAAGGTAATGGATGGGTGAAGACAATGAATGATGGAGCCAACACTAGCAAGCCAAAACAATGGTGGGAATGACTACCTCTATTCTCTCTAAGGAGGGTAAAACCAATGAGTATAGATCAAGAACTTCCAAGTTTAAGTAAGGACATCAATACATAGTACAAGATACAACCAAGTCCATATAATTATGACCGCCAGATCATGATACCACAAGTCAATACATGTCACAAAAATCAATATAAGAGCAATAATAACCATCACACAATATAAAATGCTGAGTCATAATCATGTAATATAATCCATTTGCGACACCATCTGTCCAATGAGAAAGAACTAATATAAAACTGGGCATCAATGACTGCTCTGTAATGACATAAATGGCTACATCGGTCCTCAAATTTGAGTGTCCTGAGACTCAGTCCTGACATGGGAGAGTACAATAGTCCACTAAAATAAACATGATGCATAAAAAATGCTCATCTCAGCATCTCATAATGTAAGAGATCTGGCTGACAAATGTGTTGTCTTTGAAAAATAGAATATGGTAGCTCGACCACTATATATGTGATAACAAGAGGCAGATGGTCCTGTAGTCTTGGGAAAGACACGCACATGTCCATCTAGGAAGGACAACCCAAGACCCCTATCCTCGACGATGGAAACTAAGATCAAGATCTTTTTCAGCCCAGGTACAAACAATACATCACTCAAAATCATGGGACTCATGGACTCACTCTAAAAAGTAATGGTCCCACGCCCAACAATTCTAACAACTGTGTCATCCCCCAACACTACCTCCACATCTATCCCTTCTTGTGAAAGGTCGGAGAACATCTCTCGAGCACCTGACATGTGGCTTGAAGTTCCACTATCAATATAGCACGTGTTGGTGGTGGATGCACGCAAAGAATGGCCAATCAACAAGGAATACTCCATCTCAATATCAATGTCTGCACTGGTGATGATGGATGCTCTCTCTCTATCAACATGCCCAGTACAGAGGGAAAACTCTCTCTCGAATCTAGTTGTAAACTCCTCAACCTCTGCAGAAGTTGCTGCTGCTTCTTCTTCTTCTTCAATGGGCACTGTCCAACATAGTGCCCAAACTTCTGACAAGCAAAGCACTTTACAGTGCTCAAGTCCTTCTTCTGTCCATCATGCTGCTTAGCCCCAGCCTTCTTGAACTTCTTTTTCCCTTCGCAGTTAACACCACATTCTCCTCATCCTCCATGCTAGTAGAAGAGCTTCCCTGTACAAGACCTCTCCGGTTCTCCTCCTGGACAAAGTCATCCCAAGTCCTGTCCCAAGTAGGTAAGTTCTCCCTGGCCACTATTGCCTCCACAAAAACAGCCCAAGGCTTTGAAACCCCATTCAAAGCTATCCACACTAGCTCCGAACCAAGAACAACCTCCCCCACTGCTGCAAGCTCAACTCTCACCTGAGAGATCCTAGTAACGTAGGAAATCACACCCTCAACTTTGGCCATCTTGATACTTTTCAACTTCTCCCTCAAAACCATCTTCCTATTTTTATTTGAGCTTTGAAACAAGCTAGTCAAAGCATCTCACATCTGATATGCACGGGTCTTACTAGAAATGTGTGGGATCACATGGTCTTTAACTGCATCTAGGATAATTCTTCTAGCCTTGATGTCCTTCTTGTTGAAGGCAGAAAGTGCTAGAGCATCGGTGGAAGTAGGTATACTACAATAGGATTTGCTGTAGTGTTGTAAACCACCCCATCCCATAACACATTTTCCTCCAATATCAGCACTAGCATAGCTTTCCATTGAACAAAATTTCGAGCTCCATCAAGCCTATCCTCCAACCTAAGTCTTGTTGCCATATTCTTTGCAAAGTTCAAGTCTCAACAAGGTGCTGCCCACTAACAAAAAAAATCACTGATGACTGAAATTTTCACTATGTAAAAATTCTGCCCTTTCTTTAACAAGGCTTTGATACCATGTAGAACTTTCAACACTCTCCCAACCCGGTTTCGAACTCCGTTTGAAACATTGTTTAATTCCCAACCCAATTTAACATTTTACTGCAAATAAGATAATTTCTCATAAACAATATAGGACTGAAACACAAGAAGAATTTCTACAACTTTTATGAGCAGCAAATAAAACACATTCACACATAAATATTCAGACTCAGAAATTTTGGTCCAATGGCCCAGGAAAAACCCCAACCTCCGAGGAAAACCTGTGAGAGAGAAAATCTTTATTTGTCTTTGAAAAATACAGCAGTAGACAAAAATATCAGTCACAACTTATCTCAACTGGAAGATAAAAGTTGTGCCTCGAATTTTGTGCCAAACTTAGAAAATCCAAATTCATAAAATTTTTGTTTGTATGCTCCTCGATTTTCCTGCTGCTACAGGACTCTACGACCGTTGTACAGACAGGCTGTATGACCTGTACTGCACGGTATTGCCTCGAAAAATGTGCAGGCTGTACTTGCCTCGAAATTCATGCCCAAAATATCTGTCTCGAATTTCATGCCCAAACTTCTTTGCCTCGGGATTTGTGCTGCTGTATGGAATCTGTACTGTACGACAATAATTAATGCTCACTGATGCCTTGAAATTCGTGTCCTTGCCTGTTGTTTTTCTCCTCCTCGATTTTTCATGCCAAAGAAAAATGCCCTCCTGCGTTTTTCTCTCTTCTCAGAAATTTGGCTCTCTCTCTCAAAATGCAAAAGTGCCTCTTCACTTGGATAATTTGCCTTTTAGGTAAAAAATGGGTGGGTGAGTGAAAAACCATCTTAATCCAAGGGCCCATATTAGATTAGATGAGTGGTTGTGATAAAATCACTTTTCTACACAATTTAAAAATTAATTCACTCACTTTAAATTTTTTTACTTAAAGTACAGTTTATTCTCTAACGTGCATTGAATGCTCATCTCAAGTCATTAATATAAAGTCCAAGTGACAAAACCCCTTTTTCTAGTGACTTAGGCAAAAGTCACCTAGGGGAACAACTTCCAAGGTATTAAAAATTCAACACAAATGGTTTGCAATTTATATTGGCTTACCACTGTTTTCAACAATTTGCATTTTCATAATCATTTCGTCAAACATATTGTATTCAACACAATACCACATGGAATAAGAAAACCAACATTGGCATTTTAATATTTTATTATGAGTGGATAGTGGCATATACACAATCAACTAAAGGCTGCTATAGCAACTAACCCACATTTAACTACAATAATGGAATTTGAAACTGTTGCCAGTGCATTCATTGCTTCTGCTCTTGATGAATTCAGACCTTCAGCGATTTGGCCACCTCAAAAGAAGTCGACATTTACCAAGGAGTATCAACTTCCTCGGTGAAACTCAGTCCCTCTAATGTCTCACAAGCTCCACATCTCTTCTACGAATCACAGCCCTCTTCAAAACCCCACGACTTGGTCTCACAAGTTCTTGAATTCCACGAAGGTTCACGACCTCTATTCTTACTCACGACCCTCCCTCCAAAAGAGTGACATGACTATGCATGAGCTTGGCAGATTGCTCTTACTCATGACTTGTTCTCCACATTTTTGTGGCGGCTATTTTTTCGTCTATTTGCAGAGTCCGAGCGCGAGTACTGGGTGAGTATGCCGATTTTTGGGAGAGTACACCGATTTTTGGGAGAGTATGCCGAGTCTGACGTGTATGCTGAGTTCTGGGTGAGTATTGTGCGAGTACTCGTCATGGGGGTTGAGTCACCCAGACTTGCGAGTCTCTTGCAAGTCGTGCTTCACTGCTCTAAATAAACTACTTAATATTCTAAAATAACTTTCCATCATTCCTTTGTTAGATGTGGAAGTATATTGGAGGTAATACGAGTTCTAAGGAGAAATATAGACGGTAAACAAGGCAGAAAGGTGTGTTACTTTAAGGAGTATGACTGGCTCAAAATGAAGCAAAATAGGCACCCATTACCTTGTAAGCTTTGAATTGTTAATGAAAGGCTGGTTTGGAGTAAATTATCTCTGTATTGAGTTTTGTTTCTACTGTTTACTTTCCAGCTATATGTGTGACTACTGTTATGTGAAAGAATTTAATTTCCACAATTAAATAACAAGTTTGTGTTTAAATGAGAACATAAGGACATTAGTTACCGAAGGTTTGGAATTTTAACATAGAGAGCTACAGATTGAGCACTGATTTTTATGTTATAACCATGGTAGCTATGAAACAGGACACGTTCCTTAGGGGTTCCGTGTCTGTATTTTGTGTGTCGGACATTGATATGCTAGGACATGTGTCTGGCATGTGCATTAGACGTGTCCTCAAACAGGACATGTGCCCTAGACATGTCCCACTCCAAAAACATATTTATAATGTGTTTTCTCACTTTTAACTGCAGGGAAAGAGTTGTCAGTCTTTCATTGTGCAGGTAAATGCTAAAATCAAGATTTGAAGGTATTTTAAGTGTTACAAAAACCGAACCGGTGGTCGAACCGGCGGACCCTGAAAATCAGACTTGGACCGGAACCGGACCAAAACCGGGAAAAAAACCGGATCACAAAACTGGTCCACCAAAATACAAAAACTACTTAAATTTTGAAAAATTATATATATATTCATACATACACAAATTTGCAAAAAGTGCTCTTGCTATTGTGCCATACTGAGCATATTTCACTAGAACCTTCCCCACTCAACCAACTTTTAAATTTAAAAAAAAATACCCTCTTAAGTGTTGTTGTACAGTTATGTATGGAACCGGTTAAAACAGGAACCGAAACCGGTCAAAAACGGACTGAAACCGGTAAAACCGGTCAAAACCAATTTGAGACACCGGTTTGACCCGGTGATACCCAGAAACTGGTCGGACAGACCGGTTTTACCGGTTTCGGTTTGGTTTTTGGAACACTAGTTTTATAAAGGTTATAGTTTCTCTATGTTGCACTGGAACCGCTCCCGGACTTCAGGGAACTCGTTCCAGAAGTTTCCGCGTTCCAAGGAGCTTAGGAACGGGTAAGAAACATTTCAGAATCACTGGGAATGGTTTCGGGAGCTGCGGAACTTTTAGGGAACGTCAATCAGCAGAAATCGGGAACTCGGGAACTGGAATTTTGGAGTTCCATATTTTGGGAGCTGGCACACGCTCCTTGTTTGCCCAGAAACGCGCACATGCTCCTTGTCGAGCAAGAACGCCAAGCCGTTCCTAAGTACATGGGGCGTGAATTACTGCGGGTTTTCTCCTAAATTTTATGCGTGAATGGACTGAAATCACTCCGGCCAAATGCCAATGTCTTCCGCCAAAATCCTAAGCCTGATTTGGACGCTAAACTGCAAAAACAAATCTATAGATAGAACCCTTGACGCTGCTAAATTCATACTTAGTTTGTGTTTGAGAAGTTGCGTTCTGTTTGTGTTTGACTGTGAGAGAGACGAGCTGAGAAGTCATGTTTTGTTTGTGTCTGAGGTGTGAAAGTAAGAGAGCCAAGCTGAGGTGTGAGAGGGTTGATCTGACTCGATTTGGAGGTGAATGGATCAGAGCAGAATGCGTCAAGAAGCAGAGCAGAATGTTGATTGTCGAGCATGCTTTGTCTGGACTACAGTGTAAAACGTGTTGGATTTCTGAGCGTGGTGTGCTCTAGCGGATTGTTGGGCAGTGGGCATACTTTCTGAGCATGGCATGCTCTAGTGGATTGTTGGGCAGGGCAGTCTCAAAACGTAATCCATGCTGCTTCAGAAACTGATTGGATTGTTGAGGGCAGGCTTCAAATATGTGTAATTTTTTACTAAAGTCTATTACATGGTAACATTTAATTTTAAATTTATAAATTATTATTTTTCCATGGTAACATTTAATTTTAAATTTATAAATTATTAATTTTCTGGGATTGTTGATGGCATGCTTGAAATATCAAATGAAGCGTAGTTTTCGTTATAGTCTATTACATAGTAACATTTAAATTTAAATTTATATATTATTTGTTTCTTCAGGTAACTTTGGACAAATTTTGTGGAGCAGACCTAATGACGACCTCTTTTTAAAAACCCTTTTTCTTCCTTCCACCATTTGGAACGATACATGGTCTAAACATGAATCTGTTATAACTTTATGTATATTATTGGATGGAAAGACATGAATCTGTTAAACTTTAGGTATATTATTGGATGGGAAAAGTATTAAAATATTAAACTTTAATTTTAGAAATTAATAAATTATATCTTTCTTAGAGAGATAGACAGTGTTGGTCAAGTAGAATGACTTAGAAAACTGAAAGATGCATATATTATATTTATCATTGGCAATTGCCATATAGTGATCTGTGTATAAAATTAAATTTTGTTTTTAATTATATTATTTTTTATAATTTATTAAAATATGTTATTAACTTATTGCCCCTCCCAAACCGCCATTTCCAAAAAATTTTGGGGAAACTTTTGGTCGTATCAGACACTTGTACCCACGTTCCCAACGTTCCCAAGTTCCGGAAACTCGTGCAACATAGTAGTTTCTAAAAGGTTTTTATCTTTATGTTTAAATTTTATATTTATAATGACTGTTTTAAATATATATATATTCTGTTTTTTTAATATGTATATAAAACTGTGCCCCTGTGTCCTGTTTCTGGGGTCATTGTGTCTTCTGTCAGATGCTCATATTTCCATGTCCTTAGTGTCCCGTGTCCTTGTGTTAGGTGACTTAGCTGATAAGGGATGATATGGTCATGTAAGCAGTGGTTGAACACCTTTGTACATGAAAGTTGAGCAGGACAGCAACTGATTACAGTTAAAAGGCTATAAACAAGTGCAAATAAATGGATTTCTGCTCATAAAATAGGCAAACATCTTTAAAAAGGTGAATTATGTTGTACTTTTCAATGTTACTCTTTGAAGGGCCTGCATGTCAAAGTGAAAGCGCAGAACACATCGATAGAAAAAGAAGTGCAGCAGATGAATGATGAGGATGCTTCTGTTTTTCAATACCTACCTCACAAACTGCCACCAGATAGGAGACAAGAACACATAAAGTTGGAACCGAGGTCCAAACTGGTCAGGTTTCTCCTTACAGATATTCTAAGCTATCCAAAGATGAAAATGAAAAAAATACTCCTAGAGCTATTGAATATGGTGCATGCTTATGTAGATTAGATTTCGAGACATGGACCCAGCTATTTGAAAGGTAAAGCATTGTGAGAAGAACTTTGAAACTATGTGGCTAGGGTACCCGTACCCGGGGGTAGGGTACACGTATCCGTACCAGGTACTTGGGTACTCATAATGTACGTCAACTGCTGTACCCTGCCGTACCCGAGACACGATTATAAAAAGGGGGTACTTATGGGCGAAATAGTACGCGCAATAACCTATGTTGCACAAGTTTCCGGAACGCGGGAACGTAGGGAACTTGGGTACGAGTATCGGATACGTCTAGAAGTTTCCCCCAAATTTGCAGGAAACGGCAGGTTGGGAACGTCAATAATATATATTAAAAAAAAATTAAAATCAAGATTACCATCCACCTCATTGATTATATAAGGTAGACTCTTTCTAAAGTGGGGACTTTTAGAAGTTATAGTCCCTATATTTGTTGCTATATGTATAGAGTAAGTTTTTATTTTTTTGTCAACTATGATTAAAATGTATTAGAATATTATATGTTTACAAAACATTCTATGCCAAGGTATTTGCAAAGGTATATAATTATTCAAATTTAAATTATTATAAAATCAAAATCAAGATATTTTTTATTTAAATGTAATATATGAATTTAGTTTTAAAGTAAGATTTAAAACCATTTCCAATTAGTTAAAAGTTTACTTTTTATTTATAAAGTAAACAGGAAAATAAAATAATTTATTTTCTTTTATTTAATAAAAATAAAAAGTCAAAATGATTTGCATTTACTATTGATTAGCTATAACTGCAATTCAGTGTAGGGATGAGTGAATACTCTAGCATGAGCATTAAATAGAGATTAGTGCACTAACTCGACAAGGTAGCACGAAAAAGACTTTTATTGCAACTTAGTTTTGTAGAGTTTTTTTTTGAGTCAACCATATATATGTATGGTCGCAAGAAATAGGATTATTGTTAACAACCAACATGGCGATCATGAATGCGTTGAAGTTCCCAATGAAGGAAACGCGCAAAAAGAAGTCCCCAAGTTCCCAATTTTAGAGGGTAAAAGTTCCCAATAAGTTCCTAACCATCCGGAACGGTTCCCATTGGATTGGGAAAGTTCCCTACAAGTTCCAAAGTTCCCTGGAACGTTGGAACTTCGGGAACGAGTTTCCTAAAAGCCGGGAGCGGTTCCCATGCTACATAGGCAATAACCCATGTTTGGGTACTTCGTACCCCATGTTTAGGTACTCTGGGAGTACGGCCGACTCAGTAAAATGCAATCCGCTGGGGAAAATGCAATGACCCCCAAGCAAATCTGAACTAATTTTTTGCTAACTGCGTATGGAGTCTAGTTCAGGGCTTATGTTAAACACTTTGCAACACTGTTCAAATTCCACTGAATATTGTCCAAATCTGGTAGACTGATTTTGCATTGATTTACAATGAATGTGTTTATGGTTTTGTGTTCAGCACTCATGGAACATAATTTGACTACCAAATGTGCACATAAAAAATATACATATGTATTTAATACTGAGAAATACACTCACATCAACCCAGGAATATAATTGGCTATTTGCAATTTTTTATTGCCTGTAACAGCAGTGTACCTTCAGGTCTGAGTTTGACTGTTTGTTATAGCTGCCTGGTACAATGATATATCAAATTTTATCTAACTTCCAGTCTTCCAATTGATATCTACCGAATCTATGATTTATCAAATTTTATGTTTCAAATTTTCAATGTGAAATGTTCATTGTTCAAATAATCATTGAATCTATAATTATGAATCATGATTCATAATTTATGAAGAAATCTGAAATATGCATGTATGATGTGACTTTGACTTTTGTTTATAATATATATATATATATATATATAGAGTACCTCCGATGTACCAAAGTACCCTGTTTCAAAAAGTGGCATCCCCGTCGCCGTACCCAAGTTTCCTGGCAACTTAGCTTTGAAAGGATTGGGTGAAAGAGAAAGATAAGTAGTTATAAAAGTGATTTATATCACCATCACATCGATGTGTTCAAGAGGGAGAACAACTGAATCTATCCCTAGAGAATCCCAAAAGTGGAGAATAGATTCGACAAGTTGTTATGCATTTTGAGATATATATGGTGCCACAGGTTGAATTAGCAGCTAAGTGGGAAAGTCCCAACCCACAAGTGGTACTTCTAGATGCAACTACAAGAGAATGCACCACTGCCACCTTATTGCACAACTCCCCTCGCTTTTGACTTGCTCTCAAAGGTTAAGAGGGGCTTCCCTGGGATTAATTGGTTTATACAAATTCTTTTTGAAAGAGAGCTGCAGGGTTGATTTTAAATCTGATTATGTTAGTTGAATGTATTACAGATTAGTTGAACCCTGATTTAAGTGATTGCTCAAAGTGATTATTGAAGTGCAGAAATAAAGCAAACACTTGGAGCAGGAGGTGAAATGTTGCCTTAAATGAATGCTGAAATATTCCAAATAAAAACTCAACATAAATATGATAAATTCAACCATAAAGTCTTTACAGATTTGGAAATTAAGTGACAAATGCAGAAAATAAACTCCAAAATTATAAAGTGATTAAGATCACTTCCAAAGGGTGATCAGATGAGTTTATTGCAGACTTTAGAATTGATGGAGATCCGATTTAGATAATCCAAACATCAAGTGATTGCCAGAAGTAAATAAATACTGGAGCTCATAAATGAAGCAAACAACGAGACAAGAATGTGAGATATTGCTTGAAAGGAATTCTGAACATATGAAGCAAGATTTCACTTTAAAGGTTCTTCAGAAACAATATTAAATTACAGCCAATGAATCTTTCTAGATATGGAAGTTAAAATGAATAAATTACACAAAAGTTTCAGAATTATGAAATGATGAAAGTCTCTTCTCAAAAAGTGAATTATATTAATTTAAATTAATCTAACAAGATGATTACCCAAGATAAGTGTTCAAATTCCATAGTTGATAAAATCACCAAAAAATCGTTGATGTCCCGAAAAGTCATTATTTTATCAGGCCGCGAGTTTTGAAAAACTGGACACTGGAAAAAATCCGCAAAAATCGGTAAATATGGGAAAAAATTGGCAAGCAAATTTTGACCCTTAAATTGTTGATTATATTTTTTTTAAACTTATTTGTCTTTGCAGCTGTTGGGGAATGAGAGGGAAGGCTTTGACCATCATCAACAACCCTAATGCATTGTTCTCTTCACAATTGAATTTGTTTACCTTAGAGACAGAGACATAACTCAGTTATTGTCTTGCACACTTTAAGTGACCACCACTTTCTCCTTTTGCAACACTACTATTCAATAGGAACTAAGAAGATACCAACACATTAGCATCTATGTATACATTAATCCTAATGGATGTAGGGTTTAGATTGCAACTGCTTTGTGTTTGTATTCATGGAATAGCTCAGATGCTTCCAACATAAGCCTTGAGAAACACAAAGGGTTTATGAACATAGCCAAAACTTAAAAGGACAAACCTTACATAGCCAAAACTTAAAAGGACAAACCTTTTGATTTATTGGACCACTGACTATATACCTACCTGGACTCCTGTCCTCCCAATCATCTTACACAAATGGCAAGTGGTACACCATGGTTTGGATTCTTGATTATGAGATACATTTATATATTTGATTTTATTTTGTATCACTTGTTCACTTTTGAGTCCTTGATTGAACAGGTTCAGGATTTAGTATTGAATTTGATGTATCATTTTTGTTTTGGCATCCACTATATATATATATATATAGATATATCTCGACGTTTTCCGTATATTTATGTGCCGATGTGTTTATTTGATGTTGTTGTTGGTTTTTATGTTTAAAAAATTGAAAAAATGAATTTATTTTGTATTTTTTAATGCTTGCCACGGTTTGCTGATTTTTCCTGAATTTTTCACCGATGCTGCCAACAAGTTGTATTATGGACCCTCGCCAATTTTTTGCCGATGCCAATGTTATCAACTATGGTTGAAAGTGTAGTTAAATTACCAACAACCAATCAAGGAAATTTGCTTTAAGATTTGTTCCAATGAAATGAAGCAAGATTTCAACCAGTAGATTTTGCAATAAATGATTAACTACATCTCACAAAATATTTTGAAATCTCGAAATTAAATAAGGAAATGGCACAGGAAAGTTTTAGAGTTTTACATGAGTGATTAATTTCATTCCCAAAACCTTTTTAAGTGAATTAATTCAACACTTTAGGGTTTCTGTAAATCTGTTGTGTTGCAATATATGAAGCACAGATCTACAGTAAAATGAACAATTAAAAATCCAAACTAATAATCAACATTTCAGCTTATTTTGGACCTGATTAAATTCTGTTTTTATGATTGTTATGAATCCAAAATCTCAGAATTAGATTAGCTGAAATTAAGGACAAATTACCCAGTAAAATAATTAAACTTCTAGTGCCAATTGGGCTTAGATTAATTCTGAATCTTTAAGACTGCCATGAAAAATAAATTCCAGAATTAAACTAGCTAGAATGCAAGCCTAAAAATGATATAAAATTAACTTCTATATGTTAGGCTTGATGAAACTGAAATCTGGAAATGATGAAACGACAAGGTTAAACTCAAATTTCAGGAAACAACATAGTAAATTAAAAGGGATTTTTAAGGTTTTTTTTGATGGTGGTTGGGGGCAAAGACAAGTGCCTTAATCCTTGGGCAAATGGGGTCTCAAGGACAGATATCAATGGGCTGTTGTATCAGGTTTTCTAGGTCTGACATCACTGAAAATTCATGCCAAAGACATCCTAGAACATTGGACTTAAATACAGAAAACTCTCCAAGAAAGGGTCACCCTCAGGCATACACCTTTAGCTAGCATTCTAGCCTAAGTCACCTGATTCGAGTTCGTGTTCGAATTCTACATGAAGGAGATTCGGGAAAAAATCGTCAAGTAAATTTTTTTGATAAAAATCGTCATTAAATTCGTGTATATCAATATATATACCTTTTACCTTAAATTGATTTTTAATAATATAATTTTTAAATTATATAATATATCTTTTATAAAATAATAAAAATATTTAATATATATTATATAATTTTATAATATCGAACTTTATATTAATATATATATAACTTTACAATATTCCGCTTTATGTATTATAATATATTTAATATATAATGTAGCTTAAGATATGTGCTACATGAGGCCGATAAATAATTGCCCACTAAGGCTTGGCCCTCTGCCGACTGTGACTCATGGTAGCTTTTATAAAATAATAAAAATATTTAATATATATCATATAATTTTATAATATCCAACTTTATTTTAATATATATGTAACTTTACAAATTTATATTCCAATTTATGTATTATAATATATTTAATATATAATGTAGCTTAAGATATATGAGGTCGATAAATAATTGCCCACTAAGGCTCAGCCCTCTGCCGACTGTGACTCATGGCCATAGGTAACGGAATGACGGTGATCTCCTGTCAACTAAAATCGACATAGGACAGACAAGTAGAGTTTCTACCTTCTGCAATGGGCTTCAAATCATTGTATGTGATCGAATCACACAAAAGTAGGTCAGACAATGGCCTGGAGGAATTCCTTATTTCTTTAGTGTTACACAATCCAAAGTCTTTGTGTGAATTACGATTACTGCATCCAGAACCATTGAACGTAATTGATCTTACGATTTCAGATTGAATCGCTGCCATCATTATATTCACGGGAGTTGGTATGTACACATGATTTGGTCTCGACAGTCAGCATGTGTAGGGAGACTAGGATTTATGGATTACCTGTGGGCAGCGAAAGCAGAAAAACCAATTTCAAACAATTTTTTGCCATGTTTTTACTAAAATCGACCTGATTTTCAGGTGAATTAATTCGGCTTGGAATTTGCCAATCCCAAAAGTCAAATTCACGATTCAAATCAGTGAATTTAACCAAATTAATTCGACAAGCACAAAAAACCACCGATTTTTTTGATTTTCGAGGCGAATATTCACCGAACCCAGTGACTTAGATTCTAACACATACTCTTAGCAACGAGAGATTGGACACACAAACACTGCTAAAAGGATGCCAACTGCAAGCAATATACTAAACTACTAATAGCTAAAGCATATAAGAAAGGAAAGAGATTTTCGTTTTTTTGTAAGTAGTAAATTTTACAATTTAGTAAACTAGATCAACTAACCTTACAATGAAGAAGTTTGAACACGTCTGGTTTTGATAACATTGTTTTAGAGTATATTCTTGATTGGAATCTGCTGATATCCTCTCTGACAAAAAAGAAAACTTTAAACCAAAATCATTGAACATCTTCCAACGGTCTGAAGAAAATCTCATAAAGTTGAGATTGGGTTGGAATCAGGATATACTTGTGCTAGCCTTAGGTTTTTCCAGCTGTTAATTTAGTTACCGATAAGTTACCATTGGGTATTTTTGGTTTACATTATAGTGAAGATGCCTAAAGCCCCTCAAAAGTACTTCAGGGTACCGACTTCCTTGGATCGACTGTAAAATTTTTAGCAGTTAATATTTGATTGTTGAGCTGTTGAACATCAACACCCAAACTTGACAGAGGGAAGCTTGCATAATTATACAGGCCCGATTTCATCCATTGAAGAAATAACTAGACATAGTGGCACTCACTGTAGAAGACATGAAAGAAAGTGTGAGTGAGTTGGTGGAAGTTAGAGTACTGGTCTAGTCTGCTTTTACCTTGGGCATAAGTTGAAGTCTAGGAATAAGCTACATTGAACTACGTTTTTGGCCTGCATCAGACTATTCTTGGGAGATTTGGAATCATTTTCTAGATAAGAACTCTAATAAGTGGAAGAAGGTTAGCAACCCCAAACAAATAAGGATGTTTGGGGATCAGGGAGGTAAGGAGAATATATTACCATCAGCGAGTGAAGTCACTAGGGACACTGCAATTTAGCTGTCAAAAATATTGAATAATAATGCAGTCATTGTTACATCATATTATCTCCTATGCCCACTTCTCCCCTTTCTGGAAAATAATAAAAAATTGCAACCTGGGTCCTGAACAACAAAATTATATATAGAAAATAAGCACCTTTATGTTATTGTTTCTATTTTGTAGTTGTAGCGTGTGTATATAAACTAGAATATGTCTATTGTAAACCAAAACTGTTGAGTCCTGATTTACATTAGGAAGTACAATGTATGTTTTCTGTGGCTATGCTGCTATACCAATATATTTCTGACATTTCATTTTGACAAATCTTCCTTCATGTTTTATTCCATGCATATTATGGTCTAGTGGAATTTTTGTACCTTCCCTCCTGTATTTTTTGGGTTGTTTTACTATCGTCAGTTGGTTGCAATTTGTTAATATGTTTATATCCAGAAATCCCTGTAAAGTGCAATGCTTGGAACAGGTACATGGGTACCATTACTGGTATAGGTGACTTGGATCCTGCTCGCTGGCCAAATTCACAATGGCGTTCAATTAAGGTGAGTACAATGATGAAATTAAATTGATTGTTAGATAGCCATGTATCACCTACTAATGGTATATGGCCTGCCTGCTGGTTTTTTGAACCGTTTAAATGCTTTGCACTGCTTTATGCCAGGAACTAGTATTATGCTGTGTTCCTATGTTACATAAGTTTGGCTTTCTTTTAATTTTGTGGCCATGGTAAATTAAATTAATTTAAAAAAAGAAAATTAAGTTGCAGGTTAGATAGTCATGGAGTGTAATAGTGCCGGGGGACAGGCCTGTTGGAGGTTTCATCTATGTAATTATTAGAATATTTCTTCATTCCATCAATAGGTGTACTGTTCCAATTTACAAGTTACATGATTTTGGTTCCCTTAAAGACTTATTATAGCCATTGTTACATCAATATAATATGTAACGTATAGAAGCTTTCTTCCTTCAATTTTGTGGCTATGCTCCTAAAACTTCTTTAGGGTTTCCTTTTATATTAGTAAATGATGTAAATGTTTGCTTTTTAGTTTCCATTGTATTAACTAGAAGCTTAACTAGCATTTGAGAAATTTCTTAGTTCAAAATTTGGAATGTTCAGATGTGCATTGCTGTCCAGATAATTTATCTTTCATTCCACTAATTGGGGTTCACAAATATTCACCTTTACCTGGGTTAAAAAGTTAAGATATATAAATTTTATTGTTGTGCTTTTTATGAAGAATGCAAACTGGTTATGTCCAATTGTTAGTGATATCTCTTTGGTACTCACAGACAATGAAGCTTAGTACCCTTTGTTAATGCATAATTTAGTGAATGGATTATTTGGTATCGAGGGGGGTAAAAAATTTCAAAAGCTCCCTTGAAAAAATGGAAGTGATTGTATGAAGATTATTGATGTAAAGGAAAGCTACAAGAAAACTTTTGCAGCTGTTCGAAGGGCAAAAATTGCTGTCACTGTGCAAAAGTATTCAACAAGTAAAATCATTTTGTAAATCATAAAATTATATCTTGGAAGGAAAGAGTTAGACATACCGTCACATGTGGAAAAATAACATAAAGATTGAAAAGTAAAGCTCTCCTTTTGGATACGTACACATAAACACTTATATTTATATGAAAATATGTATGTATAAATGGGAACTGAATATATATAAACTCTCATTAATTGAAGGAGAGGAGAAAAATATTTTTCATTACATCAAATATTTCAATTGTTCAACTATGCTCATGTCTATTGCTTCAACCATGGTAACATGACTGGTCTTGCTAAGAAAAAATCCAAAGAAACATAAAGTGCAAGTTAGGAACACAAACTAAGAACAAAATGACTAGTGGCTCAGTTGTTTAGGCATGAGAGCTCGAGCTTGAGCTTAAGCTTGTAGAAATCTTATGGAGTAATGAAATTAGGAAAGCACAATGTTCCACCAAGTTTCAAGGATGCAGGGACATGAGAGTGGGCAAACACATCCCAAGGAATGTGTGGAAGGAGCCCCCAAATTCTAGGAAACGCCATTAGGGACATCAGGGTCTTTGACTCAGGCGACCCCATAAAAAATACTAAGCTCTGTGGAAGGTCCATTCATGGTTTAAGCAATACCCGAAGTAGGAGCATAGGTGACATTGTTTTTACAACTTATTTCAGAGTGTTCGATGGTTTATTTCCCTCTTACTGGGTTGACCAACTTTATGGGAGCGGAAGACAGTCAGGATGTTTGGGTAAGAGATGGCATTTCTTCCATGGTCCAACCCATGGAGAGCCTAAAAAGGGATTAACTAGCTGATCATTTCATTGGTCCCTTCTACAGGGGGAAGAGATATGGAAGGGAAGAATGAAGGAGATGATTTGTTTGACCCCCACCTAAGAATGAAAATGAAAATGAAAATATAGGAGAAATGAAGGACATAAATCATTGAAATTTTATAAATACCAATGTGCCAATAACATATGCCATTACACGTAACATAATAAATCATAATGATTCATGTATCAATGTCATAGCATAATAATCACAATTCACAAATCATCTATAATCATTGTATTTCTCATTATATTTAGAAAATTCAAAATATACAGATCGAAGTCTTAAGTGACAAATGAGCATCACTGCAACGCCCCACCTATCATTGCATCTAGCTAGTGCACAAAGGAATAAGGATCTAGCTAGTGCACAAAGGAATAAGGACCAATTATGGGAATGCCATTCCCTAAGAATCATTCACATTCTCCTTAATACTTATTGGCACGCCAACCAACTTGAGTTGTGACTCGTTAGGTCCTTCAAAATCTATTTGTGTATTAGGTTTACATTCCTTTTATTTTTAGTATAATTTTTTGATGAAAAGGCAGACTTTGGGTAAAGGGGAGTATGAAAATGTATCATTTTTAGAGGGGGATGTTCCATATGGTGTCCCTCGTGAAAGGAGATGTGGGGAAACAACCCCCTTGAAGTACCCACATCCTAGGAGCGTGGGGAGCATGTCTGCTATCATCCGGAACATGTCCCCATGTAACATTGAAATTTGCTCCAAGCGCTGAAATTGAGCGATGTTGGAGAGTCAATGATACACAGTAAATATGGAGGCCTGGAGGATCTTGCAGCTTGCTCACCACTGTAAGCTTACTTGCAAAGGGGATATCCATACACTGCCATAAGAGAAGTTTTTGTTGCAATCTCTCAAGGCACCAATCCCACATAGCACTAGGAGAGAGGCCAACCTTGCCTGAAAGACCTGTGAAGATGAATGTGGGGAGACAGGGCATTATTCACCAAAACAAAGGTTGACAGATGTGAAATAAGGGTGTTAATTATACTAACACATCATGGGCCAAAGTAGAGTCAAGTCAACATATTTGTGATAATTGTTTAGTCAATATGATCATATTCTTTGGCAAATTCAATTTTTGAAACTGGGGCTTGCTGATCGGACTCCCTAGCCCACCCCAAGGCCTCACAAGTTTAAAAAACTGTACAAAATAAACCGCTCTTGAACAAATCCAGTTTTCTCTCGGTGAACAACTTTCCTGGCTACATCCTGCACTTGCATAACTAATGCCTTGGCCATAATTTTATGGGAAACACAATAAAATTATTGGATGCCACCCACCAGTTGAATCTCTTGCTACATTCTTCGCAATAATCTTGATCAAAGCTTGATTAAGTGATTCTGAAAGGCTTCCTAAAGAGAATATGGCAAAAATCACCCCCCACTAAGTCCCATTCTACGTGGATGAAAGGGAATAAATGAAGTCTTCCTTTGTGAACTCTTTGTCCATTCTGTCCTGGTCACCAATCAAGACCTTATGAGGAACAACTCTGTAGCAAGCATCCCTACTAATCACAACTGGATCTGACAAAGTGTAAGAAGAAACTATATTTTGAAAATGCTCGCTAAGCATACCTTAGATTTTGTTTGGATTTTTCTCGAGAGATCCATTCGCTTAATGAATACCAAAGACACAATAAACTATCGCCTTCTTCTTTAGGAAATTGAAGAACTTAGATTCCTTGTCGCCCTCTTAAATTCAGTACAATTGGGGATGCACTTGTTCCCTTTGTCATGCACCTGTGCCGTTTTGGCAATGCACTCCTTTTGCATTGCCATCTCAAGTTAGGATTCATTAGCCTTAAGAGAAATTTTATTCAAATCCTTCTCCAAGAGATAACACATCTCCTCCAACTGCCATCTGGTCTCCTGAAGCTCTCTCCTATGCTTATGTGTGACCATGCGACCCCACCCTCTCATAAAATTTAAAGTACGACGAATAGTTGCCACCCACCATAGCAACCATCCTCTCTCCCAAAGGACACAGAACAAGATTCTAGACACTATGCATAAAAGCATGGAACTCTGGAGATTTGAAATGAGAAACATTGAGCTTGAACAAGGGCAAAGGCTTGCAGTCCACCACATGCCCTACTGAGATGGAGGTCATAATGGGTAGGTGATCCAAACCAGTGGCAGCAATCAACATATCAACAGGACACATATTCTCAGAAAAGGAGGTGTCATTCTTCCAACCATAAATCAGATCCAACCTAGCTTGAATGTTGGTAGAGCCTTGTGTAAAGTTGGACCAAGTGAATCATACATTGGAGTATAACTTTTCTTTCCTCAATTGGGATGAAAAATTTGAAGGGAAACTTTGCACTTAGACTAGGCTTGCTTCTCCAAACCATTGATCATTGAACCAACTCCTCCCTTATCAGCCTCCCACTTAACCATCTTGAAATCCCCACCAAGAATCCATTCTGTGTCTGGGAGAGAGTACTCCATCCATGCCCAAAGATGGGTGGAAGTAGAACTAAGGTTTGGCACATATACTAAATAAAAACCTAGTAGTCTCCCTCGAAACAAAAGTGTAATTCACACACAATGATTACTTGGGTAACTCGCAGAAGCTATAACAAAATTATGCAAACAAGGTGAGAAGGCTAACACCTCTCTCCCTCCTCCCAGATCATGATTTGTGGGCCAGAAACGGTCACTCTAAAAATAACTCATGCGGTTGTGAAGTTCAAATCCAGCTGATTTGACCTCCCGCAGAAAATATCTTTGGTTTAGCCTTCTGAAGAACACAAATAGCCTGCTTTCTAGCAGTCTGGTGAATCCCTTTTATCGTTATCCCTCTGACATTCCAAGATAAAAGGGACATAGCTTCATTCAGGGAAGAAGGGATTGACCAGACTACTAAACTTATTGGTCAACATTAAAGACCTCATAGAAGATGTATTGCTCTCAGGTGAATGGGACACAACCTCCTTGAAGGGATTCACCCACAGAGCAGGACTCACAACACTACCAAGTCTCTCCGAGGTAGTGGGTGTCAGCCCCCTTGCGCTCGTTGGGTTTAACTTGCCATCCCTCATCAACCCAAGACCCTGAATCAAAACTCTTCAAATAGTGGAAGTTGTCTGCATATGATTATGCTCAGAGCAATAACTAAAGGTCCTCTAGAGCTGCCTGGAGATCGACTGCTGCATTGAATCTCTGATGCATTCAGGCGCCTCCTGTGCGACAACCTCTGTTTCCCTGCTACCTGAAGTTTGAACCAGGCGTTGAAGGAGGAATTGACCCTTCAGCTGGAGTCTGAGAGCGATCCCTTCTTGGACACTTGGCCAAGACAAACCCGCCTAGCCAGTCAGAGTTGTCGACATTAAAGCTCCTGCATCACCTGAAGCTTGGGAGCTCTTGGAGGGAGCTTCAAATGGGGATAGTTTCGGATGAGATCATCCTATGCTTGGCTGGAAAAGCAAGAATTTGACAATTCAAATAGCGAACATTTTGTTGTCAAACTCCATTTACTGTTATCATTGACTTAAATAAGGGTAGCTTCTTCTTCAAATCAACCCCTATACATACTTGTATTGAGCTGAAAAGAGTTAAGTCTACTGTCTAGGATTAAAACCTTGCTAAGCTAGTTGGAAAACAGATCAACAAATGGGCCCAAGTCAGCAGGAAGCTCAAGCCGTGGAGGCTAATCGGTTTGTGTTCTATCTTACAGGTTGAAATCAGATCTCCAAGATTGTACATAAGCCAAAGAACCCACAATATTTATGCATTATGCTGAAGGAGTTGTCCTGCAGCCGATTCAACATTAAACAAAAGACAAACATATTTGTAACCCATACCCCAGTATGAATTCCGAGAAACTCCTTTTTCTTCTCAGTTCAACGCACACCATTTGTTGAATGTTGCTTCATCCACCATGTGTTGAAGAAAATACAAGATCACCCCATGACACTCTAGGTTCTGGCTCCCTTCTACTTACTTCTTATTATTACCCAGAAAAGAAAATGAAATCCTTCACCCATGACATTCATTTTGGCCTGATGTGTGGAAATATCAACCTTTTCGGCTATCGGGATCAGAGAATAGGAGTCCTACTTCGAAGATCATCTCCCCATGACCAATAAATAGTTTTCGATGACGCCTAACAATACTTGGTTTTGCTTCAACAAACATGCAACCTCCCTTTGGTTGTTGTAAATTCAATGAAGACACCTCCAGAGCGGCTGAAGAATCTTTAATCAACATATCATGGTTTTCCTTTACCATTGGAGTTTTTGGATTGTCCTCAAAGCTAAGCACTAAATCTGTCTTTAAATTGCTTGACCTGGGCACGTTATTGCTAGTCAACGGTGTCCATTTGTCCTGTTGATTAAACTTAGGAACTACAGCAGAATCGAATCTTTCACTTAGCGAAAGAAGAGTATTCTTGGATGACCCATTAAATTTTTTTCAAACTAAAGGCATGAAATCCAGTAGAGATTGTTCCCTAGATCTGGCTCTTTCATTGTAAGCCTATCCATCCCTTTCAGAAGTAGGTAATCTTCCTCTAGACTTAGATCACATACCCCTCAAAATCTGGCTGTGTGTGTGACTGTGTTTTTATTACTGCTCATTAAAAGTTGTAAAATTTCTTGTGTTTCAGTCGTATTTGTTTATGAGAAATGACTTAATTTGCAACAGAAAGATAAACTGGGTCGGGCATTAAACAATCATGAAAATGGTGGCTTGAAACCGGGTTGGGGAATGAGATAAAAATTTACATGGTATCAGAGCTTTGTTAGAGAAGGAGCAGAATTTTATAGAGTGAAAAATTTCAGACTGTCAGTGAATTCTTTTGTCAGTGGGCAGCACCTTGTTGAGACTTGAATTGTGCAGTGAAAATGGCAACATGATTTAGGTTGGAGGATAGGCTAGATGGGGCTGGGAAGTTTGTCCCATGGAAATCTAGATTGATGCTTATATTGGAGGAAAACGAACTATGGGATTGTTACCACCTAAGTTGTACTTAGTGGTTTTTTATCAAGTGAGCTTGGTGAACCGGACAATGATAACTTGTTTGGACTTCAGAAGACCTTCAGTCTTGTTTCTGGGAAACTTTGTTGTACTATATCACATGTTTATATCCCCTTGGGGGAGTTGTAATAAATGTTTTAGCATGATAATGTCTGTAAAAGACTCGGTCTCCTAGACCTCATTTGTCAATCCGATCAGCCCAGGGTGTTTTTTCCCTTGGTTATTATTGGTTGTTGAATAAACGACTGATAATTTCTGAGTTTTTCACTCAATACCTCCAAAGTAGGGGTGGTCGGCTTGGCATTTAGGCTTGTTGAGGTTATTAGACTCTATGTGTCAATGTATAAACATGCTAGGCATTATGGTCGAGTCATATGAACATGTCCAAGTCCCCCTAGGTTTTTATTTTTTTAAATTTTTTTAAGTTTTTTAAGTTTTTATTTTTCCACAAAAGCTTAGGCTATTTTGTAATAGTCTAATTGGAAAAATTGGTTTTGTAATAAAAGTGGGCCAAATAATCAGTTTTAGTCACGGGGGTGCTCATTTTCAAGCTAAGAGCACCATGTAAACCCATAGACCCACTTTTTCTTAGTTTTGAGTGATTCTCCATCACCCAGGTCAGAAAGCCCCAAAAAATCAATTGTTGATTATTTTAATTAATAAATTGATGAATAATGGAGCAAATCCAAAATCCTAGATCAATGGATTCTCAACCGATTTGATTGAAATCAGTCTCATCGGCATCAGATTGACTGGATTTGACAAATCCTTGACTGAAGGAGGTGATCTGGGTGGATCCAAAGTTGAACTTCAGTGTCCTTTATGGGGAATTGCGCCCTCTCTCTCTCTTCCACACGTGTGGGCTCTTCTGGGAGCTCTGTGGTTGATGATTCAGTTAGCAGGTTGATGTGTCAGCTCAATCAACCCTTCGATTGACATGTAGACTCAGTGGAAGCTCAGTTGAGCTTCAAATCAGGCATTGATGGACTCTCCTTCAACTGCAGTTGTCTATCTCCTTGGGATTTGTGCCCCCTCTGGGCTGGGCTTTCAAGTTTTTGTATAAATAAAGCATGGCTGCCTCCTTTCCGAGTTAGTAAGAGTTGGATTGAGGAGCTATTGCTGTTGTAATACTGTGTAATATCTTTTGCTATTGGAATAAAGTGAAGCTTTGGAGGCAAGATGGTGTCATGTCTTTGTATGTGTGGATGAGCATTGCCATGTTTCACTGAGGTAACCTGTATCTATGTTTATAATTTGCTAATTGTTTGTGGATTCATTGCTAAGATTGATAATAAGTTTATTATAATCTTGAAAGCAAAGGAGTTTGTTAATAAGTTTATTGGCCATCTTTTTCCTTTTTGATGCATGTTTAGAGATCTAGATTCATCATGTTTTATAAGTTTATATGCATGTAATTCTGAAATCTCTATGTATGTATTAACCGGATCTCACAAGTATTTTGGCAAGTCTTTGGATTCAGTTGCAGGTTCCTAGCTTGGAGAGGATGCTGATTTAGTCTGCTTCTTTACTCTCTCCAAAAGCATTCAAAGGCATAGTCACTCAACATTCCACTGGAAAGCTCCACGGTTGATCTTCAAGGCTTCCAGCAACAATGCTCTTCTTTTCCTCTTCCTCCAAATTTTTCTAAAATTAGTCCGGTGATTTGTTTGCAGCTTTAAATTTGTTTAGATCTATCAATTTCAGAGTTTATTTTACATAGATCTTGCTGCCTTAAAACTCATAAGCTAGATCTCATTCCTAAAAGAAAATTTACAAGCGTTCTAGATCTAGTTTTAGGGAAAATTGTCATTTTCCAAGGCTGTAAAATGGATTTAAAGCTTGTTGAATGCATGGTTGTTTCTTAAAATCTAAAAAGTTATATTCAACAATTTAAGTGCTTCATACTGGCTGCCCCCAAAGCAGGCCAAGACCCAAAGGAAAGCTTGCTTTCCTTTGTTTCTTTTCCGCTTCTTCAAAAACTAGTTTTAACTTAGAATTTTTAGGTAAAAAGTTTGTTCATCCAAAAGTACTTTGACAGTACTTTTGGGTATATTTAACTGTGATAAGCTTGCTGGTTTTTAGTAGGTGTAACAAAAAAGAGGAGGCGGCGCTGTCCGGAAAGCATTTTTGGACCATTCGAAACCCCCCAGGGGGTCTTCGTCTTCCCAAAATTTCAAATTTTTGCAATTTGTAAACCTTTGGTCTCATGCCATATAAGGACCAAGTGGATTAATTTCAGTTTGTTGATATTGTAATTGTTGCTAATAAAAAAGAAAAAATCTTTTCGAATAGGTTCTTTCGAGCCTATTCACCATCCCCCCTGGGGGGATTCGCTTCCATGTTATTTTTTACATTGTTTCACCTTATTTCTGTTTTAGTTTAGTATTGACATGCATGATTGTATGCTTTGATAAACATTTTCTATTATTCCATATTTTTAATTCAAAAGTAATCATACTACTTACCCCACGACTTCTTGATTGACCCGCAAGGGGAAAGAGATGTGTGGTAGGACTAATAAAAAAACCGGTGTTGTGTCACTGATTCCATTTTCATTAATTGTTTTAATAATCATAATAAAATCAACCCCTCCTTGTTTCCTCGATTGAGGTCCACTTGGACCGAAAGAGGTTCCTGGAGGGTTTTCTTTTTAATAAGAACACCTCATTTAAAACTTACTAAAAATAACAAAGACTCCAGTGTGTATGATCTGTACTTGGCTGTGGTTCGTCCGATCAGTCAAGCTGCATCAAAAACACTTGAGTGACTAAATTAATTAGTCTTCACCTCCCAAATTGACAAACCATCAGGTGAAAATCCAACGCCTCGAACAAATTGTAAGCAGTGGCAAAATAACTAAAGGAGTGGGAACAACTGGAAAGTGATCTCGAGGCACCGATCTCTGCCACACCTTGACGGGTGCGTTATGAACAATAGTCTCCGAGACTCCGTTCCAGCCCGCAAACACCTTGCGGGTAGCCGTGAAAGTTCACTTTTGGACATACTCAAAGTACCCCTCGGGTATATCTGGAGTCCCCTTTTTGCCTAAATTAATTCATTTACATTCCACATTAATTTAAAATCTACCAAGAGACATTTGCAAAACATTCTTTCAAGCGCATGGAAGCACATTATTTTCTCTGTTGACTCCATTTAAGGCACTGGTGATTTACTTTGATCAATTCTTTCGATTATATATATATTGAGTGTCATTACTGTGCTTATATGCTTTAAATCTTGCATCTTGTTATCCCTTGTTTCCATTGGTTAATTTCAAAACTCCTAATTAATATAACACCATCACACTAAGTAATTAGCCTTAGTAATTTAATGGGGGCTACCCCCCTTGGCTTTGTTAGGAGTTAGCATGAACGGAGGAGTCAAGAACAAGGTGACAGCCTTGACACGAGACTTGCCCCCAAGGACACATCGAGTGGCTTGAAGATTTCTGCCACGTAACCCAGGTGTGTGAAAGGCGACAACAGGGATGAAGTGGTTCACAATACAACAACGAATCCTATTGTAGTTCTAGCTTCCACCGATGCACAAGCACTTTCTGCTTTCAACAAAAAGGACATAAAAGCCAGAAGGATTATTCTAGATGCAGTTAAAGATCATGTTATCCCTAACATTTCTAGTAAAGCCCATGCATATTAGATGTGGGATGCTTTGACCAGCTTGTTTCAAAGCTCAAATGAGAATAGGAAAGTGGTGTTGAGAGAGAAATTGAAGAGTATCATGATGGCCAAGGCTGAGGGAGTGACTTCCTACCTTACTAGGATATCTCAGGTGAGAGATGAGCTTGCAACAGTGGGAGAGGTTGTTTCTGGCTTTGAGCTAGTGCAGACAACCGTGAATGGGGTTGCAAAGCCTTGGGCAATTTTTGTGGAGGCTATAGTAGCCAGGAAGAACTTGCCTTGTTGGGATAGACTTTGGGATGATTTTGTTCAAGAGGAGACCCGAAGAGGTCTTGTGCAGGGGAGCTCTTCTACTATGACATTCATCGATGACCATTCTCAGAAGACCTGGATTTACTTCCTGAGGAGCAAGAAATCTGAGGAGGTCTTGTAGAGGTTCCAAGAGTTCAAAGCTCTTGTAGAGAATCAGACTGGGAGGAGGTTTCAAGCACTTAGATCAGATAACGAGGGTGAGTATACCTCCAAGGAGTTCGATGAGTATTGCAGAGAGAAGGGCATTCAGAGACAATTGACATTACCATACTGTAATATCCCAAATACTGATATTCTATTGTTTAACTATTCTAGGCCTTACTTGTACTCTTTAAATGTGCAAGAATATTGGATACAAATTTGCATGCAAGGTGTTGGGAAAATGGCCCTAAATTATAGTTGAACAAGGGCAAAGATTTGCAGGAAGAAGGTAAACACTTGCCACTTGATAAAATGTTGCGAGTCCTCTAGAAATCTGATGCATGCACGAGGGCTGGATGATAGTGCTCCTCCTCAAGGGTTGAACCCTCGCTTCACACGTGTGCCCTCCTTAGGCTGAAGGTGACGTTTTTGGAGAAGGGATGGTCAGATGCTGCCGAACTTTGTAGGCCGTCGGTCTTCACTTGTCGGAGAGATGGAGTGCCACATGCAGAGATTTGGCGTCCTCTAAGTGCCCTAGTGAATTGTTTTACCTCCTTGTTGGTCATGCCTCTTTCTTGTGTGATATGATGGTAACCGCCTTGGCTAAACAAACTGGAAGCTGATAATCACTCGGTGTCGTGGGATGAGCCTGCCGAGAAAGAGGAAGGCGACATGCGGAGGAAAAACTGGGTTTTGGGGTCCCAACGAATCCTTCTGGGATTCCCAGCTATTTTCCAGCTGCAAAACGTGAACACTGCAAATAATACTTTTGAGTATACTGGATCTTGGAACATGGATATATAAGATGAATGCCTTTGATAAACCTGACTGGTTTATCCTGAAAGAGACTAGGGCAGATATTCCACTGCCAAACCCTCGTTAGCTGAAGATGACGTCTTCAACCCCAACTGCCGCGACTGCATGTTGTGCTGCTGCTCAAAAGCTCCAAATCAACAACAACAATAACAGATAATCTCTTTGGTCCAATAACCATTCTTAAATAGAATATCATGCACTTTTAGGGTTTACGGTTCGCTTTTGCATGCATGTAATTCTAATTTCATGTTGACTTTAACACTGAAGAAATAAGGCTTGCATGCTCCGCATGCTTTAGGATATGAACTCTGATGGCCTTCTTACTACATTGATGACTTAATAATACTGAATTGATGTACCTTTCTGCTCCTAGTGCTATCAGTCCTCAGTTATCCCCTTTTCTTTAATACCCGCTCGAACCTATGGAAATAAGTTAGGTTAACGGGTGTCTCAGGGTGGTTTAGTTGAAAAAGGACATTACACATACACTCCCGAGTAGAATGGAGTGGCAGAAAAGAAGAACTGATCCATTGTTGGAGCAGCGAGAACCATGCTACATGATCAATCACTTCTTTTCTTTCTTTGGGTAGATGCATGTAGTACAACTGTATACCTTCAAAACAGGAGTCCCCATCGTGCCTTGGGGAAGAAGACTTCTGAGGAGATGTTCATAGGCAAGAAGCCTAAGGTGAGTCATTTTCATATATTTGGTCGCCTGACTTTTTCACATGTCCCTTCTGAGAAGAGGACAAAGCTTGAGCCCACAGTAGAGAGAGGCATCTTTGCGGATTATGATAAGACTTCGAAGGCCTTCCACATTTATCTTCCTATTGAGGAAGGTTGTTGTGAGGCGGGAAGTGAGATTTGAGGAGCGAGCCTTCAGGAAGTCTAGAGAGCCAGTGCAGGGAGAGCAGTAGGTTCCCACACCTCAGGTAGCTTCATAAGTACGTTCAGTACAGAGTACAGGTTCACAGGTTTTCGGGGTTACTGGGCCACAAGATCTTCAGGTTCAGTGGTTTAGCCAACAGGTTCTTCGGGGACAGGTTTTGGTTCTCAGGTCATAGGTTCACCATATAGAGCTATTGGATCGCAGATTTCACCAATTGTTAGTTCACCAACTCTTGGTACAGAGGTTATTGGGCCTTTTACTTCTGGGAAATCTTCAGATGATGACAACCTGTTTGGGAGCAACCTTCAAGGAAGAGGAAACTGAAATGGCTTCAGGAGACCCTGAAGGAAGCTATACATATTTTGGAACGTCCAAGGAACTAGTGAGGACTATAGTGATGCCAAATAGGTTGGGTATGGCCTTGGTTGCTATTCTTTGTGATTCAGAGCCATCTACTTTTGAGGAGAGCTCTCAACATCATGTTTGGAGAGATGCCATGATGGAAGAGTACCATTCCATTATGAAGAACGATGTTTGGGAGATTGTTCCAGGACCTGAGGGGAAGTTAGTGGTGTCTTCTTGATGGCTTTACAAGGTAAAGCGTGCTACAGATGGCAGTGTGGAGAAATACAAGGCTCAGTTTGTGGCATGTGGGTTTTCACAGATAGAGGGAGTTGATTGTGATGAGACCTTTGCATCGGTTGCTCGTTATACTTCTATTAGATCATTGATTTCCGTTGCTGCGGAAATGGGTTGGAAGATCTGTCAGATGGATATGAAGACTGCATTTCTCAATGGAATCATACATGAGGATGTTTATGTGGAGCAGCCACAGTGGTTTGAGGTTCATGGGAGAGTCTGATGTTTGCAGGCCGAAGAAAACCTTGTATGGGCTGAAGCAAGCTCCTCGAGTTTGGTATTCCAAGATAGACTCTTGCTGTCGATAGGTTTTCTGAAGAGTGAGGTTGATCCGAATCTCTACTTCATCATGGTTGGAGACGATTCGCTCATTCTTTTGTTGTATGTGGATGATTTGTTTATCATAGGTGATGAGAGACCTACCGCGGTTTGCGAGAGAGATCTTGCTTCAGAGTATGAGATGATTGACATTGGGTTGATGCATTATTTTTTGGGATTAGAGGTTTGGCAGGAGCTTGGTCATATTTTCCTAGGGCAGGGAAAGTATGTAGTGGATATTTTGAGGAGATTTTAGATGGATGATTGCAAGTCGATGTCCACACCTATGGTCACCAACTGAAAGAAGCTTCATGCTTCTGAGGGTGAGTTGGTGGATCCTACCTTATATTGTCAGCTCACAGGTTCGTTGATGTATCTGGTAACCTCTAGGCCAGGATTTTGTTTTGCGGTTAACGCTCTTAGTCAGTTCATGGTGGACCCTAGGAGAGTGCACCAGGTTGCCGCAAAACATGTGTTGAGATACCTTGCAGGTATAGTGGATTATGGTCTGGATTATAGGAGATCAGATGGGGTTAGTTTAATTGGCTTCACAGATTCAAATTGGGCAGACAGTGTAGTGGATCGAAAGAGCACTTCCGGATGTTATTTCAGTTTGGGCTCGGGAGCAATGTTGTGGTTCAGTCGGGAGCAAAAGTTTGTTGCTTTGAGTTCTGTAGAGGTCGAGTACATGGCAGCCAGTTAGGCTAGTTGCGAAGCACTATGGCTTCATAAGTTAATGGTGGATTTATTTGATCAGGAGTTGAGGCCTACGGTGATTTATTGTGACAATCAGAGTTGCATCCAGCTCTTTGAGAATCCTGTATTTCACGACAGGTCAAAGCATATTGAGATTAGGTACCATTTCATTTGTGATTATGTTCAGAGAAGAGTTGTGGAGTTGCAGTACATTTCCACTGATGAGAAGGTTGCAGATATCTTGACGAAGTCACTTGGAAGAGGCAAGTTCATTCATTTTAGAGACAAGTTGGGTGTGGTGCAGAACACCTAAGAGGGTGTGTTGATTTTTGTACGTAGGAAAGTGTCGCCTAGTGACTTTTGCCTAAGTCATAAAAAGGGAAAAATGAAAGTGACCTTGCAATTAATAACTTGAGATGAGTTTTAATTTTTACTTTAGAGAATAAGGTGACAGGCAAGGGAAGGCATTAGAGTCTCATTCTTTTTTTTCCACAAGAGTTGGAGAGCAGAGAAGTAGAAAAATTGCAGGTTGAGAGAGAGCAGCATTGGGCATGTTTCCCAAGACTGTACAATGGCAGTAATCGCATTTTCGAACAACATGCTTCCGGAGGCAATTTTGGGCGCGGATTTCAAGGTAAGCCTGCATAGTTTTCTGGGCACAAAAGTTGAGGTGGTCTGTATAGTTCGTACAAATTCGTATAGTCAGTAATGTCTATACGGTTTGTATAGTCTATAGAGTACAATAGGTGGGCATGTAAATCGAGGTTTGTACAGTCTGTACGGTTCAGCAGTGGGCACAAAAATTGAGATCGTCGGTACAGTAATTTTGGCACATTTTTCGAAACAGATGGTTGGTAGAAAATTTGACTGTGAAATTTCTGAATTTATGCAACTTGCTGAGCATTTTGGTGGAGATAAGTTCATCTCTGATTTTTGCTGAACTTTATTCTTACTAAAGAAAATAAAATTCTCTCTCAAGCTAAGTTGCCAGAAAACGTGGGTACAGGGACGGGTACTGGTACGAGGACGGGGACGGGGACTCCACTTTTTGAAACAAGGTACTTCGGTACGTCGGGGGCACTGTAGACATATATATATGTGTATGTATATATATATATATATATTTATATATGTGTGTGTGCGTGTGTTAAAATTTATAAAAATAAAACATTTCACACTCACATCGTACATGCATATTTGATATTTCTAAATTCAATGATTCATATGAACATTCGCATTGCAAACATAAAATAATAAATTTGATAAATCATATGACATAGACTCATATTAGATATCAACTAGAAGACTGAAGTTATATTAATATAATTAACAACATAAAATTTATATGTCCATGACACCATGAGTTCAAACTTCATTGCCATACTGCATCCAAAATTTGCCAAAAGGCATTTTTAGACATGAAAAAGAAAGTTCAAAACAGTAAACATTGAACATGAACAAGATAGTTGATTTGGCTTCCTCAAGCCATGTCATCAACAGCCTTAGGATCAATGTCATTAGCATCACTAAGGTCCTCTGTCACGTTGTCGGTGGAGTAGTGAGCACAGTGCACTAGCCGTGAGAAATGCAGTGTTGCGCTGGTTTAGGTAAGGGGCAAGGGATCGCATAACATGTGTTTTAGTGTTTTATTATTTAATTTTTAAAATTTTAAACTTCAAAATTTTCAAATTGACTCATCCCAAACAACGAGCTAAGATAAATTGTCCAATGGCTCTATCGGTCGCGTACCCAATCACGTGGTACGATGTACCAAGATCCACGCAAGTACCCTATTTTCATACATGAAGTACCCGGTACGTGAGATTGGATTTGGGTACGGCTGGGGACGTACCATTGAAGTACCCAGTACTGGTTTGTGTACCCGATCCCCCGGTACGGGTACCCATGCAACACAGCTCTCAAGCATAGGTTTTCCCGAGAGGTTGGGGTTTTGATTGGGTCATTTGACCAAAATTTTGAGTATGATTTTTTATGTGTGACTGTTTTTGTTACTGCTCATTAAAAGTTGTAAAAATTCTTCATGTGTTTCAGTCATATTTGTTTATGAGAAATGACTTAATTTGCAGCAAAAAGATAAATTGGGCCGAGCATTAAACAATCATGAAAATGATGGATTGAAACTGGTTTGGGGAATGAGATAAAAATTTACAGTTAGTATATTTAGCATTCCTTCTAGCGCTTTTGTTAGGCTAATTAGTTTTCTATGACCTAGGGTTTGTAGGTGTTTAGGTTTTCTTATGATCAAGAGAAAATTCAAACTATGTAAAGGATTAAATCATAAAGTTGGTAATATTTCCTAAAGCATCTCTTCACTTGCATTGAAGATATTTGATGAAGGGAGATAGATCTAGTAATTCCCTTCAACATTAATTCTTTGAAAAGTTGTCTCCTATCAGTCTAGCTTGATTTGATGAGGTGAGGAGCTAATGTTGGGCTAATTAGTTTTCTATGACCTAGGGTTTGCAGGTGTTTAGGTTTTCTTATGATCAAGAGAAAATTCAAACAATGTAAAGGCTTAAAGCATAAAGTTGGTAATATTTCCTAAAGCATCTCTTCACTTGCATTGAAGATATTTGATGAAGGGAGATAGGTCTAGTAATTCCCTTCAACATTAATTCTTTGAAAATTTGTCTCCTATCAGTCTAGCTTGACTTGATGAGGTGAGGAGCTAATGTTAGGCTAATTAGTTTTCTATGACCTAGGGTTTGTAGGTGTTTAGGTTTTCTTATGATCAAGAGAAAATTCAAACAATGTAAAGGCTGAAAGCATAAAGTTGGTAATATTTCTTAAAGCATCTCTTCACTTGCATTGAAGATATTTGATGAAGGGAGATAGGTCTAGTAATTCCCTTCAACATTAATTCTTTGAAAATTTGCCTCCTATCAGTCTAGCTTGACTTGATGAGGTGAGGAGCTGATCTAGTGCAATGTGGACATCATACGACGATGAATTGTTATATAAAAAAATAACATAATACAATATATAAATAATAATAATAACAATATTTAATTAATAAAAGGGTTTTATGAAAAATAAATGTCTTATCGAAAAGACATGACCATTAGTAAAGGGCGGTATATACATCAAATCTTCGTATTGTAATATCATCATATTTCAAGTCATTATCAAATATATATTTTATTTCCAATTGATGGATTATTTATTTTATTTACGTTGGGTATTCCGGTTTGAGAAAAAAGAAATGTCTTTGTGAAAAGACTTGACCATTAGTAAAGGGTAGTATATATATAAGGTTTGATTGTGACTTTCCACATAAAGTCATGACCCTATAGACACCCTTTGATAATAATAATCTCCTAAGCACTAATTAATATATCTATAACATGAATCATATGGCATGATATGTAAATATTCATGATGGAAAGTCCATGTTGTTATGAGAAAATTTGGAATACCCCTCTATTTGTAGTTTTTGTTTTCTTCTCAAGTTTAATCTCAACAAATCATGGTGGCTCTAACTTGCTTGTAGGAATCTCATTCTTAACAACTACATGTGATGCTACAAAACAATGACTAACCTCTAGATCTATCAACATAGAAACACAATCAACAACAATCTTACAATGCACTTCAATAATTGTCGCCTGGTGGGATGCATATCTCTGTTGGTGACTTGGGTTTCCTCTTTGTTATGCCTTAGATCGTCTGAAGCGTGTCCTTCAGGATGTACTAGAGTGAGGGGGTCTTTTGCCATCGTAAAAGGCCTTGTCTGGGCTTTCTTATGTAATAGTGTTGGTCTAGTAGGGCTCAAAACCCTTGGTTTGGTCACAACAGGTCCTCTTGGTTCTCATTTCAAGTAGTTCTAGGCTTGTGGCTCGATTGACTATTCCTTGATGGGCGGAAGTCCCTCATCATGTTGGGCATTTATGCCCATTTTAGGTGTCTGGTGCACCTTGGGATCAGCCCATTTGGACACATGGCTCAGGGGCTCCTAGCCACACTTGTGATTATGCTATGTAGAGGTGATTGCGCTTGTAAGGGTTGTCATACCCTCTTTAGCACACCTCATCTATGCCCACTTGGACCTCTCTTTTGATGTATTACCCCTACTCCTGGTCTCTATGTGTAAAAATGATTATGACATCATCCTTCGAAGAATGTATTACCTTTCTAAAAAGGAGGACGTTGAGGGATAAGCACATTGTTGGGATTAGTTGGGGTATAATGTCCTCCTTTAGGTTCAACTTCTCACTTGGTTGAAGCCATTTGCATAACTTTATTGTTATTTTATGTCATTTTGCGGTTTAGTCCCTAGCGTGTGGGTGACAAACCCAAATTCTGAAATATTTTATCTTTTAGTAAGGAAGGATCTAAAGGTAATGAGGCTATGTTGCTCCATATAAATAAAGAGAATCTTCTTCTCATTTATAATAAGATAAGGGTTCAAATATGATCTTATTTCATTTTATCTTAGTCTAGATGAGCAATTAAAACTAGGCACACTTTTCATACCCACTTTATCACAGCTCATCTATGCGCACTTGGACGTCTCCCTTTTGATGTATTTACCCCTACACTTGGTTTCCATGTGTAAAAATGTTGATGACATCATCCTTTGAAGAAAGCATTACCTTTTTGAAAAGGGGGACATTGAGGGATAAGCACATTGTTGGGGTTAGTTGGGGCATGACATCCTCCTTTAGGCTCATCATCTCACTTGGTTGAAGCCATTTGCATAATTTTATTGTTATTTTATGTCATTTTGCGGCTTGTGGATGACACCCTAATTTTGAAATATTTTATCTTTTAGTTAGGTAGGCTTTAAAGTTAAAGAGGCCCTGTTGCTCCATATAAATAAAGAGAACGTCCCTCTCATTTTAATACAAGAAAAGGGTTCGGATATGATCTTATTTCTTTTTATCTTAGTCTAGATGAGCAATTAAGGCTAGGCACACTTTTCTTTTTGGCATATTTCTCTTGTGTTGAAGGATAAATGTCGATGTTCTAGGGTTTTCTATTTGCCTCAAGGTTGATCCATGTGAATGGTTGTTATAACTCAAGGCTAAGGAAGGACCTAATATCTCTCTCGCTCTTTTTTGGGTGGATGTTGGTAAGATCTTTCAATTTTCTTGTTTGACGTTGGTTTTGTGCACCTTAAGCAAGGAATATTAGTGTTTTGCTTGCATCTTGTCAATTTTGTTTGAAGGATACCTTCCTCTTGAAGGAACTCACCATAAGTGGGCCTTAGGGTTCATTATTTGCTCTAATTAGGCTGAGGCTACTTTGACCTATCAAGGGTTACTAGTCTTTGCCCTAATCTGTAAATATTGAATTGTCATTTTTGTTAAGGGACATTAACCTTGATCTATTGTTGCCCTAAGGTTAAGGACTATGGTCTAACCCCTTCTCTTCCTTTTTTTGATCAAATTTCTGTTGTATATATTTCAAAAAATACAAAAAATATAAATAGTGAAAACCCTAAAAATTAGAAAATTCGAAAACCAAAAAATACCTGTCAATTGGAAAGAGTAATCCACCCAAAAAGTGCACCCCTTAGGTTTCTTGGAGGAATCCTTGGGGGCGTCCCCCTTCTATGGCTAAATTGGGAGATATTATCTTTTTTGTGGGAGGTAACAGTGTTTTTTTGGATCTGATATAACAGGTACATCAGTAAAATCAACAAGTTTTGAAGGCCTAAAAGGGCTGGAATAGCGGCTAGGTTTGACCTCTGGGGGGTTGAGGATCTATAGGAAAAATCTATTTGAAGGTTAGGGCTTTAACCAGACCTGGTTAAGCACTTTTAGATCTGGTTTAGGGCTTCTTTTTACCCTCTAGGTTTCTTGGAGAATCCTTGAGGGCGTCCCTCTTCTATGGCTAAATTGTGAGATATTATCTTTTTTGTGGGAAGTAACAGTGTTTTTTGGATCTGATATAACAGGTACAGCAGTAAAATCAACAAGTTTTGAAGGCCTAAAAGAGCTGGAATAGCGGCTAGGTTTTACCTCTGGGGGGTTGAGCATCTATAGGAAGGTTAGGGATCTAATCAGATCTGGTTAAGCACTTTTAGATCTGGTTTAGGGCTTCTTTTTACCTTCTAGGTTTCTTGGAGAATCCTTGAGGGTGTCCCCCTTCTATGGCTAAATTGTGAGATATTATCTTTTTTGTGGGAAGTAACAGTGTTTTTTGGATCTGATATAACAGGTACAGCAGTTAAATCAACAAGTTTTGAAGGCCTAAAAGAACTGGAATAGCGGATAGGTTCGACCTTTGGGGTGTTGAGCATCTATAGGAAGGTTAGGGCTTTAACCAGATCTGGTTAAGCACTTTTAGATCTGGTTTAGGGCTTCTTTTTACCCTCTAGGTTTCTTGGAGAATCCTTGAGGGCGTCCCTCTTCTAAGGCTAAATTGTGAAATATTATCTTTTTTGTGGGAAGTAACAGTGTTTTTCGGATCTGATATAACAGGTACAGCAGTAAAATCAACAAGTTTTGAAGGCCTAAAAGAGCTGGAATAGTGCCTAGGTTTGACCTCTGGGGGGTTGAGCATCTATAAGAAGAGGTTAAGAGGGCCCACCATCTGTTTGGAGGTTAGGGCTTTAACCAGATCTGGTTAAGCACTTTTAGATCTGGTTTAGGGCTTCTTTTTACCCTCTCGAGGCATGTTACTTGCCCTAACCCTCAAGGTAATCTTATATGGTAAGTTAAAATTGATTTGTTTGTGTTTTATTCATTTTTTAAAGTGTTATTGACAGCTGTAATTTCATAACAGCAGTAAGATATTGAAGTTGTTAATCTTGAAATTCATAATAAACTGTTGCAACTCCTCCCTCTCACCTAGTGTCAGTATATGTTTTCATTATTTTGGCTCCATAAGGTATTGGTCTTACCCAAAAGGTTGCTTGTTAAGGGTATTTGTGTTGTTGGAGTGATCGCAGATATCATTCGCCAATATCAGGGACTCCCCCTTGGTCTTAGGAGTTGACCTAAAGTGTTGAGAAACTGGGTTGTGGTGACATTGGGCGGTGGCCTCTCTCATGCTAACCTTACCCCTCATTGCACCAGGATCTGTGGCCTTGATCAAGGTTGCTAATTTGAGCAGAAACACTCCTCACTATATGTGGCCTTTCTTATAGCCTCTGTCAACTTCTTAGGCCCCATGATGTGAAGCTGGTTCATGTATGCATGATTGAGTCCAGTTATAAAATTACTTAAACTGCATCCTATCACCCTGGTTATAGCTGGGGACATACTTTATGATCTCTAGGAACTCTTTCTCACACTCTTAGACAGTGTTAAGGTCCTGTCGAAGGATATGGAACTTGAATCTTGATAAATGCTCAAACATGTACTTTTTCCTGAAGTACTTTTAAAACTTGCTCCAAGGGGAATCCTTCCATTGGATCTTATTCAGTGTGTTACTTTCTGCTAGTGTTTGTTTGAGGAGGAAGTTCTTGAGTTCAATCTCTGAAACTCTGTTAGAGGGGTTCAATAGCTGTTTCATCATGTTAATACATTTCCTGATTGAAACTGCTGAATCTGCTGTACCTGTAGGATAAGTGATGGAACTGTCTAGATTCTAAACTTCCGGATTCTGGACCAGATTTTGGGGCATCTGTGGGAGTCTGTTCTACTGTCCTGCCCAGCTGTACACTTGTGTAAGAGTCTTCCATTTGACCTGCTACCTGTATCTCTGGTTTGCCTGTAATAGTCTGTGTCAGCAGGTCTCTGGGCTTTGGGGAACCCACAGATGTGAATGGGGGGAGAGGGTTTATTGGACCTTCAGAAGGAAACCTTGCAGGGGTTATGGGTGTAATGGGAAACGAGGGGTTTGAAGGTAGGGAAGGACCGAGATATGTGGGATGACAAACAGAAGGTAGGAGGGGAGGGGAGGGAAGGATAGATCGAGAAATTTACATGTAAGTTTAAATCATGGAAAATGAAATTCAGTTATGATCTGAATGAGAGAATGTATTTTGCATCATGTTATAAATAAAAATAACAATTTTTCCATTCCTTTAACTGAAGTTTGAGAGTAAAAAAGAAATGAATTAGACATTCTGAGAAATTACACGCTGATGTATATTGTCTGTGACTCTGTTCTGTTGCTCATGTGGGTTTTAGCTAAGGTTTTTTGGTTCTAGTGCATGCAAAGTTTCAGATTAAGGATTTTTTTGGGTTGGTAGTGCACAGAAGTTTCAACTCAAAGGCCATGTTAATTGTGTTTCAAAATGGAGGCAGGCAGATTTTCTGCTAATTTATTTGACCAAATTCAAAACATCTGAATTTCATTAGCTGTTAAAAGTTGTGTTAAAATTGAGCAAGAAGTACAAAAAATACGAGAACCTTGTATACTTAATACAGCAGAAGTCCCACTGATGGCTAACTTGCAATAACCAATTATTTCCTGCAACAAGTTGCAGGCATGGAGATAATTACATGCACACAAAAGGAAGCTGGCATACATACAAAAGACAAAACACTATTATTAAACTGACATAAGCCAAAATGGATCAAGTGGTCTCCTTATGAAGTGCAAGAAAAGATTTCCAAATGTGAATGGCTACATCAAATTTCTGGTCTGCTGCCTTAGCTTGGCTCTGGACGTTCTGAATACTGCAGTTTCTTACTTTATTACATAAAATGGCAGATAATTACTTGCACACAAAAGGTGGCTGACATGCATATGAAGACAGAATTACGTTTAAACTGGCATAATCGAAAATTGCTTAAGTAGGCTCTTTGTTAATTGCAACTGAAGATTTCCATAGGGGAATGTCAACATCAACATTTGGGTCTGCTGCCTTGGCTTTATTCTGGAGTTTCCGAATACCGCAGTCTCTTGTAAGGTGGTGGTGCCACTGGAGGCAAACATGGGTATCTACCTGTCTTGTCTCAAGGATCAGGGGTGTGTGGGCTGGTAACTGGCTTCTCTGGATCATCCTCTATGTCAATGGATCAGTTGTCCAAAAATAGATCTTGATTCTTTAGCAAAAATCTCAGGTTTATAGTAGTGTGGGTACCGCTACCAGGAGGTGGGGAGCCCATTCCTGCCATATACCTGCTTCCAAGAGCTTTGAAGCTTGTAGTAAATGCTCCCTTTACGTTGGGATTCAGGAGATTGTTTGGGAGCTTGATTTGGGCGATACCTTTTTCAAAGTTCTTGTAGAATCTGTTGGAGTATAACACTCCGATAGTCTATACAAACTAATGTAGTTCTACAATCCATTCTGAAAGGCACATTAATATTAGTGACTAATAAACTGATAACAAGATATTATTAAGGAAGGTAGTTGGGTTGTACAGGTATCACAACTACATAGCAAGTGAAATAAAAGATGATCAACCCCATTGTATCAACTGACTGTGATGCTATAAATGTATCTGTTTTATGAGTCCATATTTATCATATTCCTAATCTTTCTTATGTGCTCCAAAATCCAGCATGGTATCAGAGTGATTTTGAACCTTGTGCCTGGAGCTTGTGATTGAATGAACCAAAAATCATAAGAAGCGAGTAGAATTCAGTGCATTTATAATTGTGATGAGTTTGAAACTGAAATGAATGCCAATAGAATTTAAAAGGCAAGTTTATAATTTAAGAGGTTATACTATTTCCAATTTTGTGACTTTACCTATTATACAGTTTGAGTGATTTAATTAAAAGTATTATTAAGGGTTTTTGAAAGGCAACAAGGCGGCGATGGGGAGCAGGCAATGTTCAGCCTTGAAGAGCATGAAGTTTGAAGGCTCAACCTTGATGGGGCTTGAAGTTTGGAGTTAGTAAGCTTGAAGTTTGGAGTTAGTAAGCCACAGAGAAATAGACCAAAGCTGTGATATGTATTAAAGCCTCCATATGTATTAAATCCTCCATCTGCATAAGGGAAGCCATGGAAAGAGCCATGCCACCAGGTAAGAGGAATCTGTAAGAGGTTGTCAAGGAAGAGAGCCCTGTTTCCAGAGAAGAAAGAGCTAACATTAGGGAATCAATGAGATAAATATTAAATCCTAATTCGAATTAGAGAGGAGATGACCACCAATGAAAAAGGGATGAGTTCAATTCAGACAGCATTGCTAAAATGCATGACCTGAAGAGAGCCAATAAAATTTTTGTGCTTTAATTTGGAAATACCAGATTTGATCAGGAGGATCAGTAGAAATTCACGAAGACTGCATGATAAGCAGTTGCATAAGTTTTTTTTTATAGATTTTTTCCCCCAACTTCGATCACAATTTGCAGATTTGATTCTTTTCTTAGAGGAAGATAAGAGACTTTGGTTTCTTGGTATTATTATTTTTTGATGTAACCCAACAAAACCTATCATAAGAGGGTGGCATATCAAGCAGGCCTCCAAATTCTCAAACACATTGACTTTTCAGAGTGCAGGAACTGAAGAACATATGAAATTTATTTAGATGTAGAGTTCTTTACTTTCTTATGATTTGTTTCTTCATGAAATCTATGTGCTTCCCAATACTATTTTCGTGCAATACGTTGAGCAGAAAGATATACACACAAATACACAGTTTTTTTTTTAAATTTCCAGAAAGGTATATATTCAGAGCTTGCTTTTTTTGATGAAATTTATCTCAGAAAGTTTACACACAAATTCTCATTTTTGCTGAAAATTAAAGATCTTTTTGAAAAGTTCAATGTTGAAAAATTCCATCCTTGGAAGGTAATTACACAGTTATAATTAATGTACAAAAGTCTGTTAAGTTTAGTGAAAATGAAAGAACTGAAATCCTCATGGCATGAGAAACTTAAGAAGATACATGACAAGAAAACCCATCGTGATCATTTTCTCTGAGTGGTCGAATCTCCAAGAAGGGGGGGGGGGGATTGAAGAAGTTGTATCTCAGGGTGGATTGTTGTCCTAGCACTTCATGAATTCTGGAATTCACTGATTTGGGAGTTTGGGAATTTGAGGTATTCAGAACTCAGGAATTTGGTAATTCAGGATTCTATCGTTACGAGGGTGATGAGACAGCTTGATGGAGTACCTGCACAATTCTGGAACTGTGGAGGAGTGAAATTACTGAAGAGCAATTTTTAATTTATGTTTTTATTGTCACTTTGTATTTTAGCGTTAAGAGGGGGTGTTGGAGTATAACACTCCTATAGTATATACCATCAATTGTAGAAGGTACAATCTATCATAAAATTCACATCAATATAAGTGACTAATAAAATAGTAATTCTATATTACTGAGGTAGTTGGGTTGTAGAGGTAGCACAACTCTATCTAGCAAATGAAATAAAAGGGATTAATCCAATTGTATTGAATGACTTCAATGTAATATATGCATATATTTTGTGAGTACATATTTATCATGTTCCTTTTCTTATGTGCTCGAAATTCCAACAGAAGGTCCCTACCTATCTAGGAGATTCTAGAAGCTTCTTAATATGGAGGGAGTGTTTTATATAAAATAATTAAATAAACTAAAAAAATGCTAAAAAATAATAATAATAATTTAAAGCATCATATATATATATATATATATATTTAAAATTAAAGTAAATTAATTAAGGATATGCAGTTAGCATAATTGTAAAAAGAAAGAGACGAATTTATGTAAAGCCACCTCGAATCCAATACAGATATATATAGTTGGGATTTCTATTGTAATTGATCATAAATCAAAATTTATAAAAAATATTATTTATTTCAGTCAAATTCTTCTTCACGTGGAGTTTACATTACAGGGAGTTTCTACAAGATCCCGACCATGCTGTGCCAAGAAATCTAAGAAAAGGTGCAAATTATCAATTCAATCCTCATTGTTTCTGGTTGCAGAAAAGCACCAAAAATAAAAAGTTAATTGAATCTGTCAAACATGCCATTTAATTTTTTTTCAAGGTATATGAATTAAGAGGGCTCACCACTAGCTATTTAGATATTTTCACTCTCAACATAAGTTTCCAGTGTGCTTAAGGTTATACACTTGGATCATTCTACACCAGTGCTCAGATATTGTGCTAGTCCAATTTATGTCCTAAATATTTACAGCTGGTTATCATTATTCCTATTGATTGATTATAAAAAACTTGGTAATATATAATTACTCATTTATTAGCCACTTATATTAATGTGAATATCAGGATCATAAACAACATTTAACTCAAAATATCGAAGATTTTGAATGTTTGATATTAGTTGAAATGACCCAATACATTTACATGAGCAATAAGCAGTTGTTACCATCTAAAAAATGTAGAAGCACCCAAATACTAACACCACTATTGGAGGAATAATAGATTTTGCATCGTAGCAAGGAATTAGAAAAAGCTTAAATCTCATGTTGTTTAAAACCGTTGGTGGTCCGTACATCTATAGATATGGGAATTGCTCTAACTAACTTGCACAGTGGGATGAATTCGTAGGTCAAATTATGCACTAATACATAGTCATGAATAGTTAGCAAAGGGTTGATTTAATTTCACATAAACCCAATCTATTGATATCTTAACATGGAAATATGGGTGTGAGCAAATTTACAAGGATTGAACACATGACCACTACTAGAGTTTTAGAAGGAAAAAATAGTAGCTATGAAATCAATCAATTATGTTCTATTTCAGTTTAAAAAATTTCATCTATTTTTATTTATTTGGTTAATTTTTTTATATATTTTATAATTTTATATTGGCACTTCCAACCTGCCAATTCCTGCGAATTTTTGCAAAGCTTTTTGTTGGACTGGGTACTTGTATCCAGTATACCTCATCTCTAAAGTAATAATTCATGCACATCACAGGTTTGAAAGGACACCTCATCTCTGAAGTTAAACTTAACTCGAAGCCAGATTGTAATGTCCTCTTATGCTTAGGCATCGAGGACCGACCCGTTAACCTATGTGATTCCTGTAGGTTTGAGCGGGTACTGACAGTTAGGGAATCAGCTGAAGACTGATGCCATATACAGAAGATCTAGGGCATCAATATCATATCATCATTGGGTCGAAGAGGGCCACCAAAGCCAAAAGCCACTTGCATGCATGACATCTGAGCATTATTTAATGATGCATGCACCCGATTAAGTCTCTATGCGCATGCATGCAAGTCAACTGCAAATTAGAAGTTAAAGTCACCTAATTAGGCCAAAAGTTAAGGTTTTCGCAGTTGAAAGTTATGAAGGAAAGATAAAGTGAATGGAGAAGACACTTATGTGATTATTGATTTGTGGAGTCGAATTGGAGAGCTCGACGAGCTAAGTTGGGGTTGAGTGCATGCTCGGCTAACTGGTATATTTCGACAGCGAAATCTATCTGCCCTAGTTCATCATCAGGTTGGATCAACCAGGTTCAACACTGGTTCATCATCTGGTTACATTCAGCAGTTATTTCGGGAGGTTGATTATTCATCCAGCCGGAGAGTTCCACCATCATACCGTGTTACCGGGGTCAGAGACAAAGCAATTCGTTTTCTTATCTATAGGGGTCAGAACTTTTGCATGCTACTTCTATTCATCTCAGAGCACCTTCATTACCCTTCCCCTGGAAGGAGGGCTGTTCAGCTTGAGTATCAAGCAAGTTATCAGCAGTGCCCCCTTTCTGGAAGACGTTGTTCTGCATGGGCGAATTGTTTTGAGGACATTCACGTTTTGGGCTATTGAGCCACCGTTTCTTTTGCATGCTGCTTCCATCACGGTTAGAGCAGTACTATAGCCCTATTGCACCTCATTAGGGCTTTTAGCAACGGCTTATTTATTATTCCGGAGCATCTACAGCTTGAAAGGAGGGTGCATTCACCTGTGGTGGACAATTTGGTTTATCTCCCTATTCCTCTGTACACACATAAAAAGAAAAATACCAGTTTGGGATATTACAGTGGTATCAGAGCTATTTTCCTTGCCAGCTGTGGGCATGCAAAAAATTATAAATGAATTCAGGAAACCCATACAACATTACTCACAGGAGACAGAGGTATAGAGACAAAGAAGAGGAGTTAGAGGACATAGATTTGGGGAACATAGATTATCAGTTTAAAAAAGGAAAAGAAACAATGGTCGATGATGATAAACCAGCTTTCAATAGTCTCATATCAGCCATAAAAGAACTCACTATCTGGAAAAAAGAAATGATGAGCACCTTTAGGCAAATGATTGAGAAGAATGGGCCCACCCCACACAGTCCCTTGTTTCCCAACAGTGATAGGGTATCCACCAGCAGTAGTAGGGAGCACTTACATACCAACATGCAGTGCCATCCCCATATATACAAGCCTTTCCGACCTACCATCCCTCAATTCTTAGATAGCCCAACTGCAATGCCTCTAGCACAAGCAGAACCAAAAGAACCCATGAGTGCCTATCTGAGAGAATATAGAGCTTTAGGAGAGGACTTCCATTCAACCATGATCTTCACTGACTTCTGCCACTTTAAAAGTAAGAACAAACTCAAAGCTTACAATAGGCCATTCACCGAGAACTATGAGTTACAGCGTACCGTAGGGAAACTGACTATCCCTACCTTTGAGGGCACCTTGGGTGGCCCAACCAGGAATTGGGTGCAGAAGTTGGATACATACTTCCAGCTCAACCCCATGATTGAGACAGATGCCATTAAATTGGCTACTTTGCATTTGGACGGGGAAGCACATGAGTGGTGTGGTACCACGAGTTAGTGACACTGGGTCACGACACCATCACCTCATACCCAGATTTTACAGAGAGGCTCATTGAGTGGTTTGATCAGAAGGATCCGAAGGTACACTTTAGGGAGCTGGCACAGCTCGAGCAGAGAGGTAGTGCAGATGCATTTATTTCTAAGTTTCAGAGGATAGCAGTCATGGTCACAGATATATCAGAGAGCAGGTTGATTATGTTGTTCATTGAGGCTCTCATTGAACCCTTACGAGGATGGGTCAAGTCTTATAGGCCCACCACCCTAGCAGATGCCATCTGTCGGACTAGAGATTTACAGGATGCAGTGCCCAAAATTAGGCTTCCTCCCAAAACCAATTCCCCTATTGAAGATGAAGAGAGGAAACCCGTCCAGAAAGAAGGGCCCAAGAAAGAATGAATGGACAATGATACTTGACAAGATCTTGGAAGAAAAAAGTTATGTTTCACTTGCCAGGAACCATGGGTACCAGGTCACAGATGTTCAAGGAAGGGAAAGGCTTACTACATAGAGGCCTATTTCGACAATGGGGAGGATGATGATTATTAGGATCAGGAGCAGAGAGAGGCACCAGAGACAGTTAAGGAGTGGCCGCCCTCAGGAGGTACCATTGCTACCATGACAGGGGTTCCTAGATTCCACACTCACCGGATCAAAGGTACTGTACAGGGCCACAGAGTGGGAGTGCTGATAGATGGTGGGGCATCCCACAACTTTATTGATCCTGCATGGGTTAAAAGGAGAGACATTCAGACTGAGAGTTTTGATGGGTTTTCAGTAGCTGCAGCAAGTCACACCATGGAGTGTAGTCAGAGGATTCCTCAATTAACAGTAACACTTGGGAATTATATAGTGATAGAGACATTCTATGTGGTGGATGTACCTGACATGAAGGTGGTATTAGGAGTTCAGTGGATGTATTCCCTAGGGAAGTATTTCACAAACTACCAGACTATGGAGATGGAATTCATAGGAGCAAAGGGAAAGAAGGTAGTATTGAGAGGGATGAATACCTACCCTCCCACAACAATGACATCACATGGGATGGAGGCAGTACTTCAACCGGGAGATATTGAGGGAACAACAGAGTATTTTGTTACCTTTAGGAAACCACCAGATAAAGCCATACAACATCCAGTAGTATTCGGAGACTGTCTAGCAGGTTGACCTACAGATAGGGGATTTGAGAGCTGCCCCCCCTTTGATGATGAGGGGCCATTGATTATGATTTTGGAGCGCATCCTAGAGGTGCGAGAGCGGAAACTGAGGAACAAAATCATCAGAGACTACTTGGTTCAATGGAAAGATCTGCCTACAGAGGAGGCCGCTTGGGAGGTAGAACATGTATTACAACACCCAGCTTTATAGTTGCTTGAGGACAAGCAAGTTCGAGCGAGGAGGACTGTAATGTCCTCTTTGGCATTGAGGATCGACCCGCTAACCTATGTGATTCCTGTAGGTTCGAGCAGGTACTGACAGTCAGGGAATCAACTGAAGACTGATGCCAGATATAGAAGATCTAGGGCATCAATATTATATCATCATTGGGTCGAAGAGGGCCACCAGAGCCAAAGGCCACCTGCATGCATGACATCTGAGCATTATTTAATGATGCATGCACCCGATTAAGTCTCGATGCGCATGCATGCAAGTCAACTGCAAATTAGAAGTTAAAGTGACCTAATTAGGTCAAAAGTTAGGGTTTTCGCAGTTGAAAGTTATAAAGGAAAGATAAAGTGAATGGAGAAGACACTTATGTGATTATTGATTTGTGGAGTCGAATTGGAGAGCTCCGTGAGCTAAGTTGGGGTTGAGTGCATGCTCAACTAACTGGTGTATTTTGGCAACAAATTCTATCTGCCCTAGTTCATCATCAAGTTGGATCATCCAGGTTCAACACTAGTTCATCATATGGTTACATTCAACAGTTATTTCAGGAGGTTGATTATTCATCCAGCTGGAGAGTTCCACCATCATACCATGTTAACGTGGTTAGAGACAAAGCAATTCGTTTTCTTATCTACAGGGGTCAGAACTTCCGCATGCTACTTCTATTCATCTCATAGCACCTTCATTACCCTTCCCCTGGAAGAAGGGCTGTTCAGCTTGAGCATCAAGCAAGTTATTAGCGGTGCCCCCTTTCTGGAAGACGTTGTTCTGCATGGGCTAATTGATTTGAGGACATTCACGTTTTGGGCTATTGAGCCACTGTTTCTTTTGCATGCTGCTTCCATCACGGTCAGAGGGGTACTATAACCCTATTGCACCTCATCCGAGCCTTCAGCAACGAGTCGATTTATTATTTCGGAGCATCTACAGCTTGAGAGGAGGGCACATTCACCTGTGGAGGACGATTTGGTTTATCTCCCAATAGCTCTGTCAGGATCCTTGCATGTGGGGACCATCCTCTTCATCATCAACAGATCTATATACTGGTACGTACATGCATTGACTTCTCCTATTTTATAGCATCTGAGTATTTTCTAGGCCACAGATCTGCATGTAACTACATGCATGCAAAGATCGAGGTTTGCTTTCCTATTTTATTGAGGCATAAGTCTATTAGCCATCTACAGTACACACATAAAAAAAAAATACCAGTTTGGTATTATTACAGTGGTCTTAGAGCTATTTTCCTTGCCAGCTGTGGGCATGCAAAAAATTATAAATGAATTCAGGAGACCCATAGAACATTACTCACAGGAGACAGAGGTATAGAGACAGAGAATAGGAGTTAGAGGACATAGATTTGGGGAACAGAGAGTATCGGTTTGAAAAAGGCAAAGAAACAATGGCTGATGATGATCAAACAACTTTCAATTGTTTCATATCAGCCATAAAAGAATTCCCTACTGGGAAAAAAGAGATGATGAGCACCTTCAAACAAATGACTAAGAAGAATGGGCCCACCCCACATAGTCCCTTATTTCCCAACAGTGATAGGGTATCCACCAGCAATAGTAGGGAGCACTTACGTACCAACATGCAGAGCCATCCCCATATATACAAGCCTTTTCGACCTACCATGCCTCAATTCTTAGATAGCCCAGCTGCAGTGCCTCTAGCACAAGTAGAACCAGAAGAACCCATGAGTGCCTATCTGAGAGAATATAGAGCTTTAGGAGAGGACTTCCATTCAGCCATGACCTTCACTGACTTCTGCCACTTTAAAAGTAAGAACAAACCCAAAGCTTACAATAGGCCATTCACGCAGAACTATGAGTTACAGCACACCGCATGGAAACTGATTATCCCTACCTTTGAGGGCACCCGGGGTGGCCCAGCCAGGAATTGGGTGCAGAAGTTGGATACATACTTTCAGCTCAACCCCATGATTGAGAGAGATACCATTAAATTGGCTACTTTGCATCTAGACGGGGAAGCACATGAGTGGTGGTACCACGGGTTAGTGACACTGGGTCACAACACCATCACCTCATACCTAGATTTTACAAAGAGGCTCATTGAGTGGTTTGATCGGAAGGATCCAGAGGTATACTTTAGGGAGCTGGCATAGCTCAAGCAGACAGGTAGTGCAGATGCATTTATTTCTGAGTTTTAGAGGATAGTAGTTATGCTCACAGATATATCAGAGAGCAAGTTGATTATGTTGTTCACTAAGGCTCTCACTGAACCCTTACGGGGATGGGTCAAGTCTTATAGGCCCACCACCCTAGCAGATGCCATCAGCCGGACTAGAGATTTACATGAGAACCCGAGGAATGAAATAAACTAATTGTGTTTCCAATGTCGGCGCTGGTAGTTTTATGTACATCATGCAGAAGTTGGAACACACTTCATAGTGAAAACTTAACTTTAAACTATATTAATTGTACATTTTTTTTGACTATATTTTTCTACAGTATATGCTGTTTATACTCACTAAAGTTAATTTGTAAAAATGTCAAACGTGGCATCAACTCATCAAAATTTATAGGAACACTGTTCTCGTGATATACTGAAAAACTGGCTGAGGATATCAACAAGTAACTTGGCAATGCAGAATATACCTATTAAACCATTTCTGAAATAATTTGCAAAGAAATTTTTAACCTCTTTATTTCATGAATTCCTCTAGAAATCTATAAGAAGGAAGATGAAATAGACAAGGAAAAAAGCCAAAGGTTCGAGTCCAGTTGAGGATTTTAGTGAAAGGATTTTGTAGGAAGGGTGGGTGATGTTGATTTTTTTGAGCAACATCGAGAGCTATTATCTTAGGAGAATGGAGACACTTGGTCCAGGACTATGGTATGGACTAGACCTAGAGTTGAGTGACCATTCTATTGAATGGGGATATCTGGTCTAGGACCAAGATATGGAACCAATCCAGCACTGGGGGACTCAACCTTGAGTTGAGTGACCATTCTGTTGAATGGTGACATCTGGTCCGGGACCAGGATGTGGAACCGCTCTAGGATTGGGGGACTTAGCCTAGAGTTGAGTGGCCATTCTTTGAATGGAGGCACCTGGTCAGATACCAGGAATTTTGCCTAGTCCAGGACTAGGGACTCAGCCCGAGGCTGACGACCATTCTCCGGGAGAATGGAGGCGCTTGGTCTATTATCAAGTATTTGACCTAGTGTCAAATTATGCAGCCTATGGCTGAGGCACCTGAGTTGTTACTAGGAAGGCACTATAAGCTCTAGACCGGGTCTAGGCATGTGTGGCACTCTGACCCTTGATCAATGGGCTTTGTGATCTTCTCCAAGGCTTAGCTAGCCTTGGTTAAGACACCTTAGTACTTGATCTTGGTGTCACAGAGTGTGAGATAAAAGCACATTAGCAATTCTCTCTGTTTATGATGATGTACTTTGAGTGGGGTTAAAAGACCACCTTGATCTCTTGTATTGAGCACAGGGAACCTGAAGAAGGCTAAAGCAAAAGTAAAAAATACATAAGGACCCTTAGTACCACTAAGGTGTAAAAGTGAAAGTGCAAAAAGACCTTTAATACCACTAAAGGTAAAAGTCAAAGCAAGGAAGGAATAAAATAATAATATTTTGTTTTTTCTAATTTTGGTCCACTTACAGGTGACTCAAAAGATATAAAAGAAGATCAATACATTTCGTTATTACAAGTGAAGCTGCTCCAACAAAATATTTCACAGGTTATTGAAGAGATGGAAGTTTGATGTGATGCCCTAGCATGGATGAGTCTAGCTAGGGGATTCACACCTATTGCAACAAATCCTAACCTAGGGTTTCACCCATGAAGAAGAACTGCGACATTATTTTCTCCCTTTTTGTGTGTAGTAGGGTTTTACCCTAGTTCTCTCTATCTTCATGGGAAGCTCCAGAGTGGTCACGGGAAGGCTTCTTTCACCTCACAGCACCCTCTCTCTTACACGGGCACCCTTCCATAAGCTCGACCCTTTGACAGACATCTCGAGCAAGCCCCAACAGGGATTAGGGCAGTCACGACAGGCCCTTGGCTGCCTACTAGTGCCTTTAGGCACTTACGACCAGCCCTAACAGGGCTCGTGTTGACTGGTAGGTCATGGGTAGACCCTCGGCAGGAATCAGACAATCTGCTGGTGCCTTCGGGCATCTACAACAGGCCCAATAGGGCTGCCGGGCTGTAGCAACACACCTGGGCAGCATAAACAGTTGCTTTAGGCTGCCGGATAGAGCAGCAGCCCTTTCGGGTAGACCAACAACCCCTCTAGGCAACTAGCAGGCCCTTCAGACAGTATTGGAGCAGATTGGGCAAGCTCGGGCAGACCCAACAGAAGATCCGAGCAGGAGCAACAGCTCAGGTAGACCCAACAGAAGATCCGGGTAGGAGCAGAAGCTTGGGCAGAAGCGTGGGCAGGTCAGCAGCAGATTCGGGCAGATCTGCAGAGGTCCGGGCAGGTGAAGTAGAAGTCCAGGCAGGTCAAGCAGAAATCCGGGTAGGTAAACAGAAATTCGGGCAGGCATACAGGAGCTCGGGTACGCCTTTAGGTCAACCAGACAAGTCCAGGAAGGAATACCGAAAAACTTGGGAAACCTGCATTTTTTGAGCAGGAGAGAGAAAGATTAGGGCAGCAAGCCCTAATCTGCTAAAAGACCTAATTGGGCATTTTTTTTGAAAAGGATTATGTTATGTGTAATTATGGATCTATTTAACAAACTTGTTAGGGTTTGAGAATTCATTGAAGAACTTAGTCATCTCATTTATGAGATGAATTACTAATGCTTTTGGGGTTTTTGTCCTTTAAAGTTTTCCCCAGTGAAAAACTCTTGTGTTTAGTGTGTTGATGTTATTTACTGCACTTATCATTTGTTATGTTAGTCGGCATATTTTAAAAAGTATTCATGCTAATGCTAAAATTCAACATGGTATCAAAGCTTACATGTGAAGTCACAGTAAAGGGAGATTGTTGTTGTCTTCCTAGACCTTGGGATATTTTTGTAGACTTAACATTTGACTAATTGGCACAGATGATCGTCAACATCTTCAGACCGAGAGCGAAGTTACAAGGGTCAGCTAACTACAACTCTTGGAAAGCTAGGCTTACAACAATTCTAGAAGAAAATGATTTGGGTGACATTGTGTTTAATGTCAGTGAAGAGCCAACATCTAATGCTGGCAGACTTGCTTACATGAAGAAGCGGGCTAAAGGCTAGAGGGATCATTTATGATTCTCAAAGAAATGGTGATGTCCAGCATCACAACACTAAAGACTGCCAAAGAATGCTTTGACACCTTGGCCAACTTATATGAGAAGAAGGCTCCCAGTCAAAAGAGAGTCTTGAAGAAAAAGCTACGAACTTTGAAGCTAAACAAGGATAAAGGGGTTGGTTTTTTCTTCCCAAAGATTGCACAGGTAAGAGATCAACTTATTGCTATTGGTATTGCTGTTGATGATGATGACCTTGTGCAGACTGTGGTTGATGGTCTCCCAAGCTTTTGGGAAACATTCTTGGCATCATTCAAAGACTTTGGCATGATTGCATAGAAGAAGAGGGAAGAACTTCAGATGAGGCAACTAAAGAAGGTAACCTTGTACTTACAACAAAGACAAAGAAGTTCAAGAAGCCCTCCTCTCTGCAAAAGAAGGGAAAGAAACCTCAAGGTAAGTTCTCTGATGTCTCAAAAGTGGAATGCTATAATTGCCACAAGTTTGGACACTTTGCCAGGGAATGCAACCAAACGAAGAAGAAATCCAAAAGAAGATTTCAAGCCTCTACTGCAGAAGAAGAAGAAGAAGAAGAAGAAGAACCTAAGAAGAAAAAGAACACCAGGGATAACAAAGAAGACGAACCTAGAAGAGAGTACTACTTGATCTCAGCTCTCTCTGGATCCACCACCAACATTGCTACCTCTTGGTTGGTAGATAGTGGTGCATCCAGGCATACGACTGGTAATCGTGGAGCCCTCACTAGTCATAGAAAGAAGAAGTTCACTACACAAGTGGAACTTGAAAATGACTCCACTTACAAGATTAAAGGAGTTGGCTCAACTTCACTTCAACTTGATTCAGGTACGGTTTTACACATTGATGATGTCTTATATGTTCCTAGTTTGAAGAAGAATCTTGTATTTGTTGTTGGCTTAGAGGACAGGGGCTACGGAGTCCTCTTTATGGACAAGAAAGTCCTTATATGGGCAAATGATGAAGAGCTAAGCTCAGCTGTACATATTGGGGTTCGAGAGGGAGGCCTTTACAAGGATTCAAAAGATTCCACTCATGCTTTGATACATCATACAGTTGATCCATGTGAGTTGTGTGGCATAGAAGGTTTGGACACCTTCGCTACACAACTCTTCCAGGCTTACAAAAGATGGTCAACAAAGATGTGATCTTACATGAGAAAGCTGTGTTTCATCAAACACACGAGCTTTCAAAGGAAGATGAAGTACCTCCCCTTGTGTTTCCAGATTCAGAAATTCAGAGGGAGGAAGAGGAATTTGAGGATCAAATTCCAGATGCACCTGAGGACACTGAAAGTCCACCAGAAGAACTACTTGAAGTTTCTCCTTCCAAAAGGAGACCTGCTTGTACCGAGAAACGGTACAAGAAGGAGAGAAGCATAAAGCTTCTCCTGGGACTTTAAGAGAAAGCATAAGACCATAGAAGTACTCCGATCTTATGAGCTAGCTCATCAGTGCAAAACCTTCCTCATAAGAAGAAGCAGCAAGTCAACAGGTATGGTTTGATGCCATGATTGAAGAGTACAGTTCAATCATGAAGAATGATGTGTGGGAAGTTGATCCTAGACCAACATAAAGTCAGTGGTGACTTCCAGATGGCTTTATAAAATCAAGCATGCTGCTGATGGTAGTATGGAGAAGTATAAATCCAGATTCGTAGCTCGTGGCTTCCCTCAGAAAGAAGGCATCGACTATGATAAGACTTTTGCTCTTGCTTCCAGGTATATTGCCATTAGAATCATAATTTCTCTTGCTACAATATTCAAATGGAAGTTACATTAGATGGATGTAAAGGCAACCTTCCTCAATGGAAAAATTGAGGAGGAGGTCTATATTGAACAACCTAAAGGCTTTGTGACTCTCATGGGAATAAGACCCATGTGTGCAAATTGAAGAAAGCCTTGTATGGACTGAAAAAGGCTCCGAGAGTCTGGATGGATTTCTCCACAGCTTGGGGTTTTCCAAAAGTACGGCTGATTCTAACTTGTACTTTAAGGTTGTTCATAATCATGTCTTGATACTTGTTCTATATGTAGATGACTTCTTTCTTACAGGTGATGAACAATTGATAGAACAGTGTAAGAGGGAGCTTATCTTTGAATTTGAGATGAAGTATCTCGGTTTGCTGCATTATTTCCTTAGCTTAGAGGTCTGGCAAAAGCCAGACGAGATCTTCTTGACACAAGGAAAGTATGCAGTGGACATCTTTCAGAGATTTGGGATGCATGATTGCAAGTCTATGAGTGTACCCATGACTACCAACTTGACAAAGTTGCGTGACTCGGCCACCGGTTCATAAAGTGTGGACTCTACTCTGTACAGATAGCTTATTGGATCCTTGATGTATCTGATGCATACGAGACCAGGCAATTTGTTACACAGTGAATGCTCTGAGTCAGTTCATGTTCGAGCCGAAGCACATATACTGGGTAGCTGCGAAACACGTACTCAGATATGTGCGGGGGACTATCACTTATGGGCTCAGGTATACTTCCTGTAGTGAAGTATTATTATCAGGATATGCTGATTCAGATTGGGCTGGCAGTGCAGTAGATCGGAAAAGCACCTTTGGTTACTGCTTTAGTATGGGCTCTGCAATGTTCTCTTGGTATCGCAGGAAGCAGGGTTCCATAGCATAGAGTATAGCTGAGGCAGAGTATATTGATGCAAGTGATGCCTACAAGGAAGCGGGTTGGCTCAGAAAATTTCTATTTGATTTGTTCAGGGGAAAGCTTGACTCAACGATCATCCATTGCGATAATCAGAATTGCATTAAGCTTTTGGAGAACCTAGTGTTTCATGACAGATCGAAACACATTGCAATGAGGTATCATTTCATAAGAGACCTAGTGCAGAGAGGTGCTCTGCAGTTGCAGTACATTTGTACGGATGAATAGATTGCAGATATCTTGACCAAGCCTCTGACAACATCAAAGTTTGTATACTTTCGTGACAAGCTTGGCATGGAAGAGAAGGCCTCTGTTGCTGAGAGGGAGTATTGATTTTTCTGAGCAGCATCGAGAGCCATTCTTTTAAGAGAATGGAGACACCTGGTTCGAGACCAGGGTGTGGACTCAACCTAGAGTTGAGTGGCCATTCTATTGAATGGGGGTATCTGGTCTGGGACCAAGATACGGAACCAGTCCAACACTGGGGGACTCAACCTTGAGTTGAGTGATCATTTTGTTGAATGGCGACATCTGGTTCGGGAGCAAGATGTGGAACCAGTCTAGCACTGGAAGACTCAACCTAGAGTTGAGTGACCATTCTATTGAATGGTGGTATCTGGTTCGGGACTAGGATATAGAACCAACCCTTCATTGGGGGACTCAACCTTGAGTTGAGTGACCATTCTGTTGAATGGTGACATCTGGTCCAGGACCAAGATGTGGAACCAGTCTAGCACTGGGGGACTTAGCCTAGAGTTGAGTGGCCATTCTTTGATTGGAGGCACTTGGTAAATTACCAGGAATTTTACCTAGTCCGGGACTAGGGACTCAACCAGAGGCTGAGGGCCATTCTCTAGGAGAATGGAGGCGCTTGGTTTGTTACCAAGTATTTAACCTAATGTCAAATTATGTAGCCTATAAGCTCTATTTGACCAGGAAGGCACTATAAGCCCTAGACTGGGTCTAGGCATGTGTGGCACTCTGACCCTCGATCAGTGGGCTTTGTGATCATCTCCAAGGCTTAGCTACCCTTGGTTAAGACACCTTAGTACCTGATCTTGGTGTCACACAGAGTGTGAGATAAAAGCATTAGCAATTCTCTCTGTTTATGATGATGTACTTTGAGTGGGGATGAAAGACCACCTTGACTATTTGTATTGACCAAATGGCACCTGAAGAAGGCTAAAGCAAAAGTAAAAAGTACTGATACATAAGTACCCTTAGTACCATTAAGGTGTAAAATTGAAAGTGCAAAAAGACATTTAATATCACTAAAGGAAAAGTCAAAGTGAGGAAAGAATAAAATAATAATATTTTCTTCTTTCTAATTTTGGTCCACTTACTGGTGACTCAAAGGATATAAAAGAAGATCAATCAATTTCATTATTACACACGCACCCTTGCTCTCACAGGTGAAACTGCTCCAATAGAAGATTTCACAGGTTATTGAAGAGGAGGAAGTTTGATGTGATGCCCTAGCATGGATGAGTCTAGCTAGAGCATTCATACCTATTGCAACAAACCCTAACCTGGGGTTTCACCCATGAAGAAGAATTACGACATTATCTTCTCTTGTTTTATGTGTACTTGGGTTTTACCCTAGTTCTCTCTATCTTCGCAAGAAGCTCCAGAGTGGTCACGAGCAGGATGCTTTCGCCTCACAACACCCTCTCTCCTACACGGGCAATCTTCTATAAGCTCGACCACTCACGATAGGCCCTTGGCTGCCTGCTAGTGCCTTTAGGCACTCATGACCAGCCCTAATAGGGCTTAGGCTGATAGGTAGGCCATGGACAAACCCTCGGCAGGAAGCAGATAGTCTGCTGGTGCCTTTTGGCAGCCACAGCAGGCCCAACAGGGCTGTCGGGCTGTAGCAGCATACCCGGGCAGCATAAGTAGTCTGTCGGGTAGCTGCTTTAGGCTGCCGGCTAGAGCAGCATCCGTTTCGGGCATGCCAACAGGCCCTCCAGGCAACTAGTAGGCCCTCCGGGCAGTATTGCAGCAGACTGGGCAAGCTCAGGCAGACCCAACATAAGATCTGGGCAGGAGCAGAAGCTCGAGCAAAAGCCTGGGCAAGTCAACAGCAGATTTTGGCAAATCTGCAGAGGTCCACGCAGGTCAAGCAGAAGTCCGGGTAGGTCAAGCAGAAATCCGAGTAGGTAAACAAAAATTCGGGCAGGCATAAAGTGTCGCGGGCAGTTCTTGTGGGAAACCATACAAGTCCGGGCAGGCATACATGAAAACTCGGGTTTGCATTTTCTGGGAAGGAGAGAGAAAGATTAGGGCAGCAAGCCCTCATCTGCGAAAAGCCTTAATTGGGCATTTTTGTAAAAAGGATTATCTCTCTGTAATTGTGGATCTATTGAACAAACCTTTTAGGGTTTGAGAATTCATTGAAGAACTCAGTCATCTCATTTACGAGATGAATTACTAATGCTTTTGGGGTTTTTGTCCTTTAAAGGTTTCTCCAGTGAAAAACTCTTGTGTTCAGTTTCTTGATGTGTTGATGTTATTTACTGCACTTATCATTTGTTATGTTAGTCTGCAAATTTAAAAAAGTATTCAAGTTAATGCTAAAATTCAACAGGTGACGCCGCCTCATCTCGATTTTCTAGAGTCTAAAGGTAAAATTCATGCAGAAGCAATTGTGGCTTTCAAGGGATACCTCATCTCTAAAGTTATAATTCTTTCAAAGCTAGTTTGTATCTTTTGAGGAAAGGACTATTCATGATACCTATTAAACCATTTCTGAAATAATTCACAAACCAATTTTTACCTCCTCTTTATTTCAAGAATTCCTCAATCAATTAGAAGGAAGATGAAATACAGAAGGAAAAAAGCCGAAAATTCGAGTCCAGTTGAGGATTTCAGTGAAAGGATTTTGGAGTAAGGGTAAGTGATGCTGCCTCATCTCGATTCTCTAGAGTCTAAAGGTAAAATTCATGCAGATGCAATTGTGGCTTTCAAGGGATACCTCATCTCTAAAGTTATAATTCTTTCAAAGCTAGTTTGTATCTTTTGAGGAAAGGACTATTTGTGATCAACGATCTATGAAGTGTCCCTGTGATCTATATCTGTTGGATTAATCATAAGTTCTAGAAATTGACTCCAGGGAAAGTGGGGAAGGTGTTAGTGGTAGTTTGAGAGCTTAGGAAAGAAATTTAATTGTTGTTTCTCCAATATGGGCACTGTTATTAGTATATTAGAGTTTTTGGGACTTCATGCAGAAGTTAGAATACTTCAGAGGGAAAGTTTTACTGTAAACTATATTAACTGTACAGATTTTTTTTTACTGTTTTTTTAACAGCATATCCTGTTTATAGTCATTGAAGTTAATCTATAAATGTGTTCAAACATGGCATCAACCCATCAAAATTTATAGGAACACTGATCTTGTAATATACTAAAAACCAGCTGAAAATATCAGTAAGAAACTTGGCAATGCAAAATACACCTATTAAACTATTTGTGAAACAGTTCAGAAGGAGATGTAATTATCTTGTCTTCACTCAAGAATTCGTCCAGAAATCTATTAGTATTATTTTATTGTGAGAATCTGCAGCAACATGGATTCCAACATTGTCATGCTTGTATTTATCCTTAATAAAACAATTGTTTTCTAACACCTATAGTATTCTTGATTACCATTCTTTCCTTTAAAAGAAATGATTTCTGAGATTGGTGGTTAGTGAGATAGAAAAATGAAGATATCATTGACAAGTTTGGTTTTAGGAGCACCAATGCAAGAACCCTTGAAAGGCACAGGCAGTCTTTTAGGAGGAAAAAGTAAAACCCCAAATGAAGAAGTGATCTGTTTAGATGATGCATAGTTTTGAGCAAGATCATGACTATGGTCACTTTGTTCCAAACATGCAATTAGATTTGTGGTAAAGGTCCCTGGCCTATTATTTAAGAAAGTAAGCTACCAAAGGTGCATGGGCAAGATGCAGTGAGTAGAAAGGACCAGTCATTAAAAGATTGCCGTGTTATAAAGGTTTTATCTTTTGGCATGTTTGCCCAATTGTGGAATTTAGTGTCATTAGCACCCCAAGGGATGCTATATTTTTGAATTTTTCTCATGTTAGTGATCATCTGTATTTTAGGAAACAGAAGAGCAAGACATCCTTTTTCCTTGCTAGTGGAAAGGGAACCTGCTTGTAATTGTTTCAGTTCATTTTCTACATTGGATGGTTCTAAACCTGTGTTACTATATCTGCCAGCCCTGTGTGTAGCATCCACAGATCTTCAGATCTGATTTGGATTTGCCGGGATTTGCCCAGGATCCTTCATGGAAGCAGAATCTTTGTAGAAAGAAACAGATCCCGATCCCATGGAATGAAGCGGAACATAAAATTTTGAAGTGGATCCCAAAACTTCCAGTGCTTTATTTACCCACCGATCCCCCCATGTTCCCCACACCCTCCCACCCCCAAAAATCGTTTATTAATGGAAAAACTCCCCAAACCCTTAAATCCCAAAGGCTAATACCGTAAAACCCATTTTGGGTCATGGTCTGAACTATCCTTGTGTCAAGATCTGCTCTTGATGTCCAATCTATCAAGGTCATATATATTAAGGTCTGCTCTCAAGGTTTGTTCTATCATTATGATCAAGGTTTGCTGTCAAGGTCCGATCTATCATATATATTAAGGTCTGCTCTCAAGGTTTGATCTATCATTATGATCAAGGTTTGCTGTCAAGGTCCGATCTATCTTTATGTGCTACACTGTTGCTCATTTCACCCTCACTGTTATTTAGTCCTTTGTCCTGACATAACCTTCAAGAAAACCACTTTATTCATATCTAGCATGGAGATGTGGTTGTAACTTACAAAAATGCTGTTATGAACTGTTTCATGCTTGTACTGAAATGGTCTTCAAAATTATCAATTATCAGTGATGGTTATAATTGATCAGATTATCAGTTCTCATTTATGGTACATGGATGGCTAATTGTAATATCCCAAACTGATATTTTCCTGTTTATGTGTATACTGTAGATGGCTAATAGACTTACTTCTTAATCAAATAGGAAAGCAAACCCCGAACTTTGCATGCATGCAGTTGCATGCAAATGTGCCCTAGAAAAATACTGAGATGCTATAAAATAGGAGAAATCAATGCATGTACATACCAGTATATAGATCAGCTGATGGTGAAGAGACTGGTCCCAACATGCAAGGATTCTGCCGGAGGGATAAGGAGATGCACCAAATTGACCTCCACAGGTGAATACGCCCTCTTCTCAAACTGTATAAGCTCCAGAATAATAAATAAGCTGCTGCTGGAAGCCCGGATGATGTGCACTAGGGTTATAATACCCCTCTGATGATGATGGAAGCAGCATGCGGAAGTTCTGAACCCTGTAGGTAGGAAAACAAATTGCTTTGTCTCTAATCACGGTGACACGGTGTGACGGTGAAACCCTCTGGATGGATGAATAATCATCTTCCTGGAATAACTGCTGAATGTAACCTGATGATGAACTAGTGTTGAACCTGGATGATCCAACTTGATGATGAACTAGGGCAGATAGATTTCGCTGCCGAAATACACCAGTTAGCTGAGCATGCGCTCAACCCCAACTTAGCTCGCTGAGCTCTCCAATTCGACTCCACAAATCAATTATCACATAAGTGACTTCTCCTTTCACTTTATCTTTCTTTTATAACTTTCAACTGCGAAAACCCTAAATTTTGACCTAATTAGGTCACTTTATCTTCTAATTTGCAATTGACTTACATGCATGCGCAAACCCTAACTTTTAACCTAATTAGGTCACTTTATCTTATAATTTGCAGTTGACTTGCATGCATGCGCATGGAGACTTAATCGGGTGCATGCATCATTAAATAATGCCCGGATGTCATGCATGCAGGTGGCCTTTGGCTCTGGTGGCCCTCTTCGACCCAATGGTGATATAATATTGATGCCCTAGATCTTCTATATATGGCATCAGTCTTCCGCTGATTCCTTGACTGTCAGTACCCACTCGAACCTATAGGAATCACATAGGTTAGCGGGTTGGTCCTCAAATGCCTAAGTAGAAGAGGACATTACACTAATAATAATATGCACGAGATCGCTCTTTTTTAGTTATAACTTATAGTTCTACTGCTATGATTTCTGAATGGGTTTGATTCTTAAACTCTAATTATTTTGTATTTTAGATCTTTATAATATTATTTTGTACTCGCCATTTTTCTGCTGTATCTGGATCCTGCCTTTTTAAAAATCTGGTGGATCCATTTCCAGATTTGAATCCCTATCCAAATCCTGGTAACTTCGTTGTAACTACGTGAGACTCGAGAGCCACTCACATTTGTTAGAAGTAGAACAGAGTTGGCAGATGACTGTTAGGAACGAAGAATTTCTATGCTGTCTTTCTGGTGTAATCTCTCACCTTATACCATGCATTAATTATATCATTCTGATGCCAGTTCCAAGGACTAGATTTTAATCAACATATATAATGCTGAATAATAGAAGTGTATATTTTATTTCCTAGGCTGTAAAGGAAGTTATTTTATTTTTATTGAGCATTGTGGCAAGAAAATTATTCAGATCAGAGTGTTTGTTAAATATCGTGAATGATGAGACCATATAAGTTGGTAGAGGGAGTAGAGAATCTATTGGGATATACACATGCTTTGCAGTTTGCATGGTACGCATATACCATACTGTAAATGGTCACAAGATTTGATGGGGTTCTCTTTTCAAAATTCATTTTACCTGTTTATTGAAGCATTTTCATTAAATGTTTACCTGTGTTGCTCTATTGTTTCCCATTTTCTGTGTAATATTTGAAATTAAGAAATTATGAATGTCTAAAAATCATCTATTGGCTGGAAAACTAATTCTAAGGTGCACCCAAAATTGGTGCTAATGCAGGTTGGTTGGGATGAATCTACAGCAGGTGAGAGGCAGCCACGAGTATCTTTGTGGGAGATTGAACCTTTGACCACTTTTCTCATGTACCCACCACCGTATCCTCTAGGACTAAAACGATCATGGCCGCAGCTGCAGGGAATAACTTCTCTTTATGGTATGGAATTTATAAATCCAAAGCCCATTACTTGTACTTTCAGTCTTTTGAGAATCTGTTATCACATATTTTGTCTCGTTCTTAAGCAGTATGGCTGCTAAATTTTACTTTGTTCGACCCTATCTTATGGAGTCTATTTTCTGAGTATATTAGTTGTATGTTATATACATGTGGTATGCATTGTTGGATTAATAGCCAATTTGTGTCTGGTAGTTCAGGTTCACTTTTCCTTGCACTTATCTTATTTGACATTTTCTTTTCCTTTAGTTTTCTTTGTCTTTCTTTCAGCATTATCTAGGAGCTGCTTTTGCACCCCCACGTTTTATTCACACTGGACGTGTCTTTTAGTCCCATTGATCTACTTTTCTGGTCATTTGTTGGACATTAATAAAATTATCTTATCTTGTTTTATAGAAACCTTGGGGCCATGTTTCTTATTCTGCAACCTGTTGCTGCCTTTTTCGCACCTCAGGTAACGTGGCAGAAATCTTCAAGCCACTGGGTGCGACCTTGGGGGCAAGCTCGAGCTAAATGCTGTCACCTGATACTCGGCTCCTCCGTCTAGGCCAACTCCTAGCGAAGCCAAGGGAGGTGGTCCCTATGAAAAGTAAAATCTAAGGTTTTTACTTTGCAAAAGAAATGGTTGATTCTAGGAGTTAATGTGAAATGAATTAAAACCTTAGCAATGAGTTACATCTGAATTATAATAACAACACCATTGATAATTCGAACACCATTCATGACAATATGCGGAAATTGATTTAACCATAAAAATGCAAAAGACCAGCGCCAATTGAATATGGAGTGGTTGTGTATAACGGTTGCCGCTGTGGTCTCAGTGAAAGTATTGCATTGTCTCGTTGGTAAGTTTTAAGATTTATTAGGTGAGTTGATTAATATTTGGGTTAATTGTTGGTCGGTTTTATTAATCTGGTAATTATTTGGATTATTAGCAGGGAGGGGGATTCCCGATATACCACGAAGGTACAGGGAATATGTCTAGACTCACACAGTGTGGTAGCACATGAGGAAATTGTTGATTTTTCTGAGCAGCATCAAGAGCCATTCTCTTAGGAGAATGGGGCCACCTGGTTCGGGACCACGGTGAAGATTCAACCCAGTATTGAGTGACCATTTTGTTGAATGGTAGATATTTGGTCTGGGACCATGATATAGACCCAGCTCTGCCCTGGGTAGACTAAACCCAATGTTTTGTGACCATTCAGTTGAATGGTAGACATCTGGTTCGAGACCACGATGTGGACCAATCTAGTACCGGTAGACTCAGCTTAGTTCTGAGTAGCCATTCTCTTGGAGAATGGAGGCACCTGGTTTGTTACCAGGAAGGCACTGTAAGCGCTAGACTGGGTCTAGGCATGTGTGGCACTCTGCCCCTTGATCTATGGGCTTTGTGTACTTCTCCAAGGATTAGCTACCTTAGCACCAGATCTAGGTGTCACACAGAGTGCGAGATAAAAGCATTAGTAACTCTCTTGGTTTATGATGATGTACTTTTGGAATAAAAAAGGCCACAGGTAATGATCACAGGGGCACTTGGAAAAAGGCTAACAATAAAAGTAAAAAATACATAAGTATTTTTGGACCACAGGTAAAAGTAAAAAATACATAAGTACTTTTTGACCATAGGAAAAGGACCACAGGTAAAAGTGAAAAATACATAAGTATTTTTGGACCACAGGTGAAAGTCAAAGTTACATAAGGACTTTTGGTAAAAGTAAAAAATACATAAATGACCTTTTAGACTACTGAAAGCTAAAAAGGTGAAAGTGAAATTAGGACAAGAATAAAAAATTATTATTTTACCTTTCCTAATTTTGGCCCACTTATAAAAGAAGATCAAGTCTTCTCATTATTACACACACAATCTTTGTCTCACAGGTGAAGCTGCTATTACTGAAGATTCCATTAAAGACTATTTTTATGCTTTTGTTCCAGCCAGGGCATCCATCCTTCTTAGCTTACCCTCAGCTAGGCTTTCATCAACAGACTTATCTTCAACATCTTCAGATCTCGGGTAGCAGCATATTTTCATGGGCAGACTGACTTCCTTTCTCCACGGCTGCCCTCTATCTTCTTTGGGCAGGGCTCGGGCTGCCCTACAGACTCACGGGAAGGCCCTAGTTTTTCTTGCGCTGCCCCTTTCAGCCCATGACCATCCACAGTGAGCCCTAGCAGGGCCTTGGGCAGCCTGCTAAGGGCTTTCGAGAACCCTAGCTAAGCCCCTTAGGGCTCGGGTTGGCCCAGATCTGCTACGACCAGCAGACAGAGGGCTTGGCCCTAAGCCCGAGCTTCCCAACAGACTTTGGGTAGTCAGATTTCCTCTCGGCAGTGAAGATCTGCCATTCGGGCAGTGAGAAAAAAACATGGGCAGAGCAGGGCAGCAGAGAGTAAAATCAGGGCAGGCTGATAAGCCCTCCGAGCAAGCAAAAGTTGATTTTCAGGCAGCTTGTTTTATTTAAATTTCGGGCAGCATTTTCTGGGCAGACTAATTTTTAATAGTCTTTGTTATTTTTCGGGCAGATCTGATGATTTCTGAGTAGACTGATTTTTAACAGTCTTTGTTATTCTTTAGGCAGATTTGTTATTTTCTAGGCTGACTGATTTTTAACAGTCTTTGTCATTTTTTTGGTAGATCTGATAATTTCTGGGTAGACTGATTTTTGACAGTTTTTGTTATCATTGAGTAGATATGGAAATTTAAGGATCTAGGGTTTGAAACCCTTGTTCTAATTTTCATTGAGAAAATTTACTATAAACTGTTGTTAAATCCAGATTGGGGTTTGAGGAACTTTTTGAAGAATTTCTAAGTCATATCGTTTATGAGATGAGCTACTAATGTTTTTTGGGGTTTTTGTCCTTTGAAGGTTTCCCTAGTGAAAAACTTTTGTCTATTGTGCTGATGTGATGAATGTGTTTTTTACTGCACTTGTCATTTGTTACTTAAGTTGATCTGCAATTTTTTAAAGTATTTATGCTAGTGCTAAAAATTCAATAGAAATGTGGGATGAATGGAGTCACAGGGGGATGTTCAACAGTACACTAACAAGGATGTAGCCTAACGGGGCCCCGCAATCGCTTTTTAGTAGTTCCCGCTTCCTTTGTACAATTTCTCCACATGTAGCAAAACACAACGCTGGATTTTCGTTGTTCAGGGAGATTAATTAAAAGTTAGGCTAATTACCAGTCACCTAAACCCTTTTTTGATACTACCAACTGATTAGACAAAGCTGCAGTGGAAGTAGAGCATACGAGGATGGAGGCCTTGTAAGTTTTAAATGTTTTTGAACAAAGTTTTTTGATTAAAAAGAGTAAATCCCAAGAGCTTCTTTCTTGAGTCAGTACTCGGGCAAGCCCTTATCCATTAACTTGTACTCGGGAAAGCAAGAGGGTTTATTGTAAACTCAATAGTGCATAAAAATTAAAGTTCTCTAATTACTATACTGCTCAAATCTTTTCCCTTTCGGTACTTTGGTATATTGCAGTGGGTAAGTGTTCAGATTACTTTGCAAATATAAACTTAAATAAACATTGAAATAGTGAAGGAAAACAACAAACTATGCTAATGACACAAAAACTACGAAAATGGACACCAACACGAATCCCCCCCATAGGGGATGGAGACTGGGCTCTGCTGAGCCTACTCAAGCCTTATTTGTTTTTTTACAACATAGAAGAAATGCGCTATGGTCCTTATATTTTGGATCCAAAGGCTTACAATTTATTGAAAAATTAACTTTTTATGCAAGGGGGATCTCTGTGGGTCGTCTTTTTGCTCACTTTTGCGAAAATTCACCAGAATCTCCTCCTCTTTTCTTGTAAACTTGCAAAAAACAACGATGAAAAGAAAGTGAAAAACACCCACAGATACTTTAAAGTGTCTTGGGAAAATCTACAAAAAATAGTCTTAAAAAATCTAAGTAAAATTAGAAGAAAAAGACTAAGTAATGCAAGCTAGGAAGCTTGCCTTCTTAGGATCTTTGCTTGCCTCTTGAAGAGAATAGCGAGCAAATTTCAAGCACTAGATGCCAAATAAATAAATTGAAATCTCTTTAAACCTCTTAACCAAGTACTTTTGAATTTCAACTTTGAACTTGCAAAAAGAGAGCTAGATCTAAAAAATTAAAGAAAACTTTTATTTATTCAACAAGATCTAGACTTGGGAGTTTAAATCTACTTTAGATACTTCTTTAAAATGTAGATCTAAGCAAATTAATAATAACCAAAGTAAACTTGAATTTTTTTGGATCAAGAAGTGATAGAACAAGATTGAGCAAGAAGTAGAAAGAGATGGTGACGCCTCCTTTAGCGAGATCCGAGGCATGATGCTTCTTCTTTCAAAATTATTGGAGAAGAAGGAGAGCCCACTCGCTCATCAAATGCTCCAGCTCGAGTTTCCTGTAAAATACTTTCAACAAAATGCAAAGGGGATTAAAAACACCTGTTTGTAATGATAAGATAAACAACATTATAAATCCATACAAGAAATCATATAAAACTTGGGAATCTAATATATTTCACAATGAGAAGTAACTTAACAAGAATCACTTCCTATTCTTACTGAATTGTAAATTTCTTTATCAAGACAAGTAATTCCAACAATTGCAAATATAAAAGAACTAATACAAGTTACCTTAATGATTTATAACAAATCCAACATCAGCCAAACATTCATGGATCCCACACCGAAATTGCCTATAAATCCTTTTATAACAAATACTCAGGAAAATATTACAATGTATGCCAACAACGGTTCAACCTTCTCCTCTCCATAATGGAGAAGTGACCTGCTTAAATAGGAAATGGGAGACCCTTGGGGGCACAAACAATACTGAAGATTAAGCTCAGTTGAGCTTGAGTGGTTAAAGGAATCAGTGGGGATATCTTTGGTTTAACTAAAGCGTTGGTATGGAGGAGCTGCCACCTTAAATGAGGTAGGCACCCTCACTCTACCAACCCAGCCACATCACCAAACCCCAAATCGCATGCATCAAATCCTCACGCGATTGTACGACTGTGATCAAACGTCACCAATAATATATTCGATACTATCAAGCTTTGATGTATGACAAACATTACTACAATAAACACATGGTTTTTTAATGTGATAAGGATACAAAGGGGGCTCCACTCCCTTAGTGCTAGCGTATTCCTCAAACATCCTCATGCGTGAGCTCTCCTTTGGTGAGTTGACGTCATCATCCATTAAATTAGAGTGATATGGTATACCACTTACATATATCCAAAGTTTTATTTTAATGCCAATGTGAAGAGGGGTCACCCATGGTGCTAGTGCAAGATTTCCAAACATGCTTGCGATTCCTCTTAGTGAGTTGACGTCACCATCCTCATAACTATTCACGCCTTAAATTAAAACCAAAGTTTACTTCCTTTTAAGTGGGTGAATAAGTCGCTAACCTTATGGGACCCTTTGCCATGTCATTTTAACCCCAAAAAAATTGAATTTTGACTTATTCAATTTTGTCCTTTAGTGCGAAAGTGATGCACTTTTAACAATTAAATGCCACTTTGATGCTTTGTTAGCCAAATAATGTATTCCGAGATGTTTTAGCTACTCGAAACATAGTAAAAGTGGCCACCAGGGTAAAGATGTTGCTCTGAGTGTGAAAACAAGCATCCCCATGCCAAAAACGGACTTCAGACCCACCAATTATTGTATTTTGAAAAAAATTAATTAAACCATTAAAAAATGGCTTAAAAAACGGAAAAAAAAAAGATTTCTTTCGGAATCGGACCAAACTCTAGGGGGACCTAGTACATGTCCATACGACTCAATATTGATGCCTAGCACGCTCATATACATTGACACGTGAACTTTAATAACCTCCTAAAGAGAGCATTCCAACTTTGGAGGAGTGGTGAAAAACTCGAAAATTATACATCGCTTATTAAACATAGCATAATTGGAAAGTGAAAAAACACCTTGGAATGATCGGATTGATGTTTAAGTCCTAGGAAGCCAAGTCCTTTACAAAAATAAGGTCATGCTAGTACATTTATTACAACTTCCCCGAAGGTGTATGAACATGCAGTGCAAAAAATAAAAAAGGACATGAAGGCCTGAATGGACTTCTGAGCTTTGAGTTTGAACAAGTACTTTGTTCATCATTGGTGGCTCAGTGAAAGTCCAACTAGTTGCAACCTAGTCGGTAACAAAGCCTTTAGAAAAACTGTTGAGGGATGACTAATGACCTTTTTTTCTATTATATTAGTTATTACTCTTTCGAGGTTTCCCTCCCTGGGGATAGTTATGAAGCACCCCTGTTTAGTTGGGAATGTGATTGGGTATTTTGGGAACATTCTTAATTATCCTTGTCAGTGCTTGACCATAGTTGGGAATGTTCCTAGATTTTCCCAGCATGTTGAGAAGTAGTGGAAAGTTTGGTCATATCTGACTTGTTGAGGAGTGTCCAGACACTCTTTGATTGGCAATGTGATGTTTGGACATTTCAAGCCAACGATATGAGTCCCAATTTTGATTCTCATGAGTTTTTTTTTCAATACACTCTTGACCATCAAGCGATAAAGCAATGCTGAAAGACAATGTACGTTGGCTCGTTTTGTAGTGGAGTGGGTGTTAATGTGAACAAGGGGTATTGAGTCCCAAAAGCAACTTGCTTGACTCTGTTGGTTGGGGTATCAATCTGTTTATTAGCACTCTAGTCATGGCCCTATCTTTCTTAGCCGTCAACTTGAGTTGATCCATTCAATTAATGTCCAACCCTATGTTGCAGGGAAGCGCCCGCGCCCTTCGCTCCTGCTCCCGCTCCCTTCTAAAGGAAGTGTCCAGGAAGTCCTTGGGGGGCGTGCTTCCTAAATGCTCCCATATAGGAGCATTTTTAGGAAGCTCGCTCGCTTGCAAAAAAAATGCTTCCTCCTTTTTTATTTTAATTTTTCTTTAAAAAAACAAAAACGTTAAGTGATGGGTGGGGGGGATCTAACCCTAGGTCCATACTGATGCTATAGAAAGGAGAAAAAACCTATTCTAAAAGCAAAAAACCTAACCTTAGTAACCATCAATAGCATTAAATGGTAGTATTAAATTCTGAAAGCAAAAGTTGACATTTTCCTTATCTTTCATTTTCCATCCTTTTACTTAAATTTCTAACATTACCATTAAATGTTTCAGGATGTTTGAGAGTGGTTCCAACCTCATTGGACTTCAAATGCAAAAAGTTTAATATTTTATCCCATTCAAAATTCAACAGATTTAACAGTTTTTTATGATTTCAGGATTGCAATGTTTCCACTGGGTTCTGTCATGTATGAGGGTATGGGATCGGCATTTAATCAAACACATCAACCCCTCTATGTACCTTGATGTTGGTGGTGTTGATTGTTTAGATTGATGTTGGTGGCCTCAAAACTAGTTTTTGAAGAATCCCTAGTTTATAGCCTAATTTTATAGCCTAGTTTATAGCCTATTTATTGAAGAATCCCTAGTTTATAGCCTTTTTATATATTGAAAATTTGAAGCTTCAAGGTTGATGTTATGGATACTGGACCTATGGTTGACAAATTCACTTCCAGATGATTGATGAATGATTTTATATGGTATTATGGTTTATTTCATGTTTTTATGGTTTCCATAACTAATTCAACATTCTACATGTGTTTGTTCTCACACACACACACACACACACACACATATATATAATGCTTCTGGAACGCTTCCAAACCGGAAGCTTTTGAAAATTTTGCTTTTCGCTCCCGCTCCCGCTTTTGCTTCTCGCTTTTGCTTCTGCTCACAAGTAACACAGGTCCAACCTCACTACAAATAGGATATGTCATTCATGAACATCATTTGAGATTCCTGTGGCACAAACATAGCTATAGGAGTTGCAACTGGATTGTGAGGACAAGAAGAAATATTGGATTAAGAATCTTGGTAAAGTTTGAGTACATTTGCTTTTTGATATTTTCTGTTGACCTTTGTAAAAGGTGTTAGTCAAGTTGTTCTAACGTTTTAAAAGGATTTGATTAGAAAGGGTAATTTATTATATGACGTCCAGGAACACCATTTGAGATTCCAGTGGCACAAACACAGCTATAGCAGTTGCTACTAGACTGTGAGGGCAAGAAGAAATATCGGATTAGTAATCTTGGGAAATTTTGAGTACATTTGCTTTTTGATATATTTTGTTGACCTTTGTAAAAGGTGTTAGTCAAGTTGTTGTAATGTTTTAAGAGGATTTGATTAGAAGGGGCCATTTATTATTACTAGGTTTCATATCTTTGGCGTGTTTTGAGATACCTTATAATAGGGCCTTGAGTACTAAAAAGATTTGTTGACGAGTTTGCTGGAATGATTGCATTTAAAAAGATTGTCTTGATGTTCAGATCACCAATTCATGACCCATCTTGAGGGATTATGAGGATTTCCTTGAAGATGGATCACAATTTGTGATCTAAAATGTCAACACGATCTCTTCAAACAGTCATTTCAGAAAACTCGTCAACAAATGTCTTAAATTGTGGAAGCTAGAATATTTAATTTAATTAATTAATTAATTTTCAGAATTAGATACCAAGTTTTACTATATTACAGGGGTTTCTTAAGGAATTTCATTTTCTATGTCATTTTATTAGGCTACTCATTTTGTCTTGGCATGTGTGTGTGTGTGTGTCTGTTTTGAGAATTTCAAAAAAAATTAATATATGTTTTTGTTGTTTCTTGGGAGTTTTGGGGGAACTTACAACTAATCCTGGATCCCTGTTCTTGCATCCTCCTGCCCCCTGTTTTGGAAACTTGTGCACCATAGTTATTTTTAGAATTGACATTGTCCAATATGGAATTATCTGGGATGTTTTGCACCTAAGCTGAATAGGGGAAATGGATACAAGTTTTTGAAACACCACCTTCAAATTTGAGAGAGAGAGACAGAGAGAGAGAAAGAGAGAGACTTGTGTGTTTCAGCACTCTTTCTATCTGAATCAATATTTTTTATACGCTTGTCCCCATATTTTGCATCCTTTTAATAGAATTGGTGTTATGAGTGACTAAAAGAGCGAGTGTATCAATCCCCAGTCCCAGATCTCTCGTCTTGTATTGGTTATGGTGTAGGAAGCTACCTTACATACACCTTGTAGTTTCTTCCTTGTGCATGCATTCCAATTCAACTGTTTATTGAACGCCAATCTTGGGATTATACTATATAGTTCAGGATGATTTCCCGGGGCCCATTCTTGAAGTTGATTTGAGCTTGGTTTGATCTCTTTTTTAGCGAAAATAACACCACCTTGGTTTTGCCCGTGTTGACTTCGATACCTACTTCCATGTAAAAAGTATCTAGTTCTGACAGTTATTCTTGTAGGTTACATGATGTCTTGGAGTTTAGAATGATTTCATACACATATCGTATGATCTTTATTATAATTCCTACTATATTTACTCCATTACCTCTCTTATTGATGCAGTCTTCTAGTTTATCTATATAAGTCTGAACGGTGTGGAGAGAGTGATCAGCCCCATTTCACTCCTACATTGCTGTAGAAGCTTGCTGAGAGTGCTTCTTGAGTTCTGAATCAGCTGATTTAGTACTGAACCGCCCATATAGCCTGTTTATCACTGCTCTACAGTTGTCTGGAACCCCCATTTCCATAAGCCTTTTCCATGGTTTCACCCGTGGTACTGTTTCAAAGGATTTTCTGAAGTTCACAAAACAACACAACAATTCCTCATCCTTGGCGTCCCATGTCTTCTCTATCGTGTGCCTTAAAATATGCAAGCCAATAATAGAGTGCTGTGGACGGAATCCTACATGCCCCTTGTCTCTTTTCTCTGTCTCCTCTCTCCACTTTCTGATTTTTCTTTCCATGATTCCCCCAATCAATTTTGCAAAGACTGGGCTAATCATTATGGTTTGCTATTTTCTTGGGCCATTCTTTTACCTTCCTTGGAAGATGGCAGGATCGGGCTGCTTGGCCTAGTTTCGAGGAAGCCTTCCAAGATCATTTGATTTAATAATGCTGATATGTGGTCGTCAAGAAATTTCTGCCCCCATTTCAAGTGTTTTGCTTGGAGTCCATTGATGTTTTTGCCTTACCTGATGCTAGCCTTTTAATGCCCTCTTGCACATTCTCTTTTGTAAAAACCATTTGTTCTATCAGTCCGGTTTTCATAAAGTTTTTTAGTCTTTATTAGTTGTGTTACTGGATCCACCACCCCTCTGTGTAGGATCTGCAGATCTAGATCCACGAGGATCCACCTAGGATTTGCCTGGTAGTGGAACCCCTAGAGAAGGAAATGGATCCAGTGGAAAATAAAATGGATCTTGAAACTTCCAGTTCTTTTTTGACCCACCAATCCCCCCCAAAAATGATTTTTTCTTTGAAAACTTCTAAAACCCTAACCTCCTTAAGGCTAAAACCATAAATCCCATTCCAGGTCAATGTGTTCTCTAGCCTTGTGTCAAGGTCTGGTCTGAACGTCTGATCTTTCAAGGTCTTATTTCAAGGTTTGATCTATCATTATGGTCAATGTCTGATCTATCCTTATGTTCATGTGTTTCTCTCTGCCGATTCTGTGTGAAACATGTGGCCTCTCCTGAATTGTTCCAGTAGGTGTTCCATTGCATATAACTAAGTTGTGTATATTTCACATGTGCATATTTTTGTCTTTCAAGTGTGTAATCTCTGTCTGTATTTGCTGAATTCCTTTTCCACAAGTTCTCCTGCTCTGCTAGCCATAATGGGTGTCTGTATTTTGTGTAGCTTGTCATCCGTAGGTTTGTTGGTCACCTAGTAAAATCTCCAACCGGCATTATTTCTTGCTTTTCCCTTGAGGTCTGTTATATCATTCATCAGGGAGCAGGGATGATTTTGAGGAACCATACTTATTTAGAAGTGTATAAATGTTGGCGAATCTTACCAATTCTTAAAACGCCAACTATAAAATGTTTGGTGATATTTTTCAAAAAATATTTTAATTTCCAAGGATTTTATATCATTTATATANTCGTAATTGGGCGAAACAGGGCTTCAAAACATGCAAAATGGCGAGTCTATTTTTGGAGAAAAACCCCTAAAATTAGCCCATGGGCTAAATTTCGTCCCTAAAATTATCCCTGTCAGGGGGTAGTATGGTTCTTCACTTTTTGAGGCAATTTTCTTGTAGAAGCCAGACATTTGCGGGGAAAAATAACGTGCTGCAATGAAAGTGCCATAACCATGTCTCTCTCGCTAGGTAAGTAACTCCTTTGGATCCCTGATGGTTTTTGGTTTTATTCCATATTGACCAATTTTTTGTATTCTGGTTATGCTTAGGATTCTATATCTGTCATGTTCATGTATTTGTAATCTGGTTATGTTCAGGATTCTATATTTGTCATGTTCATGTATTTCAACTAGGATGATTATCTCTTGGTTTTTACTATTTAGCTATTGCTCCTTCCATGGATACCTTTTGACAATTCTATTTCTTTTTGTGCTTGAAAATTCTTCCACCTTAGTTGCATTGTTCCGAGCATTGTACACTCTTCTTGTTGTCTTGGCTCTTTGACATTTTGACCAATGGTATGAAGATGACTGCAAGTGCCTCCACACCCAACTTCGACATGCCTTCAACCATGGTTAGACCTCCTACCCAACTTTCAAAGCATACTATCGTCTCTCGTTCGCCACAAGAAACACCTTTTCATCTCTTGTAAGCAATGAGAGCTGAGTACTTTCCTTATTCATTCCCCCATTGATTTTTGGCATATCATCTTCCCCTGCCACTCCCATCTCTTGCCTGATCTTGATCCAAAAGCCATGTTCTCCCACACATCTTCCCTCTATGACATTTCGAGCCAGCCTCCTATGCAAGTTACCTCTCCCCACCCTCTTGTTTCCCTATGATGTCTAGGAGGTTGTTTCGACCATGAGTTCTAGTAGAGCAGTGGATGAGGAAGGGCTCGAGGTTGAAATTTTCAAATATGGCCTTTGAGCACTTGACTTATCTGTTTAACCACGTGGTTTGCACTGGCTTCCAAGAACCATGGTTGCATCATATTATTCAGCCGATTCATAAATCGAGCCTTAATATTGATCCAAATAATTAACTATCATAGTTGCCGCACTTTCTCTAAGCTATATGCTACAATCCTCCATATGCAGCTTTCTGGGGAGCTTGAGAGGAGACAACTTGGAGCTAGAGGACATGTAGACTTCAGACCAACACACTAGATCATTGATCAAATCCTTAGGCTTTGAGCCATCATTGAGGAGGCACATCATTGCTCTTCAATGTTTACTGTTGCTTTGTAGACTTTCGGAAGGCGTTCTATTCTATACCCATGGTGGCATTATTTTCGAGGCTTTGAGACATGTAGTTTTTGAGACCCTTCTCGCTGCCATTATGAGACTACATGAGTCGGTCCTTGGTCGTCTTTGCACGTCCCACGAGATCTCAAATTTCATTAGGAGTACCATTGGTGTTAAGTAGGGCTGTCCACTTTCCCCCACTCTATTTGGGATATACATTGATGAGCTAGAGTCCTTATAGGAGCACATTTAGGATGCCGATTGGTGCCTTCTCCACTAGGTCTTGATCTCTATTCTACTATTTGTTGACGACGTGGTCCTCTTGGCCTCGTCTCTAGAGTGATTGCAGAGACAGTTAGATGCCTTGGTCGTCTTTTGTGATCTTCGTTAGTTGACAGTCAACTTGGGTAAAACCAAGGCCATGATCTTCAACGAATCAAAGAGGTTACGCACTGATCTTCATTTCTTCATTAGAGGGGAAGAGATTGAGATCACTAGCACCTATACCTATCTGGGGGTTTAGTTCATAGGACCTCATTTCAGTCTGCAACATGCTCTTCAACGTTGAGTTAATAAAGGATACGAGTTCCTAACCCTTCTTGAGAGACAATGCTTGTTGTCAGAGACTTTAAAATCGATAAATATAACAACTTTTTATCCTTATGATGAATATATACTGCAAAAGCTATTTTAGCCATTTGCATTAAATTAAAACTTCCTTCTTGCATACGTGCTCCTCCGGAAGTACACACCATAATGATTGGAAGAGATTCCTTGGTACCATGCTCGATCAGACGGGTTATTTCCTCACCTACTATAGAGCCCATACTACCTCCCATGAACTTAAAATCCATAATACCGAATGCGATAGGAATACCATTTAATTAACCTATGCCTGTTTGAATAGCATCAATTAAACCTGTCTCCTTTTGATTTTGGAGTATTATTTATCCAATACAAACAAATAATTGGAGTAGATTCTTAGTCAGAGAATATGGATTATGAGAATGTGTGACTTGAACTATTGATTAGTCCATGTAGATACTTTCTTCGATCTAGACCATTTTCAAGACATCTCATCGAAGATGTTTCTCATGGACACTCTCATCCGACCCACAGTCCTTTATGGCTCTGAGTTGTGGGAGCCATGTTTATTGCATTGTGATTGGACCACAACAGAGAGAGTGCAAATCCTCCTCCTTTATCCCATCATCAAATGCAAACTGACAGTACCTCAGACCAATGTACTTGCAAAGTTTGTTCCTTGACCTTTAGAGCTTTGCCGACCTGGTAAAGGGCATGATTCGTATCCATATTTGCCCTATCTCTCGTTAGAGGCCATCGCGTCAGCCAACCCTTGAGGCTACTCGATGTTGGTTCGTAGGTGTTGTTATTAGCAGCCATCGCTATTATGATGGATTGTCTTCCTCCATTTAGATATTCCTTAGACACACCTGGCCGCTTCTTACCTTCTAGGAAGGAGTTCAACATAATCACTAGAGATGACATTTATAGATAGTTTGTGCAGATCACTTGGATCAACCCTCAAGGGGGTTACGCCCCAAGATTGCCTTCTATGCTATGCACTTCTTGGATATGAGGGACAATTTCATTGTTCGACCCCTTTACACATTTTGACATTGGGCACATGCTATTCGTATTCCTTTAGGTTGTATTCAGTCTTGTCACTCTCTTACGTTGCCTTTAGAGCTTTCTTGACTTGGTAAAGGGCATGATTCGTATCCATATTTGCCCTATCTCTCTTTAGAGGCCATCGTGTCAACCAACCCTTGAGGCTACTCTAGGTGTTGGTTCGCAGGTGTTGTTATTAGCAACAATTGGTATTGTGATGGATCGTCTTCCTCCGTTTAGATATTCCTTTGACGCACTTGGTCGCTTCTTACCTTTTAGGAAGGAGTTGAACATAATCACTAGTGATGACATTTATAGATAGTTTGTGTAGATCACTTAGATCAACCCTCAAGGGGGTTACACCCCAAGATTGCCTTCTACGCTATGCACTTCTTGGATATGAGGAACAGTTTCATTGTTCGACCCCCTTACACATTTTGACATTGGGCAGATGCTCTTCATATTCCTCTAGGCCAATTCAGAGTGAGCTCTGATCATGTTAGTGTAGAGACAAATTACGAGCTTGACTGATCAAACAAGATTTGTCAGGTATGTCACCTTTGAGAGGTTGAGACCGAGGAGCACTTCATCGTTCAATGTCCTATTTACTAGAATAGTCGTGGGCAGTTTCATTGTCTTTTCAGGGGTCTTCTTCTCACAGTGCTTCAGAATTTGAGTAGATTCTTCAGATACCCAATCAAAGATGTTCGGCCTTATACTTGAAGGAGGCCCTTCAACTTCTCTCCTCCACCCTCCAACGACATTCTCAGTCTTAGTTGGGATCAGTTTCCACTTAGAGTATCACATCTTTCCAATGCTTCCTTCCTTTATGGGCACCAAGAGACAAGGAGATGGTAGTGCTGACCTTGATCGTTTGGTTAGGACAGGACATTCCACCTCCACCTCTGCCCATCACCAATGACAGGGCCAATCACGACCCCACCTCGGGCGTTAGATGACCTCATCGAGGGTACATCGACAAGCTCCCTCCTCTAGACAATGACCACTGGCCATTGTAGTTCCTCTTCCAGATCTTCTTCTAGACATTGTACTCCTTTGAGCTTCCTTCAGTTGGCCTCGAATGGTAGGAGAGATGCTCCCTTTGCTTCTAGTGCCCCATGACAACGACACCTTCACTATTTCTATATCACTGCCTTTGTACATTTTATGAATCATCTCTCGTCATATCTCTCTCTATGATCAATACTCTATATCTGGTGCGAGGGTTAGGTTTGAGTTATGTTTTTAGCTTTTTATAGGAGCTACTTTTGGGCTCCCACTTTGTATTGTTACCATGGTATTGCATAGCCCCTTTAACCTACTTTTGTGGTCATTTGTTGGACATTAATATAATTATTTTATCTTTTCTCATCTTGTTGAATCAGTGTGAGGTCTTTGTCAATAAACTATTTTGAGGCTTTTCGTTACCCTCTTAAGATTAAAATCTTGTCTCTAACACATCAGACGACTATCTTAGTGGTGGTTCCTTGTTGTCGTAATCTTGACTTTTCACTAATCTTTCTGTGGATATAGCTAACAATTCCATCTAGTAAATTTTAACCGTGTTAGGTCACAGAGGTTTCACCTCCCTATTTCCTAATTGTGCTTGAGAACTCCACCTTAGTTGTGTTGTTCAGAGCATAGTGTACTCCTATTGCCTTGGCTCTTTGAATTTTGACCATTCTTTTCATCTGTTTTCTTGCTAATTCGATGTGAGGCCTTCATTGATCAACCATTTTCTAGCATTTTCATTGTTCTCTAACAATTTGAATATTGTCTCTGACACTTCAAATGACTATCTTCAATCACAGTTCCTTGTTGTAATCTTGAGTTTTCCCAAGTCTCTTTGCCATTTGGTGCACACCTAAACAACCCACACATCTTTTAGGAAGCTTATTACTACTCCCCTAGAGTCTTTAGTTTTCCCTCTTTGTTAGATCTCCCTATGTCATAATTTTGTCTAACCTACTTCTTGTTATGTTTCCTAGAGTTTATGCTCATGTCTTGGAGGTTTTGATCTATTCCTTGATTTTTCTTTTTGCCTCCTTGACCTCAGTCATGAATTATTCCATCTCCATGAGAACTTCCGATTGTTATCTCCTTTTTTTGTTTTGTTTTGTCTTGTCTTCCCTTTGTCTCTTCACTTCCAACATTTCTTTAATAGTCACTATTTGGTTTGTTTCGGTGTTGATTCTCAAGTTTGACTCTCTTGATCGTGTCTCCCATTTGTTGAATGTTTTTAGGTCTCCTTTCCTTAGTCCTTTTTAGCTCTTCAATTGCTATCTTTAGGGATTTTATGTGCTCTCCCTTGCTAGAGATGGATTTGGAAGGGTTAGGTATCAATAGTGTTGTTTTCAAGCTGTAGGGTGTTTTGGGTTTTTGTGTGAGGCTTTGGATCTTTATTTTTGTCAGTGCAATCAACATGGTGGTGTAAAGAAAAAGTTCAAGTTTGTTAGCTTTTGGTTGATCCGAAAGTGTATTCACCTAATTGGGGGAGTGGTTCATGTGATGTGAAGGGCTTGTGGTCCCCTAGCCCTTTTGTTGTATTTTAGTTGACTTACATTTGTAGATCTTAGTGGGTGTGTGCTTACCTTTGGATTAATGCCAGGGAGGTGCACTTCTTGATGTGGTAGTTGGCAGACATGTTTTGTTTTGAGATCATCTAAAAGGGTGCAGCTGTTGAGGAGGATCGGTGCTTGGGACATGTGGAGTAACCACGTTGGAGGAGGGCCTTATGCACTTAGAGGTTGGGCATAAAGCCCTAGGTGCATTGGAGCCTCCTTGCACATATGTTGAGGAGGAATGCTTGAGTCAAGGAGCCATTGTTGGCACCATCTTGCTTAGAGGAGCGTTTGACATGTGGACACCTAGAGTTGCGGGGTGCACCACCTCGGGGGTTGTACAACCCTATTGTACCATTTAACATTCATGCTTAGTGTAGCAATCAACTGAGAACTTTGTTGCTAGGTTAGCCTAGGGTTTACTTCTAGACTTATTCCATGTTTTATTATTGACCTTCCTCACCTATTCTATTTATAATGGGAGGAGAGTCTTTGTAATGAATCACTCTTAGAGTGCATGTCTTAGATATTATTAGTTGGTGCACTGCGAGCTATGTGAATGATATTGGAAGAACATGTATTTACCCTTGTAACTGGATAGTGCTTGTGAGAGGCATGCACTAGAATTATTTGGTTCATGAGATGCAATTGAAAAGTGTGTGAAGCTTGTGTGATGCAACTTGCAAGTGCTTGGGGTTGGACAGTTGGTGTCACGCTAGTTTGTTGTTGAGCTCCTTGGAGAGGCTTGGTTAGCTTGGTGGGATGCCTTGTCAGGCCTTGTTATTACTAGTTATTGTTTCCAACGATTGTAGATTCCCTAGCTAGGGTTTGGGAAGATTTGGAGGAGTCCTTTCTTGGGATGACTTGAATGGACTTGTTGTACTCATAGTGGGAAAAATCTACATCAGAAAAAATTCGGTGAGGGTCCAGAAAACATCTTCTTGGCAACATTAGCGAAAAAATCAGTAAACCGCTGCAAACATTAAAAAACACAAAATATATTCATTTTTTCATAATTTTAAACATATAAAGCATCAATAACATTAGATAAATACATTAGCACATAAATATGGAGAAAGCACTGATATATACCATGTAGTCATGCCAAATATAAAATGATTCATCAAAGTCGATTATGAAATTCTGAATCCTAATAGTGATAGTTGTCCAATAGTACTCAAAAGTGGGAAACCAATGGTCCAATACAAAAGGACATCACAAAAATTTCAACTTTTATCATTCATGGGGTTGAATATCATTGCAAAATGACAAAACTAATAGGAAAAATGTAGGCATGCAAAGAGGACAAGCAAACTTGCATTAATCTATGGAAAAAATAGTAGAAACATGGAGGAATTTAAATACATACTTAAGCTTGGAAAATTGGAAATTTCAACCCTGGTTGGCAAATGATGTTGAATCCTTGCTCCACCAAAAAATCGTTGATGGTGATGATGATGGTTGTTTAGCTACCTCCAGAATGATTGATGATGACCACAAAGCCTCTCCCTTTCTTCTCCAAAAAACCAAACTCAAAATGACCCAAAAACAATTAAAAAAATGCCTTAAAGGCCGTAGACCAGCTGGTAGGCCGATGTTTTCCATCATGGTTGCATTTTTTTGCAAAAAATCGCGCAGCGTGATTTTTTTGTAAAAATCATGATTTTTGCAGGAGAAAAAATTGTTGGTCCAGAAAAATTATTAAAAATCAGGACATCAACGATTTTTTCCACATCCCAATTCTTTGAAGTCCCTGATTGATAGTCTTTTGTCTATATAGATGAGGCCAGTGTTACAAAACTCTTGTTGCTCACCAGCTGCATGCTTGACTTGCGAGTACTCTCGGAAGAGGATATAAAGTCCATTGTATATACCTTTCCACTTTTATGCTGTTGTTTGTAAATAGTTTTCTGTCAATATAAGATGTATTTTGCACAAATAAAAAGGAATATAAGATGTAGGTAAGGCACACTGTCTTATCTACTTTCCTGGTCATTCGTTGGACATTAATAAAATTATCTTATCTAACAGCTCTAATTTGGATATTTTTAATTATTGGAATTCATGTATGACATGTAGGGTCTGTGAGGAACTTGACTAGCCGTTCTTGCACAGCCTGATGGGCTTCTCTATCCATTGAGTGTCATTGTTCCTATTCTTCAATGCCAGGTTCAACAAATGGATTTTGCATGGAGTAAAAAAGATGCGACTTTATCTAGTCTCCATAACCAAATTGATGGCTATTCAAACTGGTGCATTGTCAATGATGACTAGAACAACATTAGAAGTCTTGACCTTCTCTATTACATTATTGGGAGCATATGCAATAAAATTTGTATTCTCCTTTTCCATAGGACAGTCCTCAGCTGAAAGAATCATAGAAACTTATGTGAAACATGGAAATGATAGTTGATGTTCACCAGTGGATTACGTGCAATGTTTGTTCATCCATCAAACATAGTAGGGAGTGTTGAATTCTTTCTCTCAAGAGGATTGAATAGGTTCAAAAAAGTTAAAAAATTCACTACCATTGCCCTTTCTTAGGAAGTAAATTAGTAATGTGATTCCAAGCTTCCTGAGACCAGGTTTTTGGTAAGCTTGTAGTCTATAATTTATTACTACTGGTCTTGTTACTAGAATTCCATAAAGTATGGAATGAAAAGAAGAGGGAGAAGTTTGACCAAAGAAAGTACGGATTCAACCGTCCTCATTACAAAAATCAACAAAGGAAACCGACATGTGGTGAGGCTAAGCCAAGTAAGTTATAGGAGAGAAGCCAAGGGTGTTTATTTAGTGTTGGGGATGCAGAGATCATTTGCTTAGAAATTGTCCACATCGGGATGGAAGTTCCAAGCTTGTTTACAACATTCAAGGGGCCACAACTATTAGGGATGTAGCAAGGAATGATCCTACGATCTATGCTTCACTAGAGGACCGTGAAGCAGATCACCAATTAGTTGTGGTTGAGGTTGTGTTCAATTTTATAGCAGACTTGAAAATTCTTATTGCCGACTTGATTTTTATGTAGCAGATCAATAATAATGACTTCTTTTAATTTTATTATTGCAGATCTAGAATATTGTCATTGACTAGCAAACTGTGAATGTGTAGAATGATTAATAAACCACAGATCTGATGTATGAATGATAACCAACAAATGACAATAGAACACAATATTTAACCTCGGGGAAACCTTTTCAGGAGAAAAACCCCTGCAACAAAATATTCCTTAATATATTGATAGCCTGAGATTACAATGAGCATATAACAATTGAGCAGATTTCAACCACCTTTAACAAAATCATTACACAGATCAATCACATACCAAGAGAGATTCTGGAGACTGTTAACGTAAGCCTTGTTCTTGTCAAAGTAAGCCTTGATCTGCTGCATAGAGCCTTGATCTGCTCTCGGCCTGCTGAGATCTGCAATGTGGTCCCTTCAATCAGTAACATAGGCTCAGAATTAGCATTGCATGTTGATTTTTCTGAGCAGCATCGAGAGCCATTATCTGAGGAAAATGGGGACACCTGGTCCAGGACCACGGTATGAACTCAACCTAGTGTTGAGTGATCATTCTGTTGAATGATGATATCTAGTCCTTGACTATGATATGGACCCAGCTCTGTCTTGGGGGGACTCAACCCTGTGTTGAGTGACCATTCTGTTGAATGGTAGACATCTGGTCCGGAACCACGATGTGGACCAGTCTAGTACCGGTAGACTTAGCTTAGTTCTGAGTAGCCATTCTCTTGGAGAATGGAGGCGCTTGGTCTGTTACCAAGTCTTTGACCTAGGGTCAAATTATGTAGCCCATGGCTGAGGCACCTGGCTTGTTACCAGGAAGGCACTATAAGCCCTAGATTGGATCTAGGCATATGTGACACTCTGACCCTTGATTAATGGGCTTTGCATTCTTCTCCAAGGCTTAGCTACCCTTGGTTAAGATACCCTAGTACCTGATCTTGGTGACACAGAGTGTGAGATAAAAGCATTAGTAACTCTCTTGGTTTATGATTATGTACTTTGAATGGAAATAAAAGACCACAGGTGATGACCACAGGGGCACTTGAAGAAGGCTAAAAGCAAAAGTCAACATAAGGACTTTTGGACCACAGGAAAAAGGACCATCAGTAAGTAAAAAATACATAAGGACTTTGGTAAAAGTAAAAAATACAAAACTGCGTTTTGGACCATAGAAAGGCAAAAGGTGAAAGTGAAAATTAGAAAAGAATAAAAGAATATTTTTTTTCTTTCTAATTTTGGTCCACTTACAGGTGACTCAAGGATATAAAAGAAGATCAATCCATTTCATTATTACACACACACTTGCTCTCACAGGTACACTTGCTTAAGGTTGGAGAACAAAGTTTTGTGATTGTGCCCTAGCATGGATGAGTCTGGCTAGGGCATCATCCTTCATTGAAGACATACCCTAAGCTAGGGTTTCTTACTATTTTCTGTATTAAGGGTTTTTCAGCAAACCTTCCTCTTCAGCAACGTAACTCTTTCAGGAAACCAGTTTCTCACAGGGCAGTTCTTCCATTGCCATGGGCAGCCTCGCTCTTCTGTACATGCTGCCCGATTTTCTTCTTTGGGCAGCATTGAGGGTTTAACCCTCTCTCTTCATCCTTGTGGGCAGGTCGCTAGAGGGCCCTTCCCTCTTGGCACCCTCGAGCAACCTATAACAGGCATACTCGTGAGGGTTTGGCCCATGACCAACCCTCAGGTAGCCTACGGGAAGACCCTAACAGGGCTGCCGTGGCCACACAGGCCCTCCGGGCAGCCTGTAGGTAGACCCGTGAGGGTTCTGTAGCAGCTCGGGTTTGCATAGACCCTAAGGCAACCCATGGGCTAGGCTGCTAGCCCTTCAGGCAACAACAGATCTGCCATAGTCAGCCGAGCAGGAGGGACAGACAGTTGGGCAACACGAAAGACAGTCCGGGTAGCAGGGTACACAGTTCGGGCAACATAGAAGTACGGTTGGGTAGCATAAAAGTATAACTGGGCTGTACGGTACAGGTATGGATAGGAACAACAATGTTGGGCACTGGGCAGTCACTCAGTTAAATTCGGGCAGCCTAAATTTAGTTGGGCAAGAGAGAGAAAAAGGGCTACAAGCCATAATTTCTAAAAAAGCCGTAATTGGGCATTCTTGTATGTAATTGGAAAAATTGATCTTCTAGTATTGTGGTTAACCCTATTGGGGTTTGTGGAACTTTTTGAAGAATTTCAGTCATCTCATTTACAAGATGAGTTACTAATGCTTTTTGGGGTTTTTGTCCTTTAAAGGTTTCCCCAGTGAAAATTCTTGTGTCCATTGTGTTGATGTGATTGATGTTATTCTATTGCACTTGTCATTTGTTTAAAGTTAGTCTGCAAATTTCTTAAGTATTTATGCTAATGCTAGAATTCAACATTGTAGACCTCCAATCTATTAATGAAGACCCTCTATTTGCCAACATGGAGGATGATTGAGCAGCAAAAGGATGAATGATGCGTAGGAGTAATGTGCTGTTGAGAATGAGAGAGATTCATTGAATGATAATAATGGGAGTGGCTTGATGCTCCCAGTGTTGCAAACATCGGTGCGGCAAAAAAATCGGCAGGGTCCAGGAAACATCGTTTCGGGATATCTCGGCAACACATCGGCAAACATCGGCAATAAATTGACAAACTTAAAAAAATACAAAAATATTAAATTTCAGCTTTAGAAAAAATCGGGAATATCTCGGGATAAATCGGGAAAAAATCGAGAAAAAATCGACAATATATCGGGAAAAGATCGCCTTGAAAAAATCGGCAATATCTCGGGATAAATCGGGCAAAAATCGGGCAAAAATCGGGAAAAAATCGCCTCGATTTTTTTGGCGATTTTTTGAGAAAAAATTGTCGAGCTGAAAAACTCGCGATTTCTCGGCCGATGTTGGTAACACTGGATGCTCCTTTTATAATTCTTCATTGTGACAATACAATGGGTAAATACCATGTGTCACAAATACTATTATTTCAATACCACTTATGTTTTAATTGATAATTAAAACAACTTAAATTATAAGCTCCTCTTCTAATTTCTCATAAGAGTTAGACAACTCTAGTTAGGCTAAGGTTAGCCCCTATTGGTCTATTAGGTTCACTTGTGTTAACTCAATGCTCATCAAATACACAAGGTCGGTCTTGTGATGATGTGATTATCTTGCCCTCATGGTCATATGCTAGAGATATTCCTACTAGGCATGGCCATGCCCTAGAAGAGTCCTTCTAAGTTCTAACAAAACCACCTAGGAGAACATCACACATCATCTCTTCCTTGACAGACAAGGAATTGCTTCGACATGCGATGCCTACACGAGGCTATATAGCAGCGTCTTGCTTCGACACACAATGCCCAGTCTCAACACGCGAGACTCTTTTCAAAGTCTCTTGAGACTAACTCAGGACAATCTCGACACACAAAGCATTGCTTTGACACACAAAGCCTACTTGGAGAATGACTCATGATGCTGTAAACTTCATTAGGTTGAAGGTAAAATTGCTCAATAATCTCTTTTTGTTTTAATTAATCCTAGATCTAGTCATAGTTATGTTACTCCTAAATCTGTTGGAATTTGTGTTCTTGAGAAGATCAAGCATAATAAATCATGGCTAGTCTAGTTGGCCATTGGAACCAAGAGAAATGTTAGTGAAGTGGTGGATAAATGTTCATTGCATTAGAGTTGGCTAAACTCTTCACATTGGCAATTTTGAATACTTTTCCACTTGGTTCTTATGATGTCCTCATTGGAATGGATTGGTTGGAAGCACATCAAGTTAAACTTGATTGCTACAACAAAACTTTTGAATGCATTGATGAAGAAGGAAACCTAAGGACAACAAGGGGTAGTCCAAAAACAGTTTTTGTGAGGCATATTTTAGCCTTGCAGTTGAAGAAATGTTTCGAAAATGTTGTCAATCATGTTGTTATGACCCTCCCTAGGGGTGTAATGGGGGGGAAGGGGCCATTAAAGTAAAGTGGAATAGGTCCAGTATGTTTGTTATTATTAGAAAAGGCCAAGTATTGTAGTTATTATTGATAAATGTAATGGGGACTCATTAAAGAATGTGCATTGGGTGGTTAGGAGGTTGTTTTGGTTAGAGTTTTCTTGTGATCTATAAATAAGGATGGAGTCATCCTTATGAGTCATGTGTGGAGTATATTGTATTTGTAGCTTAGCTCATAGGAGGTTGCCCCCTCGAAGAGACAAGTGAACAAGAGTGGATTTCTTCTAGGATATATTGTAAGATGTTTTCTTACCTCGAAGGTTTTAACATTAATAAAGTGTGGATTATTTTTATATTCATCTTGGATATCTTGTATGTGGTAAGGTACATAAAGTGGTATCAAAGGCTGTGACCGAAGGCAAAAAGAGGACTGCGACACTTGAATCAATTTTTGAGTATTTATTTCGAAGAATTGGCAGAAACTAATTGTAGATTCGAGTTCCTCTCGGAGAAATACATGGTTTAAAAAAAATCACACTAATTGGAATCCAGATGAAGGAGATATTGTAATTTCAAATTTTCTCTTTTCAAGGGCTTCTGGTGATAACCGCAAGCCTTGCAAAGGACATAACTTTTGATAGGGGGATCAAATTGCAATTAGATTAATGCCATTGGAAGGAGAATTTTCAAGGCTTTGATCTTGACATATTATTGGATACAATTCCAATGAATATCCACTACGCTGTAGCCCTCGCAAAATTCTACCCTCAAATTCTCATGAAATTGAAAAATGGAAAGGTGGAACATGGCATTGGAGAAATGAACGTGGGCGGCAAACTTTTAAAGGATATGTGTGCAACTTTGGAAGCTATAAATCAATCAAACTCTAAATTTTAAGAGAAATGTATTTTTGATAGCACATATTCTTTTCATCATTGAAGGGTATAGCCAAGTAAGGTCTGCATACTTATGAGGATCGGTACATGGATAGTTGTAATTTTTGGGAAGAAAGCTTCTTCCATTTTCTTTTCAATGATTCTTTTCGTCCCTATGAAGTGACCTTGTGGGGGGAAGACAACAACAAGTGGTGCCTACCAATTTCCAGTATGCTTCTATAGTGGTAGAGTTCCTTTTAGATCCATCCTTTTCCTACTTAATGGAGAATTTGTTTGCTTTGGATGGTTATGCTTATTTGGATCCACATGACCATGGTGGGCATTTGAAGCATAATGCTCAGGGATTTGTGTAGCTTAGGTGTGATGATTCATGAATAGGGTGTCAACTTGAGCACATGGACATTGGACCCAGGTTTACGGATAAGTCCCTTAGTCTAATTCAAACATTGTCATCACTTCATGCACATGGGACATTGGTTACTTTAGTAGGGCAGTTAGCACTCGTGAATGGGGCCCAAGTTGATGGTGGAGATTTTCCGAGTACTCTAGCATGGTGGCTAGCATTTGTACATAGGACCTTGGTTCCTTGGCTTATTTAAACCTTGTGGTCATTACTTGTCCATGGGACCTTGGTTTATGGTTGTACCTCCTCACATCAAGAGTTGAGGACAACATTTATGATTTTTCTAAGGTGGTGGAGTGCTATGACCCTACCTAGGGATGTAATGGGAGCCCACACAACCTGTTAGAGTAATAGTGGAGGCCATTTAACGTAAACTGGAATATGTCTACTATGTTTGTCATTATTAGATATGGCCCACTATGGTAATTATTGGTGAATAAATGTAATGGAGCCTCATTAAAGAAGGCCCACTAGGTAGTTAGGAGGTTGTTATGTTTAGAGTTGTCTTGCGGTTTGCAAATAAGGATGGAGTCCTTATGAGTCGTGTGGAGTATATTGATTTTGCAGCTTAGCTCATAGAAGGTTGCCTCCTTGAAGATGTAAATCCAGACACAACATATCCAGGTGTTACAATGCCAAAGAACAGCCAAACCAGATAGCCCTGCCTACATGGTTCTTCTCTTAGCTATAGTTTTTAGGGTAGTTAAATTGATTTTGACTTTACCCCCCGACGTTGTTGTTGTTGCCTGTGGAGGTGATTGTAAAAAATCTTCCAGCATTTTGTTGTTATTTCATTTTCTACATAACTAAGTCCCATGGCACTGGGACATGGGCAGGAATGTATGTGTAAAATAAAATTATAGAAATAAATATAGATATAAATATGTAAATTGTTTGAACATTTTGAAAATAAAGCTATGGTGCAGTGAATGCACATGAATACAACATAGCTCATACAAATAAAATTATGAACTCTAGTTTTCTCCTCTGATGTCATCAAAACATATGCCATAGATAAGATGATAGATGGGAATGCCAATGGAAAATACAATATAGGGTAGAGGATAGCTTATTCTCCTGGATCTCATAATCAAAATAATCTGTTTAACCATGTCTCACATAGCCACTGCTTTCCTCCCTCCTCCAGTGTATCAATTCCAAATGCTGCATCTCCTGGTGTGGCAGATGACCTTTTAAGAATATGGCCATCATCAAAAGTAATTGGCTCTAGGACTGGTGCATTAAGATTCAAGTATTGATACTTTGAAGTAATTGACCAATGCCACTATACAGGATATATACTTCTGTACATTCTTTGTGGAAATGTATTTCATCTCGCAGGTCTGCAACAATTACCAGGGCTGTGCTTCATAGAACTTTGCATATTTCTTTGTGTTCCATCTTTAAGTTTATTGGCTGGAGAATATTTACATCTTTCTGGAGTAGTATCATTTGATTGTCTGCACCTATTTTTAAATGACTAGCTTCTTGTTAATCTCCTTTTGTCTCTTTTGCACCTTTTGCTTGCTGTTTCAGAAGTATGGTTGCTCTAGGTGCAGATTTGATTTAATTGGGTCAGCATATCTAGTGATTATGTTCTATATAAGTTTGACTGTTATCTTTGTAAAGACTGTTGCGGGCATGTTCATATCTTGATTAATGCATTTTCTAGTTCAAGTATCACAAGTATTTTGACCATCGGTAATGGCTTTTGTTTGATGTTGATATGGATACCTCTATGTTTCTGTGGAAGATATTTTTAGAAAGTTGCTGCTTTATGCTTGTTACTGTTTGTTGGCCATTGTTTGGTGTTTCTTACCTCCTGGCATGTTCAACTCCATTTCAATGCATTTTTTATCTGAGTTTTGCGTTGCTGCTTGATGTGTTTTTTTTTATTGAAAAAAATTAAACATGACACGAGTTTCTGTAAAGTGGATGCAATTGAAAACTGTTCTGTGTGGTTTCTACTTTCTAGTAGCTAATATTTTCTACTCATTGATTTTGATTGATTGCAGGTGGTGATGATAGCAGTTTCAGAAGGTCATTCATGTCAGAGAGGGGGGATAATGGGGAGCAAGGCCTTCAGACCTTGAATTTCCAAACAATAAGTATGGATCCATGGATGCAGATGCAGCAAAGATTTGAACCTTCTTTATCAGGGATCCAGTCCACTGCATACCATGGAATGCCTGCAACAGTCTTGCAGCAGACAGGGAATCTTAATCAATCTAAACAGCTGAAATTTCAGCAGCAGCAACCTATACAGTCTGAGCAACTTCAGTGCAGGCCACCGATACAATTACAGAGGAATATTATTGAGCAACAACAGCAGCATCAGCTTCAGCAGCAAGTTGTTAACTTAGAGCAACATCAACCACAAAATCATCTTTTGCAACAGCAATTACAGCAGCAGACATTGCAGCACCAAACAGTGCATCAGCAGCTGCAGAATGCAATTACTGAGCAGCAACAGTCATCGTTTCAGCATCAACAAAACAAGCAACAGGCATTTCAAGTTCCAAATGTCGTCAGTTCATTCACACAGCTCTCATCATCTCAATCTCAGTCGCCATTAAGTGATATTTCTTCTGTGTCCTCACGGCCAGTCTTTACAAACACTAGTGCTACCATTGCTTCGCCCAGGAGTTCATCTAGTGCATCTCCTTTACAAAGCATCTTAGATTCATTGACTTCAGAGGGAGCTTCTACTTATTTAAGCTTGCCCAGACCAAGTCAACCTGTTGTGCAGCAACCAGCTGAAACTTGGTCCTGTGTTACTCAGGATCAACAAGTTGCTGCACCATGGTTTTCCTCCAAAAGAATGTCAACTAATCAGATTCCTTGTCTTCCATCTGGTCAGGGTGAAGGCTCTCTTACTACTGGTAGTCATCGTATCCTGTCCCAAACAGAACCTAAAAGTCAGGCTAATGTTCCAGCACAATCAATGCCACTGCCTCACTTTCCTTTAAGAGATTGTCCTACAGAACAGGAAGGAGTTCAGTCTGATTCCCAGAGCAATCTTCTTTTTGGTGTTAATATAGATAATAACCCAACTCTAGCTATTCCTGATACAGTTTCTAGTGCAAGGAATGTGGGAAATGGTGCTTATGTAGCTAGTTCGTTTTCTGTTACGGACTTACTGAATGTGCCTCCGTGTGCTCCTGTCTCTGGGTTCTCTATGAATTCAAATATGGGTGTATCTGGAGGTCCAGATGAAAGTGGGTTTTCACAACCTCCACCAAATTTTGCGAAGATGAATACACCTACAAGAACATTCACTAAGGTCAACTATCCATTTTCCTGTTTTTCACTTTACCTACCTATGGTTTCCATTTTTGTAGCTGAATAATAAAAATATGATTTGGTGTGTTGTCAGGTTTACAAGCTAGGTTCTGTTGGGAGGTCAGTGGATGTAACACGTTTCAGGGGCTATCCAGAGCTGCGTGCCGAGCTTGACCGTATGTTTGGTCTAGAAGGCCAGTTGGAGGACCCAAGATCAGGCTGGCAGCTTGTATTTGTTGACAAGGAGAAGGATGTTCTTCTTCTTGGGGATGATCCTTGGGAGTATGTTTCATGTTTCTTTCTGTTGATAAATTTTTGATATTTCTCGTATGCTTGATATTCCCTTATCATTGTCCGAATGCTTGTTTGTAAAATTGTCTTTTTGCTGCCCACTCAAACAATGGCTGTATTCTTTTCAGGGAGTTTGTCAATAATGTTCGGTTTATTAAGATACTGTCTCCTCCAGAAGTCCTGCAGATGAGTCAGGATGATATGGAGTTGTGGAGTTCCATTCCTACACAGCAGCAGACAAGCAGTAGTTCAGAGGACTGTGTAGCTAGAAATTCTACTCGCAACATTAATTCAGTTCTCCCATCGACTGGATCACTAGAGTACTGATTATAGTTCAATTGTACTATATCAACAGTTGTGTTTTGTCTTTAAAGGGGATCCGAAAATGAGATGTACTTCAATTCAAAACTCTTAGGTATGCCCCATAATATGTTCTTCCAGGATATGTAAATGATGAAGTTGCATTTAACATCATTTTCTGATTGAAGTTGATAAGTTGCTGCATTGTTCTAGAACCGTCTTTGAAAATTATTGCCTTGTATCTCTATTTATACTCTCGTTTGATCTTTTGTTGCAAGGATGAATAATGTTATGTTCTTGAAATTCAAATAACCGTAATGTTTGGTGTGCTAGCAAACATACTTTTCTTGGCAATTTCTTATAAGATTTTAGTTCAAGTTGTTGGTTTTGAGTAAATTAACATTGTCGTATTGGGAGCTCGACTTTAACAAGATCTTCAGAATAATATGTAAAATGTGGGCTGAATTTTGTTATTGGAGCAGTGTGTGCCAGTTTTCACTTTTGAAGGTTATTAAAATTGATGAAGTGATACGTATCTCTATGAACTTTGGGAAGTCCGAATTGGTGACTGGTATGAAAATATCAAAGAGGCACCTTTGATACGGTCAGATAATTGGATCAAAGTTGATTGATTGAATTTTGTCTTTCATTAGGTTTTAAACTGCAATGAGATATTTTGTTGAAGCTAAGGTGTGGTACTTGATATGTTAGGTAGATAAGAATTTTGTCAAGAATTTTGCTGAAAGTTATTTGTAGAAAGAATATTAATAATCCTGTTGAATGTTGATTTTATAGAGTTTTTTAAGACTTTTTGTTGAAGTTTATTTTATCTCATTTCTTGGCATTAGACACTTACCCAATCGCTTCATTAATTATTAATCTTGTTAGGTTTGTACAGTCAAATTGAAGCTGTTTTCATTTAAAGTTATTTTGCATACGATGGTAGATTCAAATAACATTATTAGTCTCTTGAGCAGAGTGTTTGTATAGTTGAATTCACATCTCATCATTAATCTTTAAGTAGAGAGATCGTGTATTTTCAAATTCAATTAGATTTTATCTTAAGCTTTTTTGCGTTGGACATTTGATCGAATTAACTTTTTCAAGTTCACTATAGTTTCAATTGGTGGGCTATGACTATACGTGTCCCTTACTTTGGACCTCTACCTTAAGTTGCTTTCCAGCCATCATCACATATATAGACAAACATTCACTCAAGTTTTATTAATAAGATATTTGCATCTAACTGTCCAACTATCCGTTTAACTGGAAACTGTCAAATGAACAGAAAACCCAAGGATGCTATCATGCTATTTTAATTATTTTAGCCCAAACCAGAAGTTTTACATGGTGTCTTTGGTGAGATTTGAAACATCATGAAAGTTACATTAGCACCCCACTTTTCCCAATTGAGCAAAAGCTACTTGTGGCATCGTACCATCCATCTATTTGAATGCCCTCTCTTTTTAATACATGTAGATATATGTGTATACCCTTTCTGTTAATTGGTAACTGTCAAATGAACAGAAAACTCAAGGATTGCTATCATGCTATTTTAATTATTTCATCTCAAACCAGAAGTTTTACAGGGGGCCTTTGGTGAGATTTGAAACATCATGAAAGTCACATTAGCATCCCACTTTTACCAATTGAGCAAGCTACTTGTGGTATCGAACCATCCATCTATTTGCATGCCCTCTCTTCTTAATACATGGATACTTGTAGATATATGTGTATACCCATTGAAAAAGAGGAGGTAGTCTGTGCCATTTGCTCTTGATGATTATTAAGATGTTTGTTTTGAAATTGAACTATTTTCGTTTAATTATAGTGTGGCAAGGTTTCTTATCAAATGATTAAAAGGCCTTGATATATGACATGGATCATTGATTGCTTTAGCTATACTTACTAATGTGGGGGTGTTTTTAAATCTGTCCAATGAGTTAACTGTCGTCGGAGAGGTACGTGAAGATGTATAGCAAAAAAAACAAATATAATCCAAAGAATTTAGTCTTATGATACCAAAATGTAATTGTGATTATTAGAATGATGCCTTGTATGAATGCGCCAAAATTAAAAGATGGGTAAACATTATTAATCTTATATATGCTATAATTTGTTTTATTATTAGAATGATGCCTTGTGCTTTAAAGAATGTTTGTGTTTGTTTTTATAATAAGTAACTTGTAAATTTGATTGTGCTCATCTTATCGAACATATATGATTTCGAACATATATGATTTGATGTGATGTGTAGTTGTAATTGCTTTCAAATTTATATAATGTGTTTTGGTATTTTACAGAGACCAAAGAGGATAAGTAAATATTAATGTTGTAATAATAAGTATTAATAATATAAATTGTGTAGGAAGACTTGTAAGTCTACTTATGGTTCAGTAAATATTAATGTTGTAATAATAAGTATTAATAATATAAATTGTGTAGGAAGACTTATAAGTCCATTTATGATTCAGTAAATATTAATGTTGTAATAATAAGTATTAATAATATAAATTGTGTAGGAAGACTTGTAAGTCCACTTATGGTTCAGGAAAGAAGCTTTTACATGTTCTTACCAATTCTCAAAACAAGAAACCAATTTAACTGATTCATAACAGAGATTTCTATTGTCAAGTTAAAAATCACCCATCAATTAATGAATAAATTTAGAATATAAGCTAAAACAGAACTGTGCAAAAAAAAAAGCTTAAATTATATAATATGCATTCAATGATTCGGCTTGCTCCTTTGTCTTTTCTATAATTTGTGCACGATAAAGGTATTAAAAGTTATGTCATTTGCAAATTGCTGCAACCAAACTTTTATAAACCTTGGGACACTTGTGTCTTTTTGTCTTTGTTTAATTGATCCATGCAATGATACTACCATTTCTCTTATTAATATCATTATTGTTACTAACATGCAAAAATTATCTAAATATACTTATCCATAGTCATTGTGATATAATCATATTTGTAATGTAATTATGTGATATAATCATATTTGTAATGTAATTATGGGTGACCTAGCGATAAAGTTGATTTGATGTTTAAGTTATCCATAATAAGAAAAATAAATACTTTTGAAAACACCAAACACTATTTGATAAAGAGCTACATTTCCATAAAATGTAATTTAAGATTTAACAGAAATATATATTACTATAACTTCAATGAAATAAGCATAATATCCATTCCTTTAATATATATTCATTAAGTGTGCTTGTTCTCCTTTGACCCGATCCTTCATAGAGAAGTGGATTGTATATGATCTCCATTATATTATATAGATAAGTACTTATTTGTTATTGAAATATAGACCAATTTAGTTTGTTGAATATTTGTCACGAATTCTATCCAACTTTATTATAAAAAATGAATTAGGCATCTAAAAACAAACATAGATTAATTTTCATTTTAAACATTTGTGATCTTTATAAATAATTATGATGTACCATTTAAAAAACAAATTCACTACAAGCTTTACTATTTTCAAGGAAAACTACACTATTAATGTTGTGAATATTTAAATAATATTATTATCTATAAATAAATAGGTTATTAGTTTACAAGTGAAAGGGCGTACCCCTTCGCTATGCATGCTCAAGCCTTATAAATGTGAGCTTTATTGTAATACTGTATCCATCACTTATCAATATATCATTATTTATTATTCATCATGAAAGTCGGATTCGACTCTTAACAGTGTAACTGGATACGGCTGTACCATTTGATATAATAGAAAAATGAAAAAAAAACATATGTCGTCGATGCGGTGATGACCGGACCCCAGGCCATAAATGTAGGAACAATAAGTCAATACAGAGCAGAATCGTCAATGGAAAAGAAGTGCTAGTATCTGCACAAGAAATTTCGTCTGATTCTAATACCGAAACAGAATCAGAATGAAGAACGACATTAGGAAAATACTCAAGCTTTGAGGAGAAAGCTTTCCCAAGGAGAAGGCAATGCTATGAATATTAAATAATATTATTATCTATAATTAAATAGGTTATTAGTTTACTAGTGAAAGGGCGTAACCTTTCACTATGCATGCTCAAGCCTTGTAAAGGCGAGTTTCATTGTAATATTGTATCTATCGCTTATCAATATATCATTATTTATTATTCATCATGAAAGTCATATTCAACTCTTAACAGTCCAATTGGATACGGTTGTACCAATTTACTATTACCAGGCAACATCGATTTGAAGGAAAACAAGGAGGAAACAAACTTTAAACAATGGAAAATGATAGAATGCAATAATGATAGATGGGTTAATATGTGTTGGCATTAGCAATACATGGGATAATATGTGCTCTGTCCAATTGACAATATGACCAATGTAACCACCAGATTGGAAGTGCTACTGCCGAACTTGACAAGGCTATTTTGTTTCTATCTTCATTCACAATGGTTGCAACTATCACTACAATTATTAAAATGAATGTCCCTAAGAATTCTGCTGCAACCTTAGCTTTAAAATTGGAGAAAATTTTGAAATATTCATCATTTAAGGTTCTTAATGCTTCACATATCCAATTTGAAAGGGGGCAACTTACTTCTAAAAATTATCCTTGCATGATCTATATTTATCTGGCATACAATAAAATGTTTATAGGCATTGACTTTTTTTTCATAAATTTTTTTTAGTTTCAGTTTTATTTTATTTTTTAAGTTAATTAATTATATTAATTTAAGTAAAAGAAACAAGAGTCACTAGGTGGCAATGTCCCTAGACAAATGCTAATAGCATATATATTTGACCCTTGATAAAATGAATGGTTGAAGATAAATAAATTGAACCTAAAAACAAATACAATTTGAATGAAAATAAATAAACTGAAATATTATGCTAAGGGGCTGGCCCAAGTTGGATAGTCTTAAACCTTTCATTCACCTTGAAAATTTTTGGAAGGTATTCATGGAACACAAGAGTTCCAGTACAAAATATGGTCAACAATAAGAATACGCTCTATGCAATCCAAAGCCTTGCAACTATAGCAAGGTACCACACGCAAAAATGTTGACTATCCATTGATATAATAAAATACATGGACAAAATATGATAAAACATATTATCTCTACAACATTATACATTTATTTCCCATACATTAACATAAACATGAAACTGGATGAACATGTTTGATATTTTGTGCAAGAGGAAGAGACACTTCTATTCTCATAGGAAACTTTGGTGTATATATTATAAAGATGTATATATTATAAAGATGTATATATTATAAAGATATTGCATTAGCATATAAAACTATATAAAGATATAGTTGGTTTTTGCCGCTTTTCAACTCCTGCTTGTGATCTTAGCATAGCTTCTGCAGCTGCTTAAACTACTTCATCTTGTCCAACAACTGTTTCAAGCAAACTGTTAGCAAGACCTATCAACCGCTCTGTATTTTGACCCAGTCTTGTAATAGGAATACCAATGCAATGAATCACAACTTGCATGCATCATTTAGTTATATATCTAAAAAATCGTCTCCTATAAATATAATTGTTGGTCAACACTAAATTCAGACAGTTATAATTAAATGGTTAAAATCCATGCCTTCTATGCAATGAGATCAGGTCCCACAGTATTAAATAAAATAAGATTTTCTCTCGTGCTAGCTTCATGTTTAGCAATCACAATCTCCATGTCTTGAAAAGCCCCATGTCAACAATTAACAACCTACGTGAAATCCATCGTACACTGTTAACAAATCTTCACATTTATGCTTCAATGAAAATTAAAGGAGAATCTATAATTAGTTTTCTAGGAAATGTGAATGATTTTCGGACCAGCGATGGTTTGCTTGAAAAATGTTGAGTGATAAATCTTCTTTGCAGATAGTGAGCAGGAGGCTAAAGAATAAGGTATCATTTCTCTGAAAGCTCGAGCGAAAACACCAATAACTTGTGGTTTCCCTCCTCTCCTAATGGTGCACAGGAGATCGAAAATCCTTGGGATTGGAAACCCTAGCGGCTTATGCTGTCGTGTTGGAAAGATGTATGGAGATATCCAGAGCCATGGGGTCTGATCTAATGCCGTTGCGTTGGCATGAATTCCAGAGATCTTCAGAGCCATGAGGTGTGAATACTACACAATAAATATTAGAGGCTAAACAATATGAATAATTAACATGTAACCCCCGCTCGTAACTCAAAGTTTGTAACTTGTTAAATGTGATGTGACTTGATGTTGATTCGCGAGCGAAATGACGTGCACAACACTAAAGCTTGATATATTGTACAACCAGCTTGACATCTTGGCGTCGTCGCTTGGTCGATTCTCCCCAACACACTCTTGACAAAGCCAAAGTCGAGCTCATTCTGACATCCAGTTCATTATATTCTTGTCCATTTAGACAACTCTACAAACGCTGCATTACAAGTTGATAGACCACTCCGGGATGAATGCGTTGTTGATTTTTGTACTTGGAAAAGTATTCTCTTAGTGACTTTTGCCTAAGTTATTAAAAATGGAAAAATAAAGGGACCCTTGCAATTAATAACTTGAGATGAGTTTTAATTTTCACTTTAAAGAATAAAGTGATTTTTTGATAAATTTAAGTGACGTGAGTAAAATTAATTTTGGAGACAATTAAAAGTGCATTTAATCTCATCTATTCATCTAATTCATTTCGGATCCCTGAATTAGATGACTATTCAGTGTCCTCATTTAGACACCAAAAAGGCAAGGGAAGGCATTAGAGTCTCATTCTGGTTTTCACGAGAGTTGGAGAGCACAGAAGAAGAAAAAATTGTTGGCAGAGAGAGAAGAGCAGAGGGCACATTTCCAAAGACTATACAACAACAAATATTACATTTCCATACAATAGGTTTCTCGAGGAAAAATTTGGGCACATTTTTCGAGGTAGTTTTTCTAAGCACGATTTTTGAGAAGAAGGATCAAAAAATTCTTGGGCACGGAATTGTGTACAGTGGATACAAAAATCGAGGAAGTTCATACAATCTGTACGGTACAGTAATGGGCACAAAAATCAAGGCAGTTTGGACAGTTAGTTTGACAAGATTTCCGAGGCAACTAATTGGCAGAAATTTTGACTATACAATTTCTGAATTTAGTCAATTTGCTGAGCACTGTGGTTGAGATAAGTTTATCTCTGTTTTTTTTGTACTTTGATTTTATTGCAGAAAATAAAATTCTCTCTGTAGAACAGGTTTTCCTCGGAGGTTGGGGTTTTGCATGGGTCATTTGACAAAAAATGTCGGAGTCTAATATTTTATGTGTGACTGTGTTTTTTAATTGATGCTCATTAAAAGTAGTAAAATTCTTCATGTGTTTCAGTCATAAATTGTTTATGAGAAATGACGTAATTTGCATTTGAAGGTAAATTGGGTTGGGTATTAAACAATGATGAAAATGGTGATTGAAACCGGGTTGGGGGAATGCTGGAAAATTTACATGGTATCAGAGCCTTGTTAGAGAAAGAGCAAAATTTTACACAATGAAAAATTTCAAACTGTTAGTGATTTCTTTTGTCAGTGGGCAACACCTTGTTGAGACGTGAACTTTATAGTGAAAATGGCAATAAGACTTAGGTTGGAGGATAGACTTGATGGGGCTGGAAATTTTGTCCCATGGAAAGCTAGACTAGTGCTTATATTGGAGGAAAACATGTTATGGGATGAAGTGGTTAACAATAAAACAAGTGCTTATTGCCGATTGTTGTTCTCGCCTCCACCGAAGCACAAGCGCTTACTGCCTTCAACAAGAAGGACATTAACACTAGAAGGATAATCCAACACTAGAAGGATAATCCTAGATGCAGTTAAAGATCACGTGATCGCACACATTTCTAGTAAGACCCGTGTATATCAGATGTGGGATGCTTTTACTAGCTTGTTTCAAAGCTCAAATGAAAATAAGAAAATGGTTTTGAGAGAAATTGAAGAGTATCAAGATGGCCAAAGCTAACGGAGGCAGTAGGGGAGGTTGTTCCTGGTTTTGAGCTAGTGTGGACAGCTTTGAATGGTGTTGCAAAGGATTGGGATGTTTTCTATGGAGGCTATAGTATCCAGGGATAACTGGCCTTCTTGGGACAAGATTTTGGATGATTTTGTTCAGAAGGAGGCCCAGAGAGGTCTTGTATAGGGAAACTCTTCTACTAGTAGGGAGGATGAGGAGAATGTGGATATGGCTGCCAAGGGAAAGAAGAAGTTCAAGAAGGGCCCCAAGAAGGGTGGGGTTAAGCGACAAGATGGAAAAATGAAGGACTTGAGCACTGTAAAGTGCTTTGCTTGTCAGAAGCTTGGGCACTATGTTGGACAGTGCCCATAGAAGAAGAAGAAGAAGCAACATCAGATAATAGCTTCAATAGACGTTGAGGAGTTCGACTAGATTTGAGAGAGAGTTTTCATGTTGGGCATGTTGATAGATAAAGAGCATCCATCATCACCAATGCAGAGATTGATATTGAGAGGGAGTATTTTTTGTTGACTGTCCATTCTTTCAGTACATCCACTACCAACATGTGGTATATTTACATTGGAGCTTCGAGCCACATGACAGGTGCTCGAGAGATGTTCTCCTAGATTTCACAGGAAGGGATATATGTGGAGTTCGTGTTAGGGGATGAAAAAGTTGTCAGAACTGTTGGGCGTGAGACTATTATATTTCAGAGAGAGTCCATGAGTCCCATTACTTTGATGGGTGTATTGTTTATACCTGGGATAAAGAAGAACTTGATATAAGTTTCCATGATCGATGATAGTGGTCTTGGGGTGTCCTTCCTAGATGGGCATGTGCGTGCATTCCCCAAGACTGCAGGACAATATGCCTCTTACACCATTGGATTCATATGTGGGAAGTTGTACAAGCTCTTGTTTTGGCCCGAACATGCTTTGAGACATAACAATGACAGTGAGCTTTGTGAGCTATTGCATAGGAGGATGGGTCATCTGCATCAATCAACTTTGAGGATATTGAGGTACATAGTTACAGGTTTTCCTGAGTTCAAGACTGAGCACAATGATGTATGCAAGGGGTGTGCTTTGGGAAAGTACACCAATACTATTTTTACGAGTAGTGATAGCAGGTCAGCAGGAGTACTTGATTTGATACATTCCGACTGGTGTGGTCCTACGTCATCTGTTTCTTTGAGAGGTTTTGAGTATTATGTGACATTCATCGATGACCATTCTAGGAAGACATGGATCTACTTCTCGAGGAGCAAGAAATCTAAGGAGGTCTTACAGAGGTTCCAAGAGTTCAAAGCTCTTGTGGAGAACCAAACTGGGAGGAGGATTCGGGCACTCAGATCAGATAACGGGGGTGAGTATACCTCCAAGGAGTTCGATGAGTATTGCAGACAACAAGGCATTCAGAGATAGTTGACAGTACCATACACTCTTGAGCAAAATGGAGTGGAAGAAATGAAAAACCGATCTATTGTTGGAGCGTCGAGAGCCATGTTACATGATCAGTCACTTCCTTTCTTTCTTTGGGAAGATGCATGTAGTACAGTTATTTACCTTCAGAACATGAGTCCCCATCATGCCTTGGGGAACAAGACTCCTGAGGAGATGTTCACATGAAATAAGCTTGAGGTGAGTCATTTTCGTATATTTGGTTTCCTTACTTTTTCACATGTCCCTTCTGAGAAGTGGACAAAGCTTGAGCCCAGAATAGGGAGATGCATATTTGTGGGGTATGATGAGACTTCGAAGGCCTTCTGCATTTATCTTACTGCTCGGAGGAAGGTTGTTGTGAGGTGGGAAGTGATATTTAAGGAGGAGCGGGCCTTCAGGAATTCCAGAGAGTTAGTGCAGGGAGAGCAACATGTTCCCACACCTCAGATAGATTCACAAGTACCTTCTGTACAGGTGAGAGGTTCACAGGTTTTCGAGTTTACTGGACCATAGAGTACATGCACAGGATCTTTAGGTTCAATGGTTTAGCTAGTAGGTTCTTTGGGGACAGGTTTTGGTTCTTAGGTCATAGGTTCACCATACAGAGCTACCCGATCACGGATTTCACCAGTTGTTGGTTCACCGGCTCCTGGTACACAAGTTTCTAGGCCTTCTACTTTTAGGAGTTCCTCAAATGATGATAGACCGGTTTGGGAGAAGCCTTCAGGGAAGAAGAATCCTAAATGGATTCGGGAGACCTTAAAGGAAGCTAAGGATTTTGGAACGCCCAAGGAGCCAGTGAGGACTATAGTGATGCCAGATTGGTTGGGTATGGACTTGGTTGCTAGTATTCGTGATTCATAGCCATCTAATTTTGAGGAGGCCTCTCGACATCATGTTTGGAGAGATTCCATGATGGAAGAGTACCATTCCATCGTGAAGAACAATGTTTGAGAGATTGTTTCGAGACCTGAGGGGAAGTCAGTGGTGACTTCTCGTTGGCTTTACAAGGTAAAGCATGATGTAGATGGAATTATGGAGAAATACAAGGCTTGGTTTGTGGCGCGGGGGTTCTCACGGGTAGAGGGAGTTGATTATGATGATACCTTTGCACCGGTTTCTCGTTATACTTCTATCGGATCATTGATTTCCATTTCTACGAAAATAGGTTGGAAGATCCATCAGATGGATGTGAAGACTGCATTTCTCAATGGAATCATACATGAGGAGGTTTATGTGGAGAATCCACATGGATTTGAGACTCATGGGAGAGATTCTCATGTGTGCAGGATGAAGAAAACCTTGTATGAGCTGAAGCAAGCTCCTCGAGCTTGATATTCTAGGATAGACTCTTACTTACTGTCGATGGGTTTTTAGAATAGTGAGGCTGATCTGAATCTCTATTTCATCATGGTTGGAGATGATCCGCTCATTCTTTTTTTGTATGTGGATGATTTGTTGATCACAGGTGAAGAGAGACCTATTGCAGTTTGTAAGAGAGATCTTGCTTCAAAGTATGATATGACTTACATTGGGTTGATGCGTTTTTTTTTGGGATTGGAGGTTTGGTAAGAGTCTGGTCATATTTTCCCGGGGCAGGGAAAGTATGCAGTAGATATTCTGAGGATATTTTGGATGGAGGATTGCAGGTCGATGTCTACACCTATGGTCACCAATTGGAAGAAGCTTCATGCTTATGAGGGAGAGTTGGTGGATCCTACCTTATATCAGCATCTCATAGGTTCGTTGATATATCTGTTCAACTCTATGCTAGATTTGTGTTTTGCGGTGAACATTCTCATTCAGTTCAAGGTGGAGCCTAGGAGGGTGCATTGGGTTGTCGCAAAAAATGTGTTGAGATACCTTGCAGGTATAGCGGATTATGGTCTATATTATAAGAGATCGGATGGGGTTATATTGATTGGCTTCACAGATTCAGATTGGGCAGATAGTGTGGCAGATCGGAAGAGCACTTCTACTATGTTGTTTTAGTTTGGGCTCGACAGCGGTGTCGTGGTTCAGTCAAAAGCAAAAGTATGTTGGTTTGAGTTCTGCAGAGGCTAAGTACATGGCATCCAGTCAGGCTATCTGTGAGGCTCTGTGGCTTCACAAGTTATTGGTGGATTTATTTGATTAGGAGCCAGGGCCTACAATGATATACCGTGCCAATCACAGTTGCATCCAACTCTTTGAGAATCCTATGTTTCACTATAGGTCAAATCATATTGATATTAGCTACCATTTCATCGACGATTATGTTCATAGAGGAGTTACAGTACATTTCCATTGATGAACATGTTGTAGATATCCTGACAAAGTCTCTTGGAAAAGGCAAGTTCATTCATTTCATAGACAAGTTGGGTGTGGTGTAGAACACCTTCCTTGGTAAGAGGGACTGTTGATTTTTGTACCTAAATGTTGCCCTAGTGAATTTTTTGAGAAAGCAACTAAGAATGATAGCCACCCTCCAACCTCCACTCAAGAGGTGCCCCCTTATCTCAATTTTTTTATGATGAATACCAGGTTTCCTAAGCACCATAACTCTCAAAATTTTCCCAACATTTTCAGTCATATAAGAAGTTATAATAGATGATTTTCTATCCTAGTTCTAGTATTATAGGAGGAATCAATGCGGTTTAAATGTATGGAGCACATAAAGAAATCCCTTCCCTTCCCCTCGTGCCTCGGGAAAGTCCCTTGCCCTCAAAAGGACAAGCCATAGAGCCATACACATTCTCAGGAAAGTCCCTTGCCCTCAAAAGGACAATCCATAGAGCCATACACATTCTTAGGAATTGAATCTGGAGTGTATCGACTTACTCCCTTAGATGAGAGAAAAGTAAGGGCCGAAGGTCTTGTCCGCATCGGGCAAGGGTATTCTGCAATCCCAGCGTAGTCCCCAATCCCAGGAGCCCAGAGAGCCATAGTAGAGCCCTTAAACAAAGTGATTACCAGCGGAATGCCGAGCTGGTAGGGTTATGGTCCTCACTACGGGGGTAAATTCGCCTCAAAGACCTTTAGACTTTAAACATTTTCTTTGTGATTGGTCAGGTTTCCCTAGTGGTTGACTAGTCACTTAATTTGATTTTGTTTTATGTATTTTCCTTTCTCAATATTATTTTAGATTAAAAACGATATTAACATAATGCAATAAATTAAAATGAAATTTTTTGAAATTAATATGATATTAACATAATTTTAATTTGAAAAAGATTGGGATTAAAATAATATTAATAGTGTAACAAATTATAAAAAAATGAGTTTAATATAAAAAATGACAAATACAAATGATGATAATATTAATAATAAAAATTTAATTAATATCATAATAAAATAAAATAAAGTTAGATGTATTTTATTTTTATCAAAAATATAAAAAATTTAATAATTTAAAAAAAATAGTTTATTAGTCATTGTTGTTAGGTAATGAACCTTTCATATATATAAAATTTATAATAATTTATAGGGTTGATTTGATCTCCTTTATTGTGTTTTAACTATTATTAAATATATTAGTTTAGTAAACATGTCATTTCTTAATTGGTTTTGCAAATAGTTAAATAAAACCATAAATTAATGTATTTTAAGTTATCAAAATATTTTATAAAAAAATAATAACTAAATGTTTTATGTTAATTTTTTAATTTATTTCTTAATATTGGTTTCTACATCAATCAATTTAAACAAGTTTTAATTATCTCATAAAATGTACATTAATATTTAAGTTATTTCCCATGATACATCTCTTTCACATCACAAAACCCTGAACTTTCTCAAGATGGAATACCAACATAACTGAAATGATTGTAATTCTTAAAAAACAGATAATATTTTAGGACGATTATATTCTCATTAGGAAATTATGTCACCAGATCAATCCACAACATAGATACAATAACACACATATATAAATAATTCAGAATTTCACAGTCCTCTCTTTGGGAAATCAGAAAATAAATATAGTGCACTAATTTATTGACTTGGAGTGAAATAAGATTAAAAGATGGGCATTGACACCTCTTTAGAGTTTGAGTTACTGTGATAAATGGCATCCCTTTGAGCATGTGGTCTTCATTTTTATGATGACTCAACATTATCCCTTATGCAAATATTAATTCAATCAAGTAATGGTTAAATTTTATGTTAGGATAAGCATAATATACCTTTAGTTCCTGAAATTCTAATTTGGAATTTGAATTTGAATACAGTTAATGTTGGTTTTGTTTTTCAAGCTAGTCAATGAAGCAATCATTCAAATGGTTGATTGTCTCCCAGTCCCAAAGGATATAGGAATTATTGCTTAAGCTTCTCACTCCTTCCACAACATAGCCCAACAATGGCGCTGAGAAAGATTCAGATAAATAAGTAGATACATTGGTGATTGTTTCCTCCTTTCCTATGGCTAAGAATAACAAAACCTTTAGGCAACTTAGTCATGAAGCATTTGATCTTGATTTAGGTACATATTGTACTTATGCCTTTGTTCTACACAATCAATACAATGCTCAGGTTGTTGTGAGCTTTGGATCAAATTTATAGCCTTATGAAGTACATGTTGCACCTTTCACAAACAATCTCTTAGCAAGTCAGGGGTCTCCCTCTGTTAACCATGGGATTGAACAATAATATCAATAAAATGATTGTCACATGTTTTAACTAACTTTCCAAAAGTATGTGGTTCTCATCCAACTGAATAACATTGTCTATTTAGTTGGATGAATGGAAGAATAATTTCTCTACTTATGGTGTTGCCTACGATTCATTTTTACAATATATACATTGCAAACATGAGGATTTTGATCAAAGCATTCAATTCAGGAAAACATAAAAGCAACAAAGAGACTAAGTTGGGTAGGTTATGAATTTGACAAATTTAGAAGCAAACAATCAAAGTATTCAATTAAGGAAAACATAAAAGCAACCAACAAAGTAGGTTGGGTAGGCTATAAATATGACAAAATTAGAAGCAAATCAACAACTGAGGGAAATATATTAACAGTAGATTAACCAAAATAAAAGGAAAGTAAATTATATGTACAAATATAAAAGAAAGAAAGTGGATTGTAAATACAAATATCAAAGTTTATGATGAGATCTTCCATCTCTTTTTCTGCATATATTAATAAAATAAAAAAATGAAGTAAATTTTGGTGTAAATAGTTGGAACATTCAAAAGTTTAAATTAATTTTAATGCAAATAGTTGAAAGAAAGAGTAAGTGGCATTTTAAAGTTTTTATAAATTATTTATTTAGATAAATATAATATCCAAAGAAGGTTATTTAGTCGAATCAAGTGTTACAATATTTAGACATTTAGGAGTTAGTTAAGATCATCTTGTTATAATGTATGTTTATGTAAGGTGTATTTATTTAGTATGTGTTAGTATGCATTTGTGTAGATGTAGCAATGGTCACAATTTGTTTTTGACATAGTGTGATTCAACGGCTCATCTTCTCCTCGATCTTAACGACCATTGATATGTGGGCACCCAATTGGTATCTGATCTATATTTAAAGAGCATCGAGGGTCATTTTCTAGTTGATTGATTGTGAGAATCTCAATTGTAACTTTTTTTCCTTTTGCGTAATAATATTGCCTCAAGTAGCTTTTTGGCTGGGGTTATGGAGTGTTTCCCTCTTCGAGGGTTTAAACCAAGTAAAAAAATGAGTGTGTTTATCTTTAATATGTTTGTGTGAGAAGTTACTCAAGGTGTTTGGTCTTTTGGAAATATCTCGTGATAGTTAAACATGGTATCAAAGCTCTTAAAAAGTTCAAATTATGTTAGTGATCTAGATCTTGAAGCAATGTTGTCGAGGTCGTCAAAGGATTTTTTGTTCTAATATTTTTGTACATTTTTCGGATGAGAGAGGTTTTCCATTGCATTCAGAGCATTGTTTCTAGTTGGAAACACTTTTTGTTTCACTAAAAAAGGTTTATATTTACCCAAGATATGACCATTTTCCTAGATCCAACTGTATATTGTTTACAGTCACACATTTAAAAAAAATTTCTCATATGCTTTCAGATTTATGTTTGGTTTTTGTTTTATTTCGGGCTTGTTTCCTTTTCATTCTGCGTATGCTCTTTGTTGCACACTCTATGTGAATTCGACAAATTAGAAACAAAGTGGGGATGTTTTTCTTTATTGCGGATACTCTTTGTTGTGCGCTTTGTACGAACTTGGCAAATAAAAAACAATGAGAAAACTTACATTTCCAGGAAAGCTAAACCATGACTAACCCCAAATCTGAGATATTTTAGCTTTAGAATTTAGTTTTTTGTTTTTTTAGTTGGTTGTGTAAAGTGTCCAACAACAAGCATATTCTCCTCCATAGTAAGACTAAATCTTTTTCTTAACTCACTTGGTTAAAAGTTACTTTAAAAAGTAAGATGTCATAACCCCAAAAATTCCGAAAAATTTAAAAATTTAAAAATAACATAAATTCTCATTTAATGCTGTCATTAACTGTTTGATTAGTTTTTTGTTACTAGAGATGTAACTGAATGATCTTTTGATTATACTTCACTTTAAAGAGTAGTTTCTTTTCAGTTACTGATTGTTTTTCTGTTTGCGACATAAAGTGGGTTTGTCATGAAGGACTGGGCTTACGTAGCTTTCGAGCTAATGCAGCAGTTTTCTTCTATTACAGGTATACAGGTAAGAAGTACGGTTCGATGTTACCAAGTCTCAGAAGTTTACAATACGACTTGCTGCATATAAATTAATTAGTAAATGTACGCACATGCTAGACAGAATTACCATGCTTCTCGAGGTACCATTTTTACAAATTTTCCTTTGAGACTTAATGCTAGAGAATTGAATTCTACACATAGAGATGGTAGTTAACTATTCTATACAAAAATATAGAGTTTAACAAGTCTACAAAGTACGTAACCATTAAATGTCCATACTGAAGGTAAGTGTAGGAATGTAATAATTATTTCTTCACTTAACAGCTAGCATGGTAGAAAGATCACATCGTCAAAGGTTTACT